>JAEIFZ010000177.1:40000-641244 GCA_018904035.1 Zaprionus ornatus
AACTTACCAGACTGAATATGACTATGGTCACAGTTTTCCGGTTGCGCCAGTTATAGGTGGGAGAATCGACTTCGTGTGGACGACTATAAGTTAGGCACTTATGAGCCCAAAAAAAGGGAAAAGTTGTAAGCTGTTCGATTGCTGGGTTCATTTTTCGTTGTTAATCCAGGAATCATAGGAGCGACGAAGAGCTACTCCTCGCGATTGTCGCTCGATGTTTTTTTTGTTGTCACTAGCTGCGACAATCGTTTTGTTGCCGTTGCAGTTGTTGCTGTTTCCCGTTATTGGCTTGTGCGTTGGTTGTGCTTGAGCGGAAGGTCAATTTTGGTTGTAATTCCAGGAACTGAGCTATTCTTCGCAATTGTGGCTCTATACTTTTTTTGGCACCAATTACGACGTTTCGTTTGATGCATGCTGTTGACTACTATCACTGATCATTCTAACGAGGTTTAGAGAAGTTATTAGATAAACCATTTTAACCCTTCCACCAGCAAACAAGTTATCGATGACGTCATAACTATATTACTTGTGCATAAAAAACTAGTCGAACGCTACAGTCAAGTGCTGACTGTATAAAGCCATGGAATATAGTACTATAAATCGTAAAAATCATGGTCGATGACGCCATGACTATATTACTCGAGCAGGAAAGAAAAGGACGACTCTTCTTTTCCATGTACATGTCAATTACCGAATATACATGTGCATATATGCTAACACTCATACATACATAATTTGAGTACACACAAACATATATACATTTGTATACAACCAATAGGTGGCGGAAATGTAAACCTGCCCACTCTGTGATTTGAACCTCCATTTGACTGCCGCAGGAGTTCAACAGTGGCTGAGTGAGCTTAAGAAATGGGTTGGTGTAGTAATTCCGCAAGCACTCCCAACACAATGTACCTTCAGCTGCAACTTTTATAAAAGTTTATTAAGAAAAGTTATCACCAATCGCCACGACTATTAAACTATAAGTTATTCATGAAAATTTACAATGAAAATTAAGCTTTATTCGGATTTAAATTTCGAGTTGTTACATGCTAAGCGCGAGGTCAATAAGTATTTGTATGCAATTTTAGCGCTTGCAAAAATTCGTTACGTTTGCTTCTTCTTGATTTTTAGGCACGAGCTAGGAATCCATATTGTGTCTTCTCGTTCTGTGTAATGTATCCACGCATGTGTAAATGCTTAATGTCATGTGTGTGTATATTTGTATAAATATATATTTACACACATTTACTTATGTAATTAAATAAGGGGAACGAGAACAACAGTCGAGCAGCACGCGACTATGTTGCCATAAAAAGTATCTAATCGCTGCCACCTTGCATCAATTTCGATACGTTGCCAATAAATTATCGCCCAATTTCATAGCGCGCGAAAGACTGCAAAGAACGGTGTGAGTATTATATATGGGTATTTCTTTATAAATTTAAGATGGCTCAATATAGATCAAAATTAATATTTATTTAATTGCATTTTATTGTTTTGTATTTTGCTGCTGCAATCGACATGTGAAATATTTTTGTTGATTATCATTAAATAAAATTTAAAATTTATTTAAAAATAATAATTATTATTATAATAAAATTTTCTTGAAATTTTTTTTGAAATTTTCACAAAACGCTCGTGGCAAGGTATTTGTAATGTACACGAACGTTGTTACAAATTTTGGTGGCTCTAGCTTACATAGTTTCTGAGATATGGCCTTCATACAGACAGACAGACGGACAAACGGTCAAACAGACATATCTCAATCGACTCGTCTGTTAATCCTGAAAACACAATAGTCCATGAATTTTTTTAAAATCCATGGCATAAAAACTTTATAAATAAATATGATCAAAATTGGCCAATAAAAACTGTTACTTTACCCGTTAATGTTTACTTTCCGCATAGTCATCGATTACCGTAACTTGAATCAAGTTACTGTTTCCGATAGATTTCCAATGCTAAATATTGATGTACTTTTAGATTAATTAGGAAAATGTTTATATTTTAAAACTTTGGACTTAGCCAAAAGGTGGAAGAAGAATCCATCAGAAAATCTGCTTTTAAGACGATAAAATACGAATTAGTATGCCATTCGGGCTAAAAAACGCCCCTGTAACATTTCACCGATTAGAAGCACACTGTCTAGTGTATCTAGATGACATTATAATCTTTTCAACCTCTCTTCAAGAACATCTTGTGAACCTTCGTTAAATTTTTGAAATAAATATGAATTATTAATAAAAGAAACAACTTTTCTAGGGAATATTATCAATGAAAATGGTTTTCAACCTAATCCAGATAAAATTAAGCCAATAGAGAATTATCCTCTTTTAAAAACACCCAGAAATAACGGCATTTTTAGGACTCTGCGGATTTTATCGTAAATTTATAAAAGATTTCGTATAATAGGTGAGCTCCTAACATCATGCCTACAAAAAGAAGCATCATAAATATACAAAATATCGCCATTAATGAAGCTTTCGCCAAACTTAAAGCTCTGACAATTTCGGTCCCAATTTCGGCAAGATCAGATTTAGTAAAGAATTTGTCTGGCTGTACTAAATACTAAATAATTTAAGCCATACCTGTACGGACAATATTTCAAGATTACACAAAGGGGATCACAATCCCTTAAAGTGGCTTCATTCTTTTAAAGAATATGAAGTTGCAAAGGTATAAAAATAACTTGACGAATACAATTTTGACATAAAACATATTGCTGATAAAGAAATAATGTAGAAGACGCTCTATATCGCATTAAGCTTGAAGAAGCTAACGTACTAGAAACAGTAACCATGGCAACTTGTCACAGCTCAAAAGAAAACGAAAACAATGGCATTCTATTTACTGAGAAATCAAAAACAAAATAACAAATAATTTTTAATATTTCGTCGTCCTCTTTGCAGAGCCTGCACTCCGCCTCCGAGGACCAGCGCATTTTGGTGAGGTGATAGTTCACCAAGTGGTGGCCACTAAGGTAGCCAACAAGGAGGAGAGGTCTCTCCTAGAGATTAGCTTAGTCCTTCGATCAACTGTGGGATTGGTAAGCTTTTTAGCCTGCCGCATCCCTGGTTGGAAGAACCAGTAGCGTTTGGTCAATCTTCCAGCCCAGGTTTTCACCAGGGAGGAGATAGTTCGCCACAAAAGGGTTCGGGGCCAAGCAGGGGGGCTGATGACCCAGCCCTCGCTAGTTCGCAACTGTCAACAATTCTCTTTTTTCGTTATAGATTTTTGTATCATTATTTCTGGCTACGACTGTACATTTATTTTCAGTTATCTGTGATATGCTTAGCAAATTTTGTTTTATGCCTTTTACAAAATATACATTCTTAATGTTGATCAAATTTTCATTGTTGTATGTTCTAAAATATGTTTCTACATTTCCAATCTTGGTCGCTTGCAATTGTTTGCGATCGGCTACTATAACATCAATCGGATTTTTCAAATTTACACAGTTCTTAAACGTCCTGTTTTGCCACACATTGCATTCTTTTTTAGTTTTGGTGTTAAATGTGCTTACGTTATTTTGTCTGTCCACTGGACCTCTGTTATAGGTTTTTTCTTTCACTTTTGATTTTACGTACTCTACCGTTCGTTGTGCTTCCGGAATCACATCTAAGAAGTCTCCAATATAACTGTAGCTTGTTGGTAGCGCTTTTAACAGATACCGCATTTTTTCGTTTTCGTCTCTAGCGTTTTAAATTTATTCACTGCTTTCTCGAATCCTATACAAAATCACTCACTAACATATTCTAATTGTTTATCTGATATTGTACTGATTAAAATTGTTTTTGCTTTTAAATCTGTTTTCATCCATGTTGTTACATTATATTCCGTTGTTATTGTTCGCACTGCTGGTTCTTTGCACTGTTTGTATTCTAGTATTGTCATTAGTCTGAACTTCCAGCTTCCAAAATTAACCCCATCGAATATGGGCATAACAATGTTTTTGATTTTTGCGTTTGTACTCATTTTTCCCGCATCACTTTTAATCTGTTTGTACACTTCTTAAATGTCTCTTTCCATTTGATTCATTTTTTGCTCATTTTTATATAGGGTCACACTTTTTTACTTCCATGTAATTTTATCAAAGCGTGCACGTGAATTTTGCATTTTAATCTGCTGCCATCAAATCCTTTTAGTTTATGTTTTTAATGTTTTTCCGTTTATTTGTTTAACATTTTCCAATAGTCTAGTTTGCGTATTCGTATTTTTTAATAGTTCGCACTTTTAATATAGTTTTTCTCTTTTCTATGTCTTATACACTTTTTCTTTTTGTCGCTTCACTTGCCTTCACTTGAACACCATTTATTTTTCTCAAACTTGGATTTAGCTAGATACCTTGGATTAATTTTTATCAACCTTGCTTTGCTACCATGTTAATAATAAAGTGGATAGCTTTATTTAGGTTTTATTATTTATTTATTTAATTTAGATGTGCTTCGTGCACTTCTATTCCGTTTGACTTATATTGAGCAAGTGAAGTACTTATGTTATTTAACATTACATAAAGTATTTGAAGATCAGCTGATTTATTCTTATGCTAATTAACATTACATATCAAAGCATACACATTTATTCCAAGAATGCTAAGACCTACAATACATCTTCGCACCATCTACTAACCGTGTTCAGAGCTGAATGCATCAGCTCTGTCACGGTGTTGGCATAGTTCCCGTTCACTACGAGAGCCAGGTCGTCGGCATAGCCAATCGCTTCCACGCCCTGTTCTGCAAGTATAATTAGTAGTTCGTCGACTACTAGGGACCAGAGCAAAGGGGATAGGACACCTCCCTGGGTATAGCCCGCGTACCGTGGGAAGTCTAGATGAAACTGGAGGGCGACAGGTATCCAGAGTCCGCATACTAACGACCGGGCTACCCTCCGGCTGTGCATCTCTTGGCGTATGCTGTTCCGCCTTGGATTGGGGTGAAATAAAGATTCACAATCTTCGCCCGACTATATTTAGTCAGCATCCCTAGTAGAGACATGACCGTGCTAGGGGCCTGCTTCCAGCCGCCCTCGCGTGGAGAGTATAGCCGCACTTCCGACTGTAAGGACGGCACGTACCTCAGCCAAAACTAGGGTTACATGTGTTTCCCCTTGCTACCTCTGACGGCTGACGGCCATTTTAACAGATATTGAACCTGACTTCGCTTTACTAAAAAGAGTATATGTAAAATTAATTACTCCAAAAACAGGCACTACAGTTCTAATATGCAATAGAAACCTCTCTTCAAAGTAGGTTGAGAACAACATTCAATATTCAAATCGATTGAAAGAGTTCACATAAAACATATTCATAACATATTACTACGAAAATAAAAAAATCCATGAATCAACACCTGTAGATGTATTTCTTTATAATTGTTTACATCGAAACGTAGCCGCCTAGAAGTAGGCAATGTTAAGTTAGGCTTAAGCTCCTCTATTGTAAAAACATGAAGTTAGTGAAAAATACATAATTGAAGTGAATAGACGTGCCCCGAATTGTTCTTTTTTCGAATTGTTTTTCTACCGCGTCGGTTCGACAAGTTAAAGCCTAAAGAAGCCATTGCCGCCACCACATTCATTGGCCCTTCGAGCCGAATTAAATAAAATTACATCTACATCGGACTCACGTCGCTGGATTTTTCATCCCCTCGCTCCGCACGAACCACAAACACCGGCTTCGGCATCTTCACGGACTTAGTTCAGATAAGTACATACTCTTTTATTTATCTGAGGCGGAGGTGCTGGGTGCAACTGCTCCTAATATACAAAAATTTGCTTAATTTCCTTGTAAAAGCACTGGCGAACATCTGTATGTGCATATGTTCACTTGTAAGTACATACATACAGACGATCGCAATATTAAATCCAGTGGAAAAGATTTATTATTAATTAATATATATTAATATTAAAAATCATCACTTAGTGGGCAACCGTGATTTTTCTTCGTAACTTTTTTAGTTTGTCGTTTTTTTTGTGCATTGTTTTGTTATATTCCCAAGGCGCTGCAACGTTGCAATACGATTATATTTTCCTCCATCTTAGCAAATATTTTCAAACAATAAATAATTATTTTAGTTATTTTCACAATTTGCTCAGAATTCTACGCTGAGTATAGTAACTATTCCGATAATTATTTCTACTCAATAAAATATAGCGATATTTTATAAAGTTTAATATTTATATTTTTTTTGCAACGTCCTCCACCTCTCTACGAAACCGTGCTGCCTTGAATTTAACAACATATTCATTTGCACAATAATTTCGATAAATTTCCGATCGATAATCTAATATTTTTGTTTATTATTTTATTGTTTTTTTTTTTTAAATAATAAGAAACTCCTCACGTCATCGGCATCAATTGCATTCTTTATCGCTTTTTTGAAAACTTGGTATGCCAATTGATATTGGTAAAGACACCAAGAAACATCTTGTTGTACAAACGACTCAGCATAGATGCTCAGGCTCTCTCCCAAGTTCCCTTCTTGGCAGAGCTCCTTCTCCCGCCACTCTACGGAAAGTTCTAACTCCGGCCAAATCCATAGTTACTCAAGTACCAACAATTTCTCTTTTCTATGTCTTATACACTTTTTCTTTTGTCGCTTCACTTGCCTTCACTTGAACACCATTTATTTTTCTCAAACTTGGATTTAGCTAGATACCTTGGATTAATTTTTATCAACCTTGCTTTGCTACCATGTTAATAATAAAGTGGATAGCTTTATTTAGGTTTTATTATTTATTTATTTAATTTAGATGTGCTTCGTGCACTTCTATTCCGTTTGACTTATATTGAGCAAGTGAAGTACTTATGTTATTTAACATTACATAAAGTATTTGAAGATCAGCTGATTTATTCTTATGCTAATTAACATTACATATCAAAGCATACACATTTATTCCAAGAATGCTAAGACCTACAATACATCTTCACACCATCTACTAACCGTGTTCAGAGCTGAATGCATCAGCTCTGTCACGGTGTTGGCATAGTTCCCGTTCACTACGAGAGCCAGGTCGTCGGCATAGCCAATCGCTTCCACGCCCTGTTCTGCAAGTATAATTAGTAGTTCGTCGACTACTAGGGACCAGAGCAAAGGGGATAGGACACCTCCCTGGGTATAGCCCGCGTACCGTGGGAAGTCTAGATGAAACTGGAGGGCGACAGGTATACAGAGTCCGCATACTAACGACCGGGCTACCCCCCGGCCATGTATCCCTTGGCGGATGCTGTTCCTCCTTGGATTGGGGTGATTTATAGAATCACAATCTTCGCCCGACTACAATTAGTCAGCACCTCCAGCAGAGACATGACCGTGCTAGGGGCCTGCTTCCAGCCGCCCTCGCGTGGAGAGTATAGCCGCACTTCCGACTGTAAGGACGGCACGTACCTCAGCCAAAACTAGGGTTACATGTGTTTCCCCTTGCTACCTCTGACGGCTGACGGCCATTTTAACAGATATTGAACCTGACGTCGCTTTACTAAAAAGAGTATATGTCAAATTAATTACTCCAAAAACAGGCACTACAGTTCTAATATGCAATAGAAACCTCTCTTCAAAGTTGGTTGAGAACAACATTCAATATTCAAATTGATTGAAAGAGTTCACATAAAACATATTCATAACATATTACTACGAAAATAAAAGAATCCATGAATCAACACCTGTAGATGTATTTCTTAATAATTGTTTACGTCGAAACGTAGCCGCCTAGAAGTAGGCAACGTTGCGGCGTAAACAGTGCGGGAGTCACCAAGGGCTCTTGCGCTCTTTTATCCGTAATGTTAAGTTAGGCTTAAGCTCCTCCATTGTAAGAACATGAAGTTAGTGAAAAATACATAATTGAAGTGAATAGACGCGCCCCGAATTGTTATTTTTTTCGAATTGTTTTTCTACCGCGTCGGTTCGACAAGTTAAAGCCTAAAGAAGCCATTGCCGCCACCACATTCATTGGCCCTTCGAGCCGAATTAAATAAAATTACATCTACATCGGACTCACGTCGCTGGATTTTTCATCCCCTCGCTCCGCTCGAACCACAAACACCGGCTTCGGCATCTTCATGGACTTAGTTCAGATAAGTACATACTCTTTTATTTATCTGAGGCGGAGGTGCTGGGTGCAACTGCTCCTAATATACAAAAATTTGCTTAATTTCCTTGTAAAAGCACTGGCGAACATCTGTATGTGCATATGTGCACTTGTAAGTACATACATATGGTACAGACGATCGCAATATTAAATCCAGTGGAAAAGATTTACATATATACATATAAATACATATGTATGCAGGTCCACTTGTCAATTGCACACACATTTTTTTCTCTCCATAAATATCAAATTTTTTATGTATGTACTAAATCACACGTACATACATACTCTCCCTAAAAAAAAAAATATATGTATATACTTGCCCAAGAACCTTGCCAAGGTCCGAACCTTAACCGGCAATTGTACCTCCAAAATTAAAATAAAAACATAACACTTATTTTGCATTTTTTTTTAAAAAAAAAGGGGTAAAATTTGTTTGTTAATAGTAAAATTCACATACAATTCTACTTACATACATACATACGTACATACATATTTACCGGCAGCAACATTTCGGCTACACCGGCACAAGACACACATATACTTACGTAGTTACTATTTTTGAGTCAAATAAATGATCCGTCTGTAACGAAGACAAAGATCAACGCTGAAGCCAAGTATAAATTGAAACACGAACGATTTCGGTGAACGTCTTTATTTTAAAACTGTCAGCTTAAGACTAAATATACAGAGTTTTGATCGGCTCAAAGTGAGTCGCGAGAAACGGAAATGTATTTGTCAGCATTTTTATTTATTTGTGTTTAAGTGCATGCAAAAAGAATGATGAAGTTATACAACAATCATGCGCTTTACTTTGTTGTGGGTTTCAAGTTTCGTTACGTTATGTTGTGTATTTATGTACGCAAGATTGTATGCGCATTCTTTTAGATTTAAGTTGTAAGCGTAATATGAGAAGCATATTATGCTACTTCCCTCCCTTAAAAGGAAGCTTATGCTTCTATTTCTTCTATTGGGGTTGATGCTTGCAATCTTGGTGATGCAGTTGGGTTTGTATCTTGTGTTTCAATGGTTATTTTGTTTTTAAGTTTTAGGTAGATACAAACAATACAAGACGTGAGGCTTATGATTGATACCATTATGCAAACTGTGATATTATTATTTGATATTAATTGTACAATGTCCTTATGTTCTATTGGTTTTATTTTTATTAGGTTTAAGGGTGTGTACAATGGAGTAAGGTTTATCTCGGGACTTAGCTGATTTTCATTCAGAACTATTTTTCCAATTTTGATTTTACACTGTTTTATTGTTATTATTTTGTTGCCATTAATCGTTATATTTTTGTTTATTTCCTGGCAATTTTGTTCTATAACAGTGTCATTTATATTCCAAGTGAGGATACTATTAGGTTCTACATATTTAATTATTTGGTTAACTGTTGTAGGGACGAAATTGCATATCGGATTTGTTCTTTTTATGATATTTTTAATACATTCGTTGTTTATTTCTATGTAATTTTGATTATAGATTTTACCATGTTCTTCAAAATAAGTTTCTTTATCTACGTGGTCAAGTTGATAGCCATTACTATCTGGGTAGGGTATTATGTTAATGGTATGGATGGTTTTTTGTTTAATAGGGATATGAGCTATGATAAGTAGTTGGTTAGTATTAATCCAGGTTGAAGTTTTAGTTTGTAATATGTTACTGCTGTCAACGTTTTCTAATTTGTCATAGTTGAGTAATTTGGGGTTAAACAGTCCTAATCGCGAGAGTTGCATTCCCATTGCAATGTCTTCGATGTACTCAGTAAATTGGATTAGTTCGTATAGCATTTGTTCTCTGTTATTATGTTCGTCTTCAAATTCCTTGACCTTTTGCATATTACTATTAATTAGCTGAACTATGTCACTTATTTCATGTAGGTTAATTGAGTTTCTTGTTACTGATTCTAATTGGTTATGGATTTGTATTCGGTCATTATTGTCTAATGTTCCGAAAAGGTATTTAAAGGCAGATCCCATTATGTTAATTAGTCCGCGTTTCTGTCTATTTGTCTGGTGTAATGTTATAGCGTTAAGTTCTCTTAGCATTTTATTGTGGAGAAGTGTAATTTGAGGGATATGTGTATAGTTTGTTACTCTAACGTTAAGGTAATGAGTTAAGTTGTCTATATCGGTGAGATTTATGCGGAGACAATGGTGTTCGTATTCTGAGGGGACTTGTATGGGCTTGTCAGAGAATAGGAGATATCCGTGGTCGGTATCAATGTTGTTGATTTGAAGTTGCTGGGTTTGGCATAGTTTCGTAAAGGTGAGGAGGAGTATTAGGGTGAACCAGGGTCCTGTAGAATGGGAAGTTGATTAATTTTTTTCTGTTTTTTGAATTGGGTCTTGTAATAATATGTTTCTCTGTTTCTATTAGTGATTTTGTAGTGGTCTTCGTCGGTTTGTTCGACGTTCTTTGTTAATTTAAAAGGGTTTTCTAATTTGCCTTTTTGTAATGGTCCCTTTCTGTATCTAGTGTCAACATTGTATTCGGTTCTGTTTTTGTTTATTTCGTTAATTCTAACTTCTTTATCGTGTTGTGTATCTAGAATTGGTTGTCCGGCATAAATGAATATGTGAGCGGGGGTTTGTCCAGTAGTGTCGTGTTTGGTCTTGTGATTGTAGATGTAAAGGATTGTTTCGATTTTACTTAACTTGGTCTCGTTGTCGTCAGAATTTTTTATGATGCGAATTTTTTCATTTATAGTCTTGTGTAGCCTCTCTATGTCAGCGACACCTGTTTTCGTGGTGTTAAGTTGTAATTCTACGTCTTCGGTTTCGAGCCAACGTTTAAGGGCTAGGCTGGAGAATGCGCCGTCTCTGTCTGCTTTAAGAAGTCTAGGTTTCCCCAACTGATTAAATATACGCATTAAGGCGTTTTTACATTCTATCCAGTCCTTTGTCTTTATCTGTTCGAGAGTGGCGAATTTGGAGTAAACATCGATACAGCTCAAATAGTGATTCCCTTCAGAAGAATAGATATCTATTACAAACTTATCGCGGCAATGTTCGGGTTTAGGGGTAATTTTCATTGGCATTTTTGTATTGCGGTGTTCTGTCTTGGCTAAGTTACAAACTTGACATTCATTGATTATATTTTGAATAAGGAGTTGGCTATTAGGAAAGTAGTAAGTTTCGCTAAAGAGTTTTACAGTTTTTTGAATTCCTGGGTGTAATAACTTTTCGTGTGTGTTTAGGATTAATTCTTTGAATTTTGCATAAGTAGGAATGTTTTTTAATAGGACGAGACTTCGGAAAATCTTTGTACACTTTGGATTCATGGTTTCTGTGTACGCGCTTTGAATCACTTCAAAGTCTGCATCGCTTTCGATGTAAAGGGCGCTATTCTTCGAACAAAAGTGGTTTAGTAAGTATTGTTTGGCTGTTTCGAAGGTCATTTCTGCATAGGAGATACGTACTATTTGTTTCTTGAAATAGGTTTCATATTCTGTATTATTATTGGGGCCTTTCGAAAAAATGATTTGTCTTCTATGGTAGTTTATTGCTTTTTCAGATAGTCCTATTAGTCCGCTACTATCTTCTTCCGCGCTATGTTGCGTGGATTCTCCGAAAAATGTCTGTTCTATTTTGATTCTAGACAGTGCGTCCGCGACATGGTTTTCTTTCCCTTTGATGTACCTTATGTCGAAGTCGTACTCCGATAGTCTAATCTTCCATCTAGTCAACTTTGAGTTAGGCTCTTTAAGTTTGTGTAGCCAGCACAATGGTTGATGGTCAGAAGCTACTTCGAAGTGTCGCCCTAATAGATAATGTCTGAAAGTTTTGGTTGCCCAAACTATTGCTAATAATTCCTTTTCTATAGCGCTGTAATTAACCTCATGTTCGTTTAAAGTCCTACTAATGTAGCTAACAGGATGTCCATCTTGAGATAGAACAGCGCCTAATGCTACGTTGCTTGCGTCAGTTGTTAACACAAATTTCCTTTCAAAGTTCGGTATTTTTAGTATGGGGTCCTCGGAAATAAGCAATTTTAGTTTATGGAATGCCTCTATATAATCCCTTTGATGTACGTCTATCTTGACTCCTTTTTTTAGACATTTAGTCAATGGTTTGGCTATATCGGAGAAGTTAGGTATGAATTTTCTATAGTAACCTGTGATTCCAAGAAATGCTTTGATTTCCTTGGGTTTAGTCGGAAGTGGATATTTTTGTATAGCTTTAATCTTTTCAGGATTCGGTTTAATCCCATCTTTAGTGATAACGTGTCCTAGAAAGGTAGTTTCTTGTCTTAGGAATTCACATTTATCTAGCTGTAGTTTCAGATTGGCTTGGGATAGTTTCTCGAACACTGCTTCAAGAGACTGAAGGTGTTCCTCCAAAGAGGTGGAAAAAACGATAATATCGTCTAGGTATACTAGACAGTTTTTATTGAGGAGCGGACGGAGTAGGTTATTCATACAGCGTTGGAAGGTAGCGGGGGGCATTTTTAAGCCCAAATGGCATTCTTGTATATTCGTAGTGTCCATATTTGGTTGAAAAAGCGGTCTTGGCTATTGATTCTGGGTCCATCTCTATTTGGTGGAAACCCTTTGCAAGATCTATTGTTGTGAAGTAATTAGACCTCCCTAATTTTCCTAATATTTCGTCTATATTTGGTATAGGATATCGGTCATTTATTGTTATTTCATTTAATTTCCTGTAGTCTATTACTATGCGAAGTTTTTGTTGTCCAGAAGCATCCAACTTTTTGGGTACGACCCAAATGGGGCTACAGTACGGTGAGTTGCTTTCTCGAATGATACCCTGCTCTAACATGTCTTGGATCTGTTTTTCTACTTCTTTTTCATACGTCTGTTGGAAACTATACAGTTTAGAATAAACGGGAATATTGTGCGTGGTGTTGATAGTGTGTTTTTCTTGGTTCGTAAAACTAAGTTTGTCGCCTTCGTGAAATTGGATGTCTTTGAATTTAATCAATAGGTTTGTTAGTTTATGTCTTTCCTCTGCATTTAAGTGGTCTAGTCGGAATAAATTCTCTTGGAGAGTGGAGGTTTCTAAAAAGGTGGGGTCTTGTGGGAATGGAGGATCTATTTGAACATGATTCTGTTCTGTAGTGTTCTTAGTATCTTTTATCTTGTAGACTTTATTAAAAAGGGTAGCAGTTCCCTTTTGATAATCTATTACTGCCTTAGCCTTGGACAACAATTTGCGTCCAATCAGCATATCGTAATGTTCTGAGAACTTATGAATTAAGAACTCTTGAGCAATAGGAAAGTAATTATTTGGTGGTATAGTTGTAGCTTCGTTAATAGTTAACGGGCCATTACTAGTGTGGATTAGGTGGTTGGTTTGTTGTATGGGTGTTTGAAAGATATTCCGAGTGAGCATATTTATAGTGGATCCGGTGTCGATTAGACATTTTAATTCGCCGTCATTATGTCTAATAGTTACATATTGGCTTGATCCGGGGCAGCTAGCCGAAAATTTTCTGCTTGCTCATTATTGTCTGGTTCGTCATCGTTCGGTACTGTTTGCTCTTGTTGTGTTCCGTCCGAATTATCATAATTTTGTTCAGGAGGATCCTGAATTGGATTTGGGATGTAACCCATTTGGCAAGGGTAGGGCTGAGGTTGGAAATTATCTGGGTAATATGGGTAATATGGGTAATAAGTATAGTATGGGTATTCGGGTTGATTTGATACCATTTCCTGGTATCTTAATTCTTCTATACTCATTTTAGACTGTCCGCTGTCTGATGGTCTTTGTCTTTTTACAGGATTATTGGTCTGTGCATTTCCAGTTGAAGGGTAGTTAGTCTGTATACCAGTCTGATTAGGTCCGAAACGATTTTGATCAAAGATATTCTGTCTGTTAAAAGCTGGGTTCGGTCTGGGTTGTTGCATTAAGGGCATGTTAGATTGTGGGTGGATTGGTCTTTGTTGATATTGGGGAAAAGGATTTTGATTAAACCTGGGTGCATGAGCTGGTGTGTATGGGTATGGTTGATGGTAAGGTTGAAAGGCATTATTATGAAAGGGTTGGAAGGGTGTGATAGGCTTATTCTGGCTATTAACTTGTCTGTTCTGTGGATTAGTTGGTGTCCTATTAGTGTTAGGGGCTGGTTTGAAATTATCTTTGTTAGGTATTGGCGTCTCGTAAAGGCCTTTTTCTTGTAAGATATTGATTAGGGATCTCAAATCTGGGATATGGCATTTGACAATTCTTATGTGAATATTGTTAGGAAGTTTTTGAATTAAGTTCTCTATACTATCTTGGATGAGCCTAGTAAATAAGGCGGTTTCTGCAGAGTTGTTTTCTAGCTCTAACTTACTCATTAAAACTTGTCGTCTTCTCTCAGCTTCTTCCAAAAACTGTCTGATATTGCCTCTGTATTGGGTGTTCCGGAACTCCTCCAAAAGTTGATGGTTCGGTGCTTGCGGTTTGTAGTAGAGAATCAACCTTGTCCTTAGCTCGATCCAGCTGGCGAAGTTGTTGGTTCCCAGAGTGCGGATGACGTCGCCACTGACATTACGCTCTATATGTCCGTAAATTATCAGCTTCTGCCTTTCGTCTGTGGTCTGGTACAAAGCCAGAATAAAGTCAATACGAGTGATGAATGTATGCAGGGTGCTCGGATCTCCGTTGAAGTTTTCGACAGCGTGTATCTGCCTTTCGACTTGACTCATATTCGAGTCGTTCAGTATTACGGGTGCTGGTGATGATACTGCCATTATTGTTTATTGTAGGTTTGTGTATTCACTGCTGGTTTATATCTTCACTATTGATTGGTGTGTTTTTTTTTTTTTTTTTTTTCTCAAGCTTTATGTCTGTGTTTTGCCGATATGTCTTTGTTATTTGTTCACTTATTGTTGTTAATTTAGTTCACTTAATTTTTGTTTTATGTTTTGCATTTGTTTTACTTTACTTGTTTGTTACTTAAAATGTTTAAGTTGTTCACTTATTTTTGTTTTATGTTTTGTTTTAGTTTACTTTGTTACTTAAACTGTTTATGTTGTTCACTTAGTTTTAAGTTTATGTTTTGTTTTGTTTTATTTTGTTACTTAAAATATTTATGTTGTTCACTTAGTTTTTAGTTTCTGTTTTTGGTTTTGTTTTACTTTGTTACTTAAAATGTTTATGTTGTTCACTTAGCTGTAGGTTTATGTTTTGTTGCGCACTTAGCTATTTCGCTCTTTTTGAGTAACCTTTTGTGGATTTACTACTCAGCGAATTCAAAGGCGTCTTCTTAAAATTTTTATAATTTTAAGTTGTTTCACGTTCACAATCACTTTGTGGGATTAGGTACACCGTTGGTTGGCACTTTTGTTGTGAACCGATCGTACCGATATTACCGACGCGATTTGCGAAAGTTCTTTAGCGGATGATGATTGAAGAATTGAATAGGGTTTCTATCGCATCAACAATGTTTCATCCTACCGGCTGCGCCACTTACGTAGTTACTATTTTTGAGTCAAATAAATGATCCGTCTGTAACGAAGACAAAGATCAACGCTGAAGCCAAGTATAAATTGAAACACGAACGATTTCGGTGAACGTCTTTATTTTAAAACTGTCAGCTTAAGACTAAATATACAGAGTTTTGATCGGCTCAAAGTGAGTCGCGAGAAACGGAAATGTATTTGTCAGCATTTTTATTTATTTGTGTTTAAGTGCATGCAAAAAGAATGATGAAGTTATACAACAATCATGCGCTTTACTTTGTTGTGGGTTTCAAGTTTCGTTACGTTATGTTGTGTATTTATGTACGCAAGATTGTATACGCATTCTTTTAGATTTAAGTTGTAAGCGTAATATGAGAAGCATATTATGCTACTATATAACCTTCTCGTAAATTTCGTTTTTATTATTCACTAGAAGTTTTCGTTATAACTATAAATATAGTTATATTATTATACAAATATATATATATTATTATACATTTGTTTACATTTCGCCGGCTTTAGTGATCGCAGTTCGATCACAATCGACCGACCACCACTTTTTCCACTTTAAGTGTTATCGTTCCAGGGCTGCACAACCTCGAATATTTTTAAAAATAATCACTTAGTGGGCAACCGTGATTTTTCTTCGTAACTTTTTTAGTTTGTCGTTTTTTTGTGCATTGTTTTGTTATATTCCCAAGGCGCTGCAACGTTGCAAAATTATCGATTATATTTTCCTCCATCTTAGCAAATATTTTCAAACAATAAATAATTATTTTAGTTATTTTCACAATTTGCTCAGAATTCTACGCTGAGTATAGTAACTATTCCGATAATTATTTCTACTCAATAAAATATAGCGATATTTTATAAAGTTTAATATTTATATTTTTTTTGCAACGTCCTCCACCTCTCTACGAAACCGTGCTGCCTTGAATTTAACAACATATTCATTTGCACAATAATTTCGATAAATTTCCGATCGATAATCTAATATTTTTGTTTATTATTTTATTGTTTTTTTTTTTAAATAATAAGAAACTCCTCACGTCATCGGCATCAATTGCATTCTTTATCGCTTTTTTGAAAACTTGGTATGCCAATTGATATTGGTAAAGACACCAAGAAACATCTTGTTGTACAAACGACTCAGCATAGATGCTCAGGCTCTCTCCCAAGTTCCCTTCTTGGCAGAGCTCCTTCTCCCGCCACTCTACGGAAAGTTCTAACTCCGGCCAAATCCATAGTTACTCAAGTACCAACAATTTCTCTTTTCTATGTCTTATACACTTTTTCTTTTTGTCGCTTCACTTGCCTTCACTTGAACACCATTTATTTTTCTCAAACTTGGATTTAGCTAGATACCTTGGATTAATTTTTATCAACCTTGCTTTGCTACCATGTTAATAATAAAGTGGATAGCTTTATTTAGTTTTATTATTTATTTATTTAATTTAGATGTGCTTCGTGCACTTCTATTCCGTTTGACTTATATTGAGCAAGTGAAGTACTTATGTTATTTAACATTACATAAAGTATTTGAAGATCAGCTGATTTATTCTTATGCTAATTAACATTACATATCAAAGCATACACATTTATTCCAAGAATGCTAAGACCTACAATACATCTTCACACCATCTACTAACCGTGTTCAGAGCTGAATGCATCAGCTCTGTCACGGTGTTGGCATAGTTCCCGTTCACTACGAGAGCCAGGTCGTCGGCATAGCCAATCGCTTCCACGCCCTGTTCTGCAAGTATAATTAGTAGTTCGTCGACTACTAGGGACCAGAGCAAAGGGGATAGGACACCTCCCTGGGTATAGCCCGCGTACCGTGGGAAGTCTAGATGAAACTGGAGGGCGACAGGTATCCAGAGTCCGCATACTAACGACCGGGCTACCCTCCGGCTGTGCATCTCTTGGCGTATGCTGTTCCGCCTTGGATTGGGGTGAAATAAAGATTCACAATCTTCGCCCGACTATATTTAGTCAGAATCCCTAGTAGAGACATGACCGTGCTAGGGGCCTGCTTCCAGCCGCCCTCGCGTGGAGAGTATAGCCGCACTTCCGACAGTAAGGACGGCACGTACCTCAGCCAAAACTAGGGTTACATGTGTTTCCCCTTGCTACCTCTGACGGCTGACGGCCATTTTAACAGATATTGAACCTGACTTCGCTTTACTAAAAAGAGTATATGTAAAATTAATTACTCCAAAAACAGGCACTACAGTTCTAATATGCAATAGAAACCTCTCTTCAAAGTAGGTTGAGAACAACATTCAATATTCAAATCGATTGAAAGAGTTCACATAAAACATATTCATAACATATTACTACGAAAATAAAAAAATCCATGAATCAACACCTGTAGATGTATTTCTTTATAATTGTTTACATCGAAACGTAGCCGCCTAGAAGTAGGCAATGTTAAGTTAGGCTTAAGCTCCTCTATTGTAAAAACATGAAGTTAGTGAAAAATACATAATTGAAGTGAATAGACGTGCCCCGAATTGTTCTTTTTTTCGAATTGTTTTTCTACCGCGTCGGTTCGACAAGTTAAAGCCTAAAGAAGCCATTGCCGCCACCACATTCATTGGCCCTTCGAGCCGAATTAAATAAAATTACATCTACATCGGACTCACGTCGCTGGATTTTTCATCCCCTCGCTCCGCACGAACCACAAACACCGGCTTCGGCATCTTCACGGACTTAGTTCAGATAAGTACATACTCTTTTATTTATCTGAGGCGGAGGTGCTGGGTGCAACTGCTCCTAATATACAAAAATTTGCTTAATTTCCTTGTAAAAGCACTGGCGAACATCTGTATGTGCATATGTTCACTTGTAAGTACATACATACAGACGATCGCAATATTAAATCCAGTGGAAAAGATTTATTATTAATTAATATATATTAATATTAAAAATAATCACTTAGTGGGCAACCGTGATTTTTCTTCGTAACTTTTTTAGTTTGTCGTTTTTTTTGTGCATTGTTTTGTTATATTCCCAAGGCGCTGCAACGTTGCAATACGATTATATTTTCCTCCATCTTAGCAAATATTTTCAAACAATAAATAATTATTTTAGTTATTTTCACAATTTGCTCAGAATTCTACGCTGAGTATAGTAACTATTCCGATAATTATTTCTACTCAATAAAATATAGCGATATTTTATAAAGTTTAATATTTATATTTTTTTTGCAACGTCCTCCACCTCTCTACGAAACCGTGCTGCCTTGAATTTAACAACATATTCATTTGCACAATAATTTCGATAAATTTCCGATCGATAATCTAATATTTTTGTTTATTATTTTATTGTTTTTTTTTTTTAAATAATAAGAAACTCCTCACGTCATCGGCATCAATTGCATTCTTTATCGCTTTTTAGAAAACTTGGTATTCCAATTGATATTGGTAAAGACACCAAGAAACATCTTGTTGTACAAACGACTCAGCATAGATGCTCAGGCTCTCTCCCAAGTTCCCTTCTTGGCAGAGCTCCTTCTCCCGCCACTCTACGGAAAGTTCTAACTCCGGCCAAATCCATAGTTACTCAAGTACCAACAATTTCTCTTTTCTATGTCTTATACACTTTTTCTTTTTGTCGCTTCACTTGCCTTCACTTGAACACCATTTATTTTTCTCAAACTTGGATTTAGCTAGATACCTTGGATTAATTTTTATCAACCTTGCTTTGCTACCATGTTAATAATAAAGTGGATAGCTTTATTTAGGTTTTATTATTTATTTATTTAATTTAGATGTGCTTCGTGCACTTCTATTCCGTTTGACTTATATTGAGCAAGTGAAGTACTTATGTTATTTAACATTACATAAAGTATTTGAAGATCAGCTGATTTATTCTTATGCTAATTAACATTACATATCAAAGCATACACATTTATTCCAAGAATGCTAAGACCTACAATACATCTTCACACCATCTACTAACCGTGTTCAGAGCTGAATGCATCAGCTCTGTCACGGTGTTGGCATAGTTCCCGTTCACTACGAGAGCCAGGTCGTCGGCATAGCCAATCGCTTCCACGCCCTGTTCTGCAAGTATAATTAGTAGTTCGTCGACTACTAGGGACCAGAGCAAAGGGGATAGGACACCTCCCTGGGTATAGCCCGCGTACCGTGGGAAGTCTAGATGAAACTGGAGGGCGACAGGTATCCAGAGTCCGCATACTAACGACCGGGCTACCCTCCGGCTGTGCATCTCTTGGCGTATGCTGTTCCGCCTTGGATTGGGGTGAAATAAAGATTCACAATCTTCGCCCGACTATATTTAGTCAGAATCCCTAGTAGAGACATGACCGTGCTAGGGGCCTGCTTCCAGCCGCCCTCGCGTGGAGAGTATAGCCGCACTTCCGACAGTAAGGACGGCACGTACCTCAGCCAAAACTAGGGTTACATGTGTTTCCCCTTGCTACCTCTGACGGCTGACGGCCATTTTAACAGATATTGAACCTGACTTCGCTTTACTAAAAAGAGTATATGTAAAATTAATTACTCCAAAAACAGGCACTACAGTTCTAATATGCAATAGAAACCTCTCTTCAAAGTAGGTTGAGAACAACATTCAATATTCAAATCGATTGAAAGAGTTCACATAAAACATATTCATAACATATTACTACGAAAATAAAAAAATCCATGAATCAACACCTGTAGATGTATTTCTTTATAATTGTTTACATCGAAACGTAGCCGCCTAGAAGTAGGCAATGTTAAGTTAGGCTTAAGCTCCTCTATTGTAAAAACATGAAGTTAGTGAAAAATACATAATTGAAGTGAATAGACGTGCCCCGAATTGTTCTTTTTTTCGAATTGTTTTTCTACCGCGTCGGTTCGACAAGTTAAAGCCTAAAGAAGCCATTGCCGCCACCACATTCATTGGCCCTTCGAGCCGAATTAAATAAAATTACATCTACATCGGACTCACGTCGCTGGATTTTTCATCCCCTCGCTCCGCACGAACCACAAACACCGGCTTCGGCATCTTCACGGACTTAGTTCAGATAAGTACATACTCTTTTATTTATCTGAGGCGGAGGTGCTGGGTGCAACTGCTCCTAATATACAAAAATTTGCTTAATTTCCTTGTAAAAGCACTGGCGAACATCTGTATGTGCATATGTTCACTTGTAAGTACATACATACAGACGATCGCAATATTAAATCCAGTGGAAAAGATTTATTATTAATTAATATATATTAATATTAAAAATAATCACTTAGTGGGCAACCGTGATTTTTCTTCGTAACTTTTTTTAGTTTGTCGTTTTTTTTGTGCATTGTTTTGTTATATTCCCAAGGCGCTGCAACGTTGCAATACGATTATATTTTCCTCCATCTTAGCAAATATTTTCAAACAATAAATAATTATTTTAGTTATTTTCACAATTTGCTCAGAATTCTACGCTGAGTATAGTAACTATTCCGATAATTATTTCTACTCAATAAAATATAGCGATATTTTATAAAGTTTAATATTTATATTTTTTTGCAACGTCCTCCACCTCTCTACGAAACCGTGCTGCCTTGAATTTAACAACATATTCATTTGCACAATAATTTCGATAAATTTCCGATCGATAATCTAATATTTTTGTTTATTATTTTATTGTTTTTTTTTTTTAAATAATAAGAAACTCCTCACGTCATCGGCATCAATTGCATTCTTTATCGCTTTTTAGAAAACTTGGTATTCCAATTGATAGTGGTAAAGACACCAATAAACATCTTGTTGTACAAACGACTCAGCATAGATGCTCAGGCTCTCTCCCAAGTTCCCTTCTTGGCAGAGCTCCTTCTCCCGCCACTCTACGGAAAGTTCCAGCTCCGACCAAATCCCTAGTTACTCAAGTACCAACAATTTCGGTTCGCGCTCCTTCTGTCACTCGTTCAGTTGGTCATCAGATCTCCCAGGCGCTAAGAATGGAACTCCAAGAGTTCATTAGTTCGCCCGATAAGCTCATGCAGTTCGAAGCTAGGCTTCAATCATCTCCGACTGCTTCACTTCACACTCATAGAGTGCGTCTTGAGCAGCTTCGCTCCATATGGACCGGCGTGGAACTTCAATATGAACTCTGTTCCAACGCATTGTCTCAAACGGAAACGAATGCCGAGGACAAAATCGCCATGCAAACCAGGTATGACCATTGTTATTCCATATACGAGGGACTTGCCTCTCATTTAAATGAGAGCATAGAGACCGCAACGGCTCCCACTGCAGCACCTGCAGCAGCACAAGTAGTCTTCCAGCCACGAAGCTACAGGTCTCCACCCTTCGATGCTGAAATTTTCAGTGGTGACTACCTGAAATGGCCCACTTTCCGAGACCTCTTCACAGCGGTCTACATTTCCGATCCCGGTTTAAGCCAGATCGAGAAACTGTTCCATTTGAACTCAAAGACCAGTGGCGAAGCGAAGGCAATCGTTTCCAAATCCCCTCTTACGAATGAGGGTTTCTCTTCTGCTTGGAAGAACTTGACGGACAGATTCGAAAATAAGAGGCTGTTAGTAAACAGCCAACTGAAAATCCTTTTCAACCTTCCGTCAGTCTCTCATGAGTCTGGAGCCGCCATCCAAGTTCTTCAAAGCACTATACAAAGTTGCTTAACGGCTCTAGAACACTCCAAAATCAGCACAGAGAACTGGGATTGCCTTCTAGTCTTCCTCTGCTCGTCTAAGCTGCCAAGGCTGACACTGTCACTTTGGGAACAGTCGGTACAAAACAAGGCTGAAATTCCGTCATGGCAAGAAATGTCAGATTTCCTATCAGAACGCTATCGCACTCTAGAAGCGATAGAAGATGTTCAACCTAGCACAAGCGCACAGGCTACCTCCAAACCTGCTCGAAAAGAGCCCCCTACGAGGAAGGTCAACTCCTTTGAAACAAAAGTTGTAGGCAAACCGCAAACCTGCAACCTCTGTTCAAAGGAGAACCATCCTATACGTCTGTGTCCGCGCTTTCTCCAAATGCCTGTTGATGAAAGGTCCAAGTTCATCAAACAGCAAAAGTTGTGTCTGAATTGTTTCGCAAGAGGGCATATCCTTAAAAATTGCACGAGGCAACACAACTGTTTTACGTGCAAGGGTCGCCACAATACACTCCTGCATCGTGGCGCACCTCCTCCTGTGCCCTCTTCGGCAACTTCTGCACCAACTACCCAGAATTCTAATATACAGTCAACTCCTCCGACGACTTATATACGGCACTGCTCCTATAAACTTTTGCCATTTGGGCATGACTTATAAGGCACGTGCACTGATCGATCCAGGATCAGAGGCTACGTTCATCTCCGAACGGATGTTTAACATCATAAAGCCCTCCTACCAAGCCGTGCAATTTCAAGTAACTGGCTTAAATCAAAACTCTCGGCCAGAAGTTGTGCCACTTCCAGATTGGCTCCCCGATCACTCCCAAGTTACAGCTAGAAACTGCAGCCTTTGTTCTTCCTCAATTGGCAGGTAACCTTCCGTCCTACCCAATTTCCAAAGATCTTCTAAAGGATCTGACAAACCTACAACTCGCTGATCCGCATTTCCACCAGAGCTCTCAAATAGACGTGCTCTTAGGAGCCGACCTTCTCCCATCTATTATAAAGAGTGGCTCTGTGTCAAAAATCTGTGGAACTTTGCTCGGTCAAGAGACCATATTCGGCTGGGTCCTCACAGGACCAGTAGCCAAGTCGAATCTTTCGACCGTTTCATCCTTCACCACGAGGATCAAGATCAGCGAAGAGCAAAGGCTTGATGATCTTCTCACCAAGTTTTGGGTTGTGGAAGATCTACCAGCCAAGCTGGTAAAAGTTTCTGACGCAGCGTGTGAAAACAATTTCCTTCGCACTACTTCCAGAAACCCTGAAACCTTCGAATTAGGACATTCAAGGTCCTTCGCAATCGCTCAGTTTCTCAGGAACGAATATCGTTTAAAGAGGAACTTTCCTTTAAATGAACAGTACGACTCCATTATTTAGGAGTATTAAGATTTAGGCCATATAAGGCCAGTCTCTGCAAGTAACGACTGCAACAATTTTGATCTCCCTCATCATGCTGTTTTTAAACCTGAGAGCACCACTACCAAAGTTCGCGTTGTTTTTAACGCCTCCAGTCCGTCCTCTAATGGGAAGATCTTGAACGATATCCTACATCCAGGACCCGTTCTCCAATCCGATCTGACTATGCAGATCTTGAAACAGCGTTTTTCCTGTTTTGTTTTTAATGCGGACATGACAAAGATGTACCGATGTAAGAGATACTCGTTCACAAGAGTCACACGCCATTCGGGTTTTTCAGGAGCTTTCCCAGGATGTTAGCACACACTTTCCTCTCGCCAGCGACATCATATCCAATTACATGTACGTAGACGATGTCCTTGCTGGCGCACACTCCATAAAGTGCGCCATAGTGATTATTGAAGAGTTACGCAAAGCTCTTGAGACAGCTGGTTTTCCCTTAAGAAAATGGACCTCCAACCACAAAGATGTGCTAGCTAAGATCCCCAAGGACCATCTACTGAACGCCGATTTCCTCGAACTAGAGGAAGCGAGCTTAGCTAAGACTCTAGGTATACCCGCGTACGGATGAGTTTCTCTTTTTCCCCTCCGAAGCAGATGTGGGAAGTCTTACACTAAACGTGTAGTTCTATCTCACATCGCTAAACTATTCGATCCCGCAGGTTGGCTGGCACCATTTGTCGTCCGTGCCAAAATTTTCATGCAGGAGATATGGCTGCAAAATCTTGGATGTGATGAAGCGTTGCCTCTGGATCTTCAACAACGCTGGCAGTATTTCCTATCCAGTTATTTATCCCTCCAGAAGATTTGGAACCCCAGATGGGTCCAATATACCCCGTTAGCAAAGCTCCAAATCCATGGCTTCTCCGATGCATCTTAGCGCGCCTACGGAGCAGCTATCTACATCCGTGTTGAAAACCAACACAATATTTCAAGCCATCTCCTTGTAGCCAAAACCAGAGTAGCTCCTGTGAAGACCATCTCCTTGCCTCGATTGGAACTTTGCGGTGCATTACTGCTAGCCGAGTTATCATCAACACTCCTCCCTCAGCTCCCAGTCAATAGCTACGAAGAGTACTATTGGACTGACTCCACAATTTTATTGGCCTGGCTTCGAGCAAATGGTCCCACGTCAGATCTGAGCAGAATTCTGCTGATCTTCCCAGTAGAGGTGTCTCATCAGAGGACCTCATTGGTAATAGTCTTTGGTGGCATGGACCCGATTGGCTGATCCTTCCAGCAGAACAGTGGCCTGTTGAGATTGGTATTGCTTGGAGAGATTTTCGGAGCTCGACAGAGCACTGCGAGTGATGGCTTATTTATATCGCTTCATTCAGAGGTGTCGCAAGCCTGATCTTACACTCTCTCCAGATATCAGCAGCTCTGAACTCTCCAAATTTGCTCATCCGGAACACCCAACGTACTTAATTCCTAAAAGAGTACAACTGTCTGTTGAACAAGGAGCAGACTGCAAGAAGTAGTGACATCATTAATTTGAATCCATTTATTGACACCAGCGGAGTTATGAGATCATGCGGTCGTGTGAGAACATCCGCTTCTTTAAGCTATGATGAGCGGCACCCGATCATCCTTCCGTACTCATGTACCTTCTCACACCTCCTCGTCCGTTTTACACATCGTATCTCCCTCTATGGTGGAAATCAATTAATGATGGTCTCATTAGATCACGTTACTGGATTCCGAAACTCTGAACTTTAGTGAAAGCCACTATCAATTCCTGTCGACTTTGCATCCTCCAACGAAAAAAATTTGAAACTCAACTTATGGGTACTTTGCCCTCTGCGAGAGTCTCTTTTTCTCGACCTTTCACCCACACGGGTTTACGGGTCGAGCCTGCCTCATAACCAAGGGCTATGTATGTGTCTTCATGTGTTTCAGTACAAAGGCCATACATTTAGAAGCAACCTCGGATCTAACAGCGGATCCTCGCAGCCTTCGCACGTTTCGTGGCGAGACGCGACGTATACTCCAACAACAGAAAGACGTTCGTCGGAGCCTCCAAAGTCCTTTCAACGGAGTTTATGAAGGCAGTGAAGGCTGATGTATCCACCAAATACAGCCATCAAAACCTCGCATGGCACTTCAATCCTCCAAGTACGCCGCACATGGGTGGCTTATGGGAAGCTGGAGTAAAGAGCTTCAAAACGCTCTTCTACAAAGCCACTTCCTCACTAAAATATACGTTTGATCGGCGGTCCGCTCATGTCCATCGCAGAGCCTGAAATCCAAGAAGACGCTGTATCCATCATCAATCGATGGCAACGACTCAAGGCTCTGCATCAACAGTTTTGTTTCCGTTGGAAAGAGGAATACCTCAAAGAGTTGCACAAATGCTCCAAATGGCAACTCCAAACGCGAAACCTCCAAGTCGGCGATATGGTGGTTGTCAAAGAAGACAACCTACCAGTCAACGAATGGCGTCTGGGCCGCATCCAAGCCGTTTATCCTGGCGCTGATGACATTGTCCGCGTGGTGGATATCCTCACCACCCATGTCGTCATCAAAGGGCCCACTATAAAGGTAGTCCTCCTTCCCATAGAGGACACAGTCCAGACACCCTCCTAACCTTGTGTTGTCCTTTAGTGGATATATGTCCGGCATACACTAATCCATATGTCCACCTTCCTATTTTCAGATCAGTGAAGAAAAAAGTGGCACCACGCAAGGCACAAACGCAAAATGCAAGCCAAGCGGACCGAAAGGAGTGAACTCCTTCCGGTGTCGCGTCTACCGAGGAGTCCATGCGCTGAAGAAGTGCCAACGCTTATTGCGTCTGGCCGTGGAGAAACGTCTCCGGGCAATACTTATCAATAAATACTGCCCGAACTGCCTCGCTCATGAGCATTCAGCAGGCTCATGTCGCAGTGGTGCTACCTGTCGCACATGCGGCCAGGACCACCATACGCTCCTCCACCTCCCAAGCAGCCAGTCCGAGATGCAAGCCCCCACGCCATCCCCGTCTCTGTTCCGCCGGCAGAGTCCCTGTCGACTACCCAAGCGGCGACAAACAGAATGCTGCCGACGGCCGTAGTCAGCCTCGACGTAGCCGGCAAAACCTTTGAGGTGCGTGTGCTGTTGGACGCGTGTAGTCCACACAGCCGCATGTCCACCGTACTGGCACCGGCCTTTGGCCTTTCCGCCAAAAGGGGTTTTTGCCGCACCTTGTTCAGATCGAGGGTAGCGCCCGACTTCGCTATCACCGTGACTCTGAAGTTGGAAGATGTGCATGTGTGGACTCCGGCACAGAAGGTTGGCAGGGATCTTAACCCATGCTATCCAGGCATCACGCTCGCGGACGACCGGTGCTACATCACAAAACATCCATCCCACGGTGGACTGCCGTTGGCCCAGAACAATCGGTTTGGTTGGGTACTATCCGGTGTCTTCAAAACGTAGTTCGCCAGCGCCCCCTAATGCCCATCCAGCGGCTTCAAAAAAAAAAAAAATCCCAACTCCATCCGAATACTTGCAATAGTATTGCAAGGGGGTGGGGGGATGTTTACGTCGAAACGTAGCCGCCTAGAAGTAGGCAACGTTGCGGCGTTGTGCGAGAGTCACCAAGGGCTCTCGGGCTCTTTTATCCGTAATGTTAAGTTAGGCTTTAGCTCCTCCATTGTAAGAACATGAAGTTAGTGAAAAATACATAATTGAAGTGAATAGACGCGCCCCGAATTGTTCTTTTTTTCGAATTGTTTTTCTACCGCGTCGGTTCGAAAAGTTACAGCCTAAAAAAGCCATTGTCGCCACCACATTCAATAATTAAAAAGTTGAAAAAGGTACTCAATAAAAACAAAGAGGATAGAATTAATAAAGTAAATGAAACTAGGTTAGATTCATTCAACACTAATCCAAATTTTCTAAAGAAACCAAATAATAAGAAAATCAACTTCCTTACGAACAAGTATCTAATACTAACCAGTCGAACGCTACAGTCAGGTGCTGACTGTATAAGGCCATGGATTATATTGTAGTACAATATATAAACTAAATACAACTTTGTATTTATTATATTTAAAGAAAGATATTTAATAAAGTTGAATAATATTATTATTATTTAATTTAAATAACTACTAACGGTAACGGTACTATTAACGGTAAAGGATAGTTGTCTTTTATCACCATCTTATTAAGTCTCCTAAAATCAATACACATTCTTAACTCCCCTGATTTATTTTTAACTAACTAACTAACTCACTAACTTTATTGGCGATGCATACTTAGAATTACTCTCTCGTATTATACCATCCCGCATATACTCATCTAACATCACCTTTAATTTTTCTCTCTTTACATATGATAGTCTTCTTGGTGAACAACAAAAAGGTTTTGCATTATCTACCGTAAAATTCATTTCGTATTTAACCTATTGCATCATAAGCTTTTACGCATTAATATATATACATCGTTCGTAAATTTTTTTCTTATTCACATCGGACTTGCTATTCTACTTGTTCTCTAATATTGTATCAATGTTCCTTTACTTCATTGTCTAAAATGCAAATCTGTAATAAAGCTTCTTCAAAATTATCATTTAGCTGTGGATGCCCTTTTATATTATCTTCTAATTCACGTAATATCTCACTAACTAATCCATTGTCTAATAACTTACTCTTACTTTTCATTTCTAACAATTCCTCATTTAACAATTTCTCTTCTAACTGTCTGCTATCTAACAATTTAACTAATTTTATTTCTTGCATTGGCTCTTCATTTACTAATTCTTCATCTTCCAATACAGTAATTTCTTCCTTCGGGTTTTCGTATTGAAACCGTAATAATTTTTAATGCCGATAAATCAATTTTCAAATCAAATTTTTTCATATAGTCTCTACCCAGAACTACTCCACACCTGATAGATTCGTCGGAAACAATTATCAAATCAAAATATATTTTAGCTTCCTTCTTCTTTACATAACATTTTGTTAATCCAATAGCAATTAACTGGCTTTTATTTTGCCCAAAATATATGTTTTAAATTTCTTGCAGACCCACTCCATCAGGGACTAAACTTATCTTAATAAATGATACTGGACTTCCTAAATCTATGAGCGCTTCTGTAATAATTGACTTATTAAAGGCTTTGCTAAAATAAATTTCAACTGGTCTTACATAATTATTTTCAGCTTCCAATTTCCTCTTAGGGCATTGAGCTACCAGATCCACATCCATAGAATGTTCCTCTCTCTCGAATTGGTAGCTTGCAATCTTTTTTCCATTGTCCTTTCATATTGCAATTATAAAGAACTCCTTTACTGCACCGCTCCACGCTGCCTCCAACTTAGCATCACTCCGTTGTTGTATCGGTAGTACCTTCCCAGCAAACACCCGCAAAACTTTCTCAGCACTCTCAAAACCCTGCAATTTTGCTTGCATACGAAGATTGTCTACTGGAAACCCTTCGATAATTCCATCCACCAACTCCACTTCATCCATGTTAACGTCTCTCGCCAAATCAACCTTACTATCATAGTAAGTTACGAAACGCTCTCCAAACTTCCAGTTACGCCGTTCAAAATTGAGTCGTAATTCTCCTTTAGTTACTTTCCAATCAAATGCCAGTTTCAATTGCTGCAACAACTCCTCGAAAGGTTGAAAATTGCGTGCTGGGTCAGCATGAAGCCATTGAAGTGCAGCGACATTGCATTTTGGTCAAATTATATGCGATTGCCGGCCGTCAGCCGTCAGAGGCAGCAAGGGGAACTACATGTAACCCTAGTTTTGGCTGAGGTACGTGCCATCCTTGCTCCTACTGCCGGAAGTGCGGCTATACTCTCCACGCGAGGGCGGCTGGAAGCAGGCCCCTAGCACGGTCATGTCTCTGCTGAAGGTGCTGACTAATTGTAGTCGGGCGAAGATTGTGATTCTATAAATCACCCCAATCCAAGGAGGAACAGCATCCGCCAAGGGATACATGGCCGGGGGGTAGCCCGGTCGTTAGTATGCGGACTCTGGATACCTGTCGCCCTCCAGTTTCATCTAGACTTCCCACGGTACGCGGGCTATGCCGTGGGCGACCTTCCCTTCCCGCCTACTCGTGGGTCCAAAGAATGGATAAACTTCTAATACAAGATAAGTCTGATGCGACTTCAATAGCATCCACCCAGGGCGTAGCCTTAACGGCCGACAAAACAACAGCACAACGTCCCTTGGACGATGAGTTTGCTAGTGCTGCCTTCTTGTCCAAAAGCTGCTCAGGCAGGCAGCAACTCGTCGAGGTGATGTCCTCTGACGATGAAGCTGACGCTGACCTGATCAGCCTCGCTGACGACGTTTCCGTGGCCTCTCAGAGGTCAGGTCTCACGGAAGCAGGCTCTCAGATCCAGATGCTGCGACTGGAGTCTGAGAACGCCTTTGTAAAACTGAAGACCCGTGAGAAGAGGCTTTTCAAAACTGCACTCGCGAAGGGTTCGAGCAGAGCGGAGGCTCTAGCTATCGCCACTGCTCTCCCCGTGGAAGCCAAGACCAAACGGACGCGCGCTGACGATACCGTCCTCAAACCCCAAGGGTCTTCAAAGAAGCCCAAAAAGACTCATATGGAGTCCACAAAGCCACCTCACAGCCAGGGGCCAAGCAGTGTGAAACTGGGCTTCACTTCGGCTGACGCTAAAAACCCGCTTTCACTGGAGCAGGTGGCTATGGTGAAAGCTAGCATTGCCAAGGCTTTGCTGCTACATCCCACACCGGGTGTCAGTCCAGGTTTCAAAATGAATGGCTGCTCGTGGTGTGCGAGGATAGCCGCACTGCCGACTGGGTCAGGGGAGCCGTTGGACACATCAGTTGCATCAGTTCTCTTGACATAAAACTACTGGAGGAGTCTGAGTTCCCTAAAGCCCACCTCATTAGAGGATATTTCTGCAGTAGTTCTCACACCCGCCGCCATTTTGGGATACCTTGGTATCCAAAATGAGGACTGCTTCTCGACGAAACAGTGGCGGGTGGTTCAGCATAGCCTCAACGGCACCACAACTCACCTCGCGATGTTGGTTGACGAGGAGTCGTATAAGGCTTTGACGGAGTGCAACGGGAAGGCGAAATTCGTCTTTGGCAGAGTTAAACTTCTCCCCCATGCCCTTCTCCAACCATTCCCCCCAACCAGCGCCCCTCCGGAAGCGTCGATGGATGCCCCCACCTACGCGACAGCAGTGGCTGCCGCCCCGGTGGCGTACACCACCGCAGTGGCTCTGAAAGCCCCTATCCCCAAACCCCCGACAATTATGATCTCCTTCCCTTAACCCTCAACGGGCCGAACCAGGCCTGTGGTTGGCAGCGGGCTCCTCCTGGCACCTGCCAGACCCACAGTCAGCGCAGGGCGCAAGCTACCCGCAAGGCGACCTCCCACGAGCAGCTCTGCCAGACTGCCGCAGGACAACCGAGGTAACGACTCTCGGGGAGGCAAGGCATGTGGCCTTGTCACAAAGGCGCTAAAGGAGGATGCGGAGCTCCATTAAGATGCTCTAGGCGAACCTGCACCACGAGCGTCCTGCCACCCTGTGCAGGGTCGTCTGTAAGGTTGTGATTGACCTGGCTCTCGTCCAAGAGCCATGGTTAATAGGTGGCCTCGTCCGTGGATTATCATGCAGATCGTGTAAATTGCTATATGACCTGGTGGCAACGACTATGGTGGTAGCCACTGCTGATCGCGTCCGGGATGTAGTGATCGCCTCTGCATACTTCTCGGGCGATGTGGATGATGTACCCTCGCAGTGGTTTAGCGGCTTGTGAAGTTCTGCCGCCAACACAACAAGCCACTCGTGATCGGCTGTGATGCCAACGCGCATCACACGATCTGGGGGAGCAGCGACGACAACAAACGTGGTGAGTCTCTTTTAGATTATCTAATGTGTAGTCATTTAGATGTAGCTAACGTAGAGTGCAAGCCTACGTTTATTAACTCTATTAGGGAAGAGGTTTTAGATCTCACCCTAGTCAGCAACTCAATTAAAAGTTCGCTTGTAAATTAGCGGGTCACAGACGAAGCCACCTTGTCGGACCATCAGCACATCAGGTTCGACCTTCCTGGCCAAGTCGAGATCCGCCAGAACTCCTTCTGTCCCAAAAAGACAAACTCGGAACTCTTCAAAGCCTCTGTGGCTTTTAAAGCAGATATGTTGATCAGCAATCCAAACTCTATCAGTGAGATAGAACTTGCTGCCAACCTGCTTCAAGATGTGCTTATTACGTCCTTCGAAGTCAGCTCAGTTCGGGAGACTCTAACGGTCAACCGTAAAGTTCGTTCGTGGAACGAAGAGTTGGCTGCACAAAGAAAGAAGGTTAGAAGCCTTCTCAACAAGGCCAGATCTAATCGCATAATTTGGGACATCTAAAGGGACGCTCTCACAAACTATAACAAGAACATTAGACGCTCCAAACGCGATACGTAGCGCAGCTACTGTGGTGGCATAGAATCGCTGCCAGAGGCAGCGAGACTCCACAAGGTATTAGCCAAAGGGTCGTCTAGTGGAAAAAGGCTTCTCAAAAGAGCAGATGGCTCTTTCACTCAAGATCGTAGGGAAGCACTTGAACTTTTACTACAAGTTCACTTCCCAGGTTCCGTGGCGAACCCAGATCTCTCCAGTCACGTTGACGCCACCTTGTCGCCTGACTCACGTGGAGGCAGTGTATCTGGAACCATCTTAGATCCTGAAAAGGTCAAATGAGCTGCGCTCCTTTCAAAGCCCCAGCGGGTGATCAAATCTTTCCAGCCCTTCTCCAAAATAGCCTGGATCATATCCTCGATCCACTGGTCGGCCTTCTTAGAGCTAGTCTCACGTGGGGACACATACCCAACTCTTGGAGGAGAGTCAATGTGGTATTCATTCCCGAACAGGGGAATCGTCCTCTTGACCAGCCTAAGTCATATCGGCCGATCAGTCTTTCCTCCTTTCTGCTCAAGACTACGGAAAGGTTCTTGGACATGCACATTCGGTGCTTTCTGCAGAAAAATAACCGTCCACATCCCACGCAGTTTGCGTATATATCCGGTAGATCAACAGAGGTAGCTCTCCACAAATTAGTGACTAAAATCGAAAAAGCATTCGTATCAAAGAACATTGCTCTGTGCTCTTTTCTTGATGTAGAGGGTGCTTTCGATAACACCGGTCACGGGTCTATCTCTGCTGCGCTTGAGCGCAGGAACATTGCCCGTCCCATAGTACGGTGGATTGACGCCATGCTCAAATACCGGACTATCTCCTCTACCCTGGACACAACGACCGCCCATATTAGTGCGGTAAAATGTTGTCCCCAGGGAGGGGTCTTATCCCCTTTGCTCTGGTCCCTAGTAGTCAACGAACTACTAATTATACTTGCAGAACAGGGCGTGGAAGCGATTGGCTATGCCGACGATCTGGCTCTCGTAGTGAACGGGAACTATGCCAACACTGTGACAGAGTTGATGCAATCAGCTCTGAACACGGTCAGTTGTTGGTGCGAAGATGTAGGTCTTAGCATCAATCCACAAAGAGCAATCATTGTTCCCTTCACTTAGCGATACTCTATTGACATTGGTCAATTACACATTGGCGGCTCTCCTGTGGACCTTTCCAACGAAGTCAAATATCTAGGGGTAAGCCTTGATAAACGACTAAACTGGAACTCCCACCTACACAACACTTTATCAAAGGCTACACATGCCATGTGGGCATGCAGAAGACTCTTCGGTAGAATCTGGGGTCTCTAATCCTGCACCATTCGGTGGCTATTTGAGATGATGGTAAGACCGATCGTAACCTACGCACCTATTGTGTGGTGGCCTAAGGTTATGCAGATCACTGCCATCAACAAATGCACGAAACTGCATAGGCTGCTCTGATGCTTGGCGGGTGGACTTCGCACCTGTCCCATCACAGCAATGGAATCGATTTTGAATCTGACTCCGCTGCACATCCGCATAAAAGAAGTTGCTGCTATAAGCCTTCTTAGAATCAAGCTTCAATCTGGGCTTCTAGCTACCGAACCAGGGCATGCTAGCTTAATCAATGATATTCCTTTCTTAGAAATCTGCAGCAGATCAGATTCTATGGCCAAGGAACTCTTCTTTGGTGCAAAATTTATAACCCTCATCCCGGACCGTAGGGACTGGGATTCTGGCAACACAATCAGAGACCCTAATGGTATACATTGGTACACCGACGGGTCAAAGACTGATCAGGGGGTTGGAGCTGGGATTTATGGTCCCAACTCCAAAACCTCGATTGCAATGGGCAACTGGCCCACAGTTTTCCAATCAGAGGTTCACGCCATTGACTTCTGCTGCCGTCTTAGGGCAGGGGAAGAGTAGCGAATATATACAATACATCTTCTCGGACAGCCAAGCGGCCATACTAGACCTCTCTTCAAAAGAGTAGGCTCTCGTATGGTGGCTGACTGCTGGAACTGTCTCCAGGGGTTGTCGAAAAAGAATAAAGTTACCCTAATTTGGGTGCCTGGACACTCTGGCTTCCAGGGGGAACGAGCTGGCGGACGAACTAGCTGGGTGGAAATCGAAAGTCCCGAGCATATTGTCCGTTCCTCGACAGAAGATCTGTTATGCTTTATTAGGGAAGCAGAACAGCTTTTGTCATGATAGGGAGAGCATTCTAGGTACAAAAGATCATCATGGTCGCAGTACCTCGCGCTTCTCTCCCTGGGAGACTCCCTCTTTTATAATAATAATTATATGCGATTGCCACATTTCGCAACTGCATTATCCAATTACGCACCGACGTTTGACCAGTAAATTCTAACAATACTTCCTTTGCCAGTAGAATCATGCTCGAAGACCCTGCAGCGTTGTGGTCAGATTTCGCGCTAATTTGAATTTCATCACTATTTGATATATCAGCGTCATCTTGTCGGGCGTCTAAATTATTTCCAAGCGCTGCTTCTACATGCTGCTCATCGCAACTTGCTTTAACGCTACTCAGCACTTGTAATTGTGTAATCATGTCTGTTGCTGCTCCTATCTCCGTCTGCAAATTTCTGAGAATTTCTCGATTCTTGGAAATCTCTCTTTTGTACCACCATCATTGCATCGTGCATCTCAGTTTCATCCTCTATTTCAGCTTGATCCATTACCGGAACAATCCCACGCTCCTCTGTCGGTACTGCATTTAACCGCGCCAATAATTCTACTTTGGCTAGCCCAAAACTGCCAACCATCTCTTTAATTGTGTCACCGACACCATCAATATCCATGACGTGAATATTCGGACCACTTCTGATATTATAGAAGCCAATAAAATGTTTATTAAGTGTTTTAGTTATTAAATAGATTTTAGATTGGATTAGATTTCTTTATTTTACAGCTTGTTTTACTTTTTAGCTTCACTCTTATTGTCTCTTCTTCTTCTCTGACGCTTCGAGATCCAATCTTCTTCTTCTTTTTCCTATCGCCTTCATTCATCGTACATTGCATTGGATTTATCGATATTATACATGGTTGCTTTTCTTTACAATACATCGATATCAAACTGTTATTCTCTACGATAGTTATGTTGTTACAATATGTGTTTATCTTAAATGCTATGTTATCTAAATCTATTACATATCTTAATTATTTATAGTCCGATTTAAAAAGAACTTTCACAATACGCAAGGTATTTGTCATGTACACGAACGTTGTTACAAAATTGGAGGGGTCCTGCTTACATAGTTTCTGAGGGAATTCACATTACAGCAAATATAGAAAACTAAAATATAAAACCCGTATTATTGCAGAATCCACGATTGGGTTCCTTAGCGGACTAATTCTTTTTTATATCATTTGCATATATCGATATAAACGTGGTCTTTTAAATATTGTCGGATTCAGTATATAAGTTCCCACGCGACACGTTAGATGATACTGACAGGAAAAAACTACAAAGCCAATTAAATATTTTAAGCAGTAATAGTTATTATCCAAACAAATGAACTTAATCATATAATTAATAAAATACTAGAATATATGCACATGTATTTTCGGTAATTTATACAATATGTGCATGGAAAAGAATAGTCGAGAAACAGATCGCGCTCGCATATGTCGTCCTTTTCTTTCGACAACTTGTTTCCTGGTCGGAGGGTCGAAATGGCTTATTTAATAACTTCAGTGTTTATTGTCCGATCGGATTGCAATTTGGAGGATAAATTCCTATGGTATTTGTCTATTTATATGCTAAAGCAAAACATTAGAAAATGAGTACTTCGAATGTAAATCGCAATGTAAATAAAAATTGTCAATTTTCGGGGGGCGTTAGGCGTGTTATTCCAAATTAGAAAAAAACTTGATCTGTAAATCACCCCAATCCAAGGAAGAACAGCATACGCCAAGGGATGCATGGCCGGGGGTAGCCCGGTCTTTAGTATGCGGACTCTGGATACCTGTCGCCCTCAAGTTTCACCTAGACTTCCCTCGGTACGCGGGCTATGCCGTGAGCGACCCTCCCTTCCCGCCTACTCGTGGGTCCAAGAATGGATTTACTTTTCAATCAAGATAAGTCTGATGCGACTTCAACAACATCTATCCAGGGCGAAGCCTTCACGGCCGACCCCAACAACAGCACTGCAGCCATTGGGCTGCTGGCTTCCACCCCCAATACCACAGGTCTTGGTCCTGGTACTCGGGGGGACCCGGACAGGCCACGAACTCCCTAGGACGATGAGCTCGCTAGTGCTGCCTTCTTGTCCAATAACTGCTCAGGCAGGCAGCAACTCGTCGAGGTGATGTCCTCTGACGATGAAGCTGACGCTGACCTGATCAGCCTCGCTGACGACGTTTCCGTGGCCTCTCAGAGGTCAGGCCTTACGGAAGCAGGCTCTCAGATCCAGATGCTGCGACTGAAGTCTGAGAACGCCTTTGTAAAACTGAAGACCCGTGAGAAGAGGCTTTTCAAAGCCGCACTCACGAAGGGTTCGAGCAGAGCGGAGGCTCTAGCTATCGCCACCCTGCCCTTTGTGGAAACCAAGGCCAAACGGACGCGCGCTGACGATACCGTCCTCGAACCTTAAGGGTCTTCAAAGAAGCCCAAAAAGACTCATGTGGAGTCCACAAAGCCACCTTACAGCCAGGTGCCAAGCAGTGTGAAACTGGAAGCCAGTATTGCCAAGGCTTTGCTGCTACATCCCACACCGGGTGTCAGTCCAGGTTTCAAAATGAATGGCTGCTCGTGGTGTGCGAGGATAGCCGCACTGCCGAATGGGTCAGGGGAGACGTTGGACACATTAGGTCTATCAGCCCTCTTGACATAAAACTACTGGAGGAGTCTAAGTTCCCTAAAGCTCACTTCCCCGGGAGTGCTGAACTCACACCCGCCACCGTTTTGGAATACCTCGGTATCCAAAATGAGGACTGCTTCTCGACGTAGCAGTGGCGGGTGGTTCAACATAGCCTCAACGGCATCACGACTCACCTCGCGATGTTGGTTGACGAGGAGTCGTATAAGGCTTTGACGGAGTGCAACGGGAAGGCGAAATTCGTCTTTGGCAGAGTTAAACTTCTCCTGAAGAACTCCGTCCCCAGAGCCTCCTCCTCTCCTGCCCGTCCCCCATGCCTTTCTCCAACCATTCCCCCCAACCAGCGCCCCTCCGGAAGCGTCGATGGATGCCCCCACCTACGCGACAGCAGTGGCTGCCGCCCCGGTGGCGTACACCACCGCAGTGGCTCTGAAAGCCCCTATCCCCAAACCCCCGACAATTATGATCTCCTTCCCTTAACCCTCAACGGGCCGAACCAGGCCTGTGATTGGCAGCGGGCTCCTCCTGGCACCTGCCAGACCCACAGTCAGCGCAGGGCGCAAGCTACCCGCAAGGTGACCTCCCACGAGCAGCTCTGCCAGACTGCCGCAGGACAACCGAGGTAACGACTCTCGGGGAGGCAAGGCATGTGGCCTTGTCACAAAGGCGCTAAAGGAGGATGCGGAGCTCCATTAAGATGCTCTAGGCGAACCTGCACCACGAGCGTCCTGCCACCCTGTGCAGGGTCGTCTGTAAGGTTGTGATTGACCTGGCTCTCGTCCAAGAGCCATGGTTAATAGGTGGCCTCGTCCGTGGATTATCATGCAGATCGTGTAAATTGCTATATGACCTGGTGGCAACGACTATGGTGGTAGCCACTGCTGATCGCGTCCGGGATGTAGTGATCGCCTCTGCATACTTCTCGGGCGATGTGGATGATGTACCCTCGCAGTGGTTTAGCGGCTTGTGAAGTTCTGCCGCCAACACAACAAGCCACTCGTGATCGGCTGTGATGCCAACGCGCATCACACGATCTGGGGGAGCAGCGACGACAACAAACGTGGTGAGTACTTTTAGATTATCTAATGTGTAGTCATTTAGATGTAGCTAACGTAGAGTGCAAGCCTACGTTTATTAACTCTATTAGGGAAGAGGTTTTAGATCTCACCCTAGTCAGCAACTCAATTAAAAGTTCGCTTGTAAATATGCGGGTCACAGACGAAGCCACCTTGTCGGACCATCAGCACATCAGGTTCGACCTTCCTGGCCAAGTCGAGATCCGCCAGAACTCCTTCTGTCCCAAAAAGACAAACTCGGAACTCTTCAAAGCCTCTGTGGCTTTTAAAGCAGATATGTTGATCAGCAATCCAAACTCTATCAGTGAGATAGAACTTGCTGCCAACCTGCTTCAAGATGTGCTTATTACGTCCTTCGAAATCAGCTCAGTTCGGGAGACTCTAACGGTCAACCGTAAAGTTCGTTCGTGGAACGAAGAGTTGGCTGCACAAAGAAAGAAGGTTAGAAGCCTTCTCAACAAGGCCAGATCTAACCGCATAATTTGGGACATCTAAAGGGACGCTCTCACAAACTATAACAAGAACATTAGACGCTCCAAACGCGATACGTGGCGCAGCTACTGTGGTAGCATAGAATCGCTGCCAGAGGCAGCGAGACTCCACAAGGTATTAGCCAAAGGGTCGTCTAGTGGAAAAAGGCTTCTGAAAAGAGCAGATGGCTCTTTCACTCAAGATCGTAGGGAAGCACTTGAACTTTTACTACAAGTTCACTTCCCAGGTTCCGTGGCGAACCCAGATCTCTCCAGTCACGTTGACGCCACCTTGTCGCCTGACTCACGTGGAGGCAGTGTATCTGGAACCATCTTAGATCCTGAAAAGGTCAAATGAGCTGCGCTCCTTTCAAAGCCCCAGCGGGTGATCAAATCTTTCCAGCCCTTCTCCAAAATAGCCTGGATCATATCCTCGATCCACTGGTCGGCCTTCTTAGAGCTAGTCTCACGTGGGGACACATACCCAACTCTTGGAGGAGAGTCAATGTGGTATTCATTCCCGAACAGGGGAATCGTCCTCTTGACCAGCCTAAGTCATATCGGCCGATCAGTCTTTCCTCCTTTCTGCTCAAGACTACGGAAAGGTTCTTGGACATGCACATTCGGTGCTTTCTGCAGAAAAATAACCGTCCACATCCCACGCAGTTTGCGTATATATCCGGTAGATCAACAGAGGTAGCTCTCCACAAATTAGTGACTAAAATCGAAAAAGCATTCGTATCAAAGAACATTGCTCTGTGCTCTTTTCTTGATGTAGAGGGTGCTTTCGATAACACCGGTCACGGGTCTATCTCTGCTGCGCTTGAGCGCAGGAACATTGCCCGTCCCATAGTACGGTGGATTGACGCCATGCTCAAATACCGGACTATCTCCTCTACCCTGGACACAACGACCGCCCATATTAGTGCGGTAAAATGTTGTCCCCAGGGAGGGGTCTTATCCCCTTTGCTCTGGTCCCTAGTAGTCAACGAACTACTAATTATACTTGCAGAACAGGGCGTGGAAGCGATTGGCTATGCCGACGATCTGGCTCTCGTAGTGAACGGGAACTATGCCAACACTGTGACAGAGTTGATGCAATCAGCTCTGAACACGGTCAGTTGTTGGTGCGAAGATGTAGGTCTTAGCATCAATCCACATTGAGCAATCATTGTTCCCTTCACTTAGCGATACTCTATTGACATTGGTCAATTACACATTGGCGGCTCTCCTGTGGACCTTTCCAACGAAGTCAAATATCTAGGGGTAAGCCTTGATAAACGACTAAACTGGAACTCCCACCTACACAACACTTTATCAAAGGCTACACATGCCATGTGGGCATGCAGAAGACTCTTCGGTAGAATCTGGGGTCTCTAATCCTGCACCATTCGGTGGCTATTTGAGATGATGGTAAGACCGATCGTAACCTACGCACCTATTGTGTGGTGGCCTAAGGTTATGCAGATCACTGCCATCAACAAATGCACGAAACTGCATAGGCTGCTCTGATGCTTGGCGGGTGGACTTCGCACCTGTCCCATCACAGCAATGGAATCGATTTTGAATCTGACTCCGCTGCACATCCGCATAAAAGAAGTTGCTGCTATAAGCCTTCTTAGAATCAAGCTTCAATCTGGGCTTCTAGCTACCGAACCAGGGCATGCTAGCTTAATCAATGATATTCCTTTCTTAGAAATCTGCAGCAGATCAGATTCTATGGCCAAGGAACTCTTCTTTGGTGCAAAATTTATAACCCTCATCCCGGACCGTAGGGACTGGGATTCTGGCAACCCAATCAGAGACCCTAATGGTATACATTGGTACACCGACGGGTCAAAGACTGATCAGGGGGTTGGAGCTGGGATATATGGTCCCAACTCCAAAACCTCGATTGCTATGGGCAACTGGCCCACAGTTTTCCATTCAGAGGTTCACGCCATTGACTTCTGCTGCCGTCTTAGGGCAGGAGAAGAGTAGCGAATATATACAATACATCTTCTCGGACAGCCAAGCGGCCATACTAGACCTCTCTTCAAAAAGAGTAGGCTCTCGTATGGTGGCTGACTGCTGGAACTGTCTCCAGGGGTTGTCGAAAAAGAATAAAGTTACCCTAATTTGGGTGCCTGGACACTCTGGCTTCCAGGGGAACGAGCTGGCGGACGAACTAGCTGGGTGGAAATCGAAAGTCCCGAGCATATTGTCCGTTCCTCGACAGAAGATCTGTTATGCTTTATTAGGGAAGCAGAACAGCTTTTGTCATGATAGGGAGAGCATTCTAGGTACAAAAGATCATCATGGTCGCAGTACCTCGCGCTTTCTCCCCTGGGAGACTCCCTCTTTTATAATAATAATTATATGCGATTGCCACATTTCGCAACTGCATTATCCAATTACGCACCGACGTTTGACCAGTAAATTCTAACAATACTTCCTTTGCCAGTAGAATCATGCTCGAAGACCCTGCAGCGTTGTGGTCAGATTTCGCGCTAATTTGAATTTCATCACTATTTGATATATCAGCGTCATCTTGTCGGGCGTCTAAATTATTTCCAAGCGCTGCTTCTACATGCTGCTCATCGCAACTTGCTTTAACGCTACTCCGCACTTGTAATTGTGTAATCATGTCTGTTGCTGCTCTTATCTCCGTCTGCAAATTCCTGAGAATTTCTCGATTCTTGGAAATCTCTCTTTTGTACCACCATCATTGCATCGTGCATCTCAGTTTCATCCTCTATTTCAGCTTGATCCATTACCGGAACAATCCCACGCTCCTCTGTCGGTACTGCATTTAACCGCGCCAATAATTCTACTTTGGCTAGCCCAAAACTGCCAACCATCTCTTTAATTGTGTCACCGAAACCATCAATATCCATGACGTGAATATTCGGACCACTTCTGATATTATAGAAGCCAATAAAATGTTTATTAAGTGTTTTAGTTATTAAATAGATTTTAGATTGGATTAGATTTCTTTATTTTACAGCTTGTTTTACTTTTTAGCTTCACTCTTATTGTCTCTTCTTCTTCTCTGACGCTTCGAGATCCAATCTTCTTCTTCTTTTTCCTATCGCCTTCATTCATCGTACATTGCATTGGATTTATCGATATTATACATGGTTGCGTTTCTTTACAATACATCGATATCAAACTGTTATTCTCTACGATAGTTATGTTGTTACAATATGTGTTTATCTTAAATGCTATGTTATCTAAATCTATTACATATCTTAATTATTTATAGTCCGATTTAAAAAGAATTTTCACAATACGCAAGGTATTTGTCATGTACACGAACGTTGTTACAAAATTGGAGGGGTCCTGCTTACATAGTTTCTGAGGGAATTCACATTACAGCAAATATAGAAAACTAAGATATAAAACCCGTATTATTGCAGAATCCACGATTGGGTTCCTTAGCGGACTAATTCTTTTTTATATCAGTTGCATATATCGATATAAACGTGGTCTTTTAAATATTGTCGGATTCAGTATATAAGTTCCCACGCGACACGTTAGATGATACTGACAGGAAAAAACTACAAAGCCAATTAAATATTTTAAGCAGTAATAGTTATTATCCAAACAAATGAACTTAATCATATAATTAATAAAATACTAGAATATATGCACATGTATTTTCGGTAATTTATACAATATCTGCATGGAAAAGAATAGTCGAGAAACAGATCGCGCTCGCATATGTCGTCCTTTTCTTTCGACAACTTGTTTCCTGGTCGGAGGGTCGAAATGGCTTATTTAATAACTTCAGTGTTTATTGTCCGATCGGATTGCAATTTGGAGGATAAATTCCTATGGTATTTGTCTATTTATATGCTAAAGCAAAACATTAGAAAATGAGTACTTCGAATGTAAATCGCAATGTAAATAAAAATTGTCAATTTTCGGGGGCGTTAGGCGTGTTATTCCAAATTAGAAAAAAACTTGATCTGTAAATCACCCCAATCCAAGGAAGAACAGCATACGCCAAGGGATGCATGGCCGGGGGTAGCCCGGTCTTTAGTATGCGGACTCTGGATACCTGTCGCCCTCAAGTTTCACCTAGACTTCCCTCGGTACGCGGGCTATGCCGTGAGCGACCCTTCCTTCCCGCCTACTCGTGGGTCCAAGAATGGATTTACTTTTCAATCAAGATAAGTCTGATGCGACTTCAACAACATCTATCCAGGGCGAAGCCTTCACGGCCGACCCCAACAACAGCACTGCAGCCATTGGGCTGCTGGCTTCCACCCCCAATACCACAGGTCTTGGTCCTGGTACTCGGGGGGACCCGGACAGGCCACGAACTCCCTAGGACGATGAGCTCGCTAGTGCTGCCTTCTTGTCCAATAACTGCTCAGGCAGGCAGCAACTCGTCGAGGTGATGTCCTCTGACGATGAAGCTGACGCTGACCTGATCAGCCTCGCTGACGACGTTTCCGTGGCCTCTCAGAGGTCAGGCCTTACGGAAGCAGGCTCTCAGATCCAGATGCTGCGACTGAAGTCTGAGAACGCCTTTGTAAAACTGAAGACCCGTGAGAAGAGGCTTTTCAAAGCCGCACTCACGAAGGGTTCGAGCAGAGCGGAGGCTCTAGCTATCGCCACCCTGCCCTTTGTGGAAACCAAGGCCAAACGGACGCGCGCTGACGATACCGTCCTCGAACCTTAAGGGTCTTCAAAGAAGCCCAAAAAGACTCATGTGGAGTCCACAAAGCCACCTTACAGCCAGGTGCCAAGCAGTGTGAAACTGGAAGCCAGTATTGCCAAGGCTTTGCTGCTACATCCCACACCGGGTGTCAGTCCAGGTTTCAAAATGAATGGCTGCTCGTGGTGTGCGAGGATAGCCGCACTGCCGAATGGGTCAGGGGAGACGTTGGACACATTAGGTCTATCAGCCCTCTTGACATAAAACTACTGGAGGAGTCTAAGTTCCCTAAAGCTCACTTCCCCGGGAGTGCTGAACTCACACCCGCCACCGTTTTGGAATACCTCGGTATCCAAAATGAGGACTGCTTCTCGACGTAGCAGTGGCGGGTGGTTCAACATAGCCTCAACGGCATCACGACTCACCTCGCGATGTTGGTTGACGAGGAGTCGTATAAGGCTTTGACGGAGTGCAACGGGAAGGCGAAATTCGTCTTTGGCAGAGTTAAACTTCTCCTGAAGAACTCCGTCCCCAGAGCCTCCTCCTCTCCTGCCCGTCCCCCATGCCCTTCTCCAACCATTCCCCCCAACCAGCGCCCCTCCGGAAGCGTCGATGGATGCCCCCACCTACGCGACAGCAGTGGCTGCCGCCCCGGTGGCGTACACCACCGCAGTGGCTCTGAAAGCCCCTATCCCCAAACCCCCGACAATTATGATCTCCTTCCCTTAACCCTCAACGGGCCGAACCAGGCCTGTGGTTGGCAGCGGGCTCCTCCTGGCACCTGCCAGACCCACAGTCAGCGCAGGGCGCAAGCTACCCGCAAGGTGACCTCCCACGAGCAGCTCTGCCAGACTGCCGCAGGACAACCGAGGTAACGACTCTCGGGGAGGCAAGGCATGTGGCCTTGTCACAAAGGCGCTAAAGGAGGATGCGGAGCTCCATTAAGATGCTCTAGGCGAACCTGCACCACGAGCGTCCTGCCACCCTGTGCAGGGTCGTCTGTAAGGTTGTGATTGACCTGGCTCTCGTCCAAGAGCCATGGTTAATAGGTGGCCTCGTCCGTGGATTATCATGCAGATCGTGTAAATTGCTATATGACCTGGTGGCAACGACTATGGTGGTAGCCACTGCTGATCGCGTCCGGGATGTAGTGATCGCCTCTGCATACTTCTCGGGCGATGTGGATGATGTACCCTCGCAGTGGTTTAGCGGCTTGTGAAGTTCTGCCGCCAACACAACAAGCCACTCGTGATCGGCTGTGATGCCAACGCGCATCACACGATCTGGGGGAGCAGCGACGACAACAAACGTGGTGAGTATCTTTTAGATTATCTAATGTGTAGTCATTTAGATGTAGCTAACGTAGAGTGCAAGCCTACTTTTATTAACTCTATTAGGGAAGAGGTTTTAGATCTCACCCTAGTCAGCAACTCAATTAAAAGTTCGCTTGTAAATATGCGGGTCACAGACGAAGCCACCTTGTCGGACCATCAGCACATCAGGTTCGACCTTCCTGGCCAAGTCGAGATCCGCCAGAACTCCTTCTGTCCCAAAAAGACAAACTCGGAACTCTTCAAAGCCTCTGTGGCTTTTAAAGCAGATATGTTGATCAGCAATCCAAACTCTATCAGTGAGATAGAACTTGCTGCCAACCTGCTTCAAGATGTGCTTATTACGTCCTTCGAAATCAGCTCAGTTCGGGAGACTCTAACGGTCAACCGTAAAGTTCGTTCGTGGAACGAAGAGTTGGCTGCACAAAGAAAGAAGGTTAGAAGCCTTCTCAACAAGGCCAGATCTAACCGCATAATTTGGGACATCTAAAGGGACGCTCTCACAAACTATAACAAGAACATTAGACGCTCCAAACGCGATACGTGGCGCAGCTACTGTGGTAGCATAGAATCGCTGCCAGAGGCAGCGAGACTCCACAAGGTATTAGCCAAAGGGTCGTCTAGTGGAAAAAGGCTTCTCAAAAGAGCAGATGGCTCTTTCACTCAAGATCGTAGGGAAGCACTTGAACTTTTACTACAAGTTCACTTCCCAGGTTCCGTGGCGAACCCAGATCTCTCCAGTCACGTTGACGCCACCTTGTCGCCTGACTCACGTGGAGGCAGTGTATCTGGAACCATCTTAGATCCTGAAAAGGTCAAATGAGCTGCGCTCCTTTCAAAGCCCCAGCGGGTGATCAAATCTTTCCAGCCCTTCTCCAAAATAGCCTGGATCATATCCTCGATCCACTGGTCGGCCTTCTTAGAGCTAGTCTCACGTGGGGACACATACCCAACTCTTGGAGGAGAGTCAATGTGGTATTCATTCCCGAACAGGGGAATCGTCCTCTTGACCAGCCTAAGTCATATCGGCCGATCAGTCTTTCCTCCTTTCTGCTCAAGACTACGGAAAGGTTCTTGGACATGCACATTCGGTGCTTTCTGCAGAAAAATAACCGTCCACATCCCACGCAGTTTGCGTATATATCCGGTAGATCAACAGAGGTAGCTCTCCACAAATTAGTGACTAAAATCGAAAAAGCATTCGTATCAAAGAACATTGCTCTGTGCTCTTTTCTTGATGTAGAGGGTGCTTTCGATAACACCGGTCACGGGTCTATCTCTGCTGCGCTTGAGCGCAGGAACATTGCCCGTCCCATAGTACGGTGGATTGACGCCATGCTCAAATACCGGACTATCTCCTCTACCCTGGACACAACGACCGCCCATATTAGTGCGGTAAAATGTTGTCCCCAGGGAGGGGTCTTATCCCCTTTGCTCTGGTCCCTAGTAGTCAACGAACTACTAATTATACTTGCAGAACAGGGCGTGGAAGCGATTGGCTATGCCGACGATCTGGCTCTCGTAGTGAACGGGAACTATGCCAACACTGTGACAGAGTTGATGCAATCAGCTCTGAACACGGTCAGTTGTTGGTGCGAAGATGTAGGTCTTAGCATCAATCCACATTGAGCAATCATTGTTCCCTTCACTTAGCGATACTCTATTGACATTGGTCAATTACACATTGGCGGCTCTCCTGTGGACCTTTCCAACGAAGTCAAATATCTAGGGGTAAGCCTTGATAAACGACTAAACTGGAACTCCCACCTACACAACACTTTATCAAAGGCTACACATGCCATGTGGGCATGCAGAAGACTCTTCGGTAGAATCTGGGGTCTCTAATCCTGCACCATTCGGTGGCTATTTGAGATGATGGTAAGACCGATCGTAACCTACGCACCTATTGTGTGGTGGCCTAAGGTTATGCAGATCACTGCCATCAACAAATGCACGAAACTGCATAGGCTGCTCTGATGCTTGGCGGGTGGACTTCGCACCTGTCCCATCACAGCAATGGAATCGATTTTGAATCTGACTCCGCTGCACATCCGCATAAAAGAAGTTGCTGCTATAAGCCTTCTTAGAATCAAGCTTTAATCTGGGCTTCTAGCTACCGAACCAGGGCATGCTAGCTTAATCAATGATATTCCTTTCTTAGAAATCTGCAGCAGATCAGATTCTATGGCCAAGGAACTCTTCTTTGGTGCAAAATTTATAACCCTCATCCCGGACCGTAGGGACTGGGATTCTGGCAACCCAATCAGAGACCCTAATGGTATACATTGGTACACCGACGGGTCAAAGACTGATCAGGGGGTTGGAGCTGGGATATATGGTCCCAACTCCAAAACCTCGATTGCTATGGGCAACTGGCCCACAGTTTTCCATTCAGAGGTTCACGCCATTGACTTCTGCTGCCGTCTTAGGGCAGGGGAAGAGTAGCGAATATATACAATACATCTTCTCGGACAGCCAAGCGGCCATACTAGACCTCTCTTCAAAAAGAGTAGGCTCTCGTATGGTGGCTGACTGCTGGAACTGTCTCCAGGGGTTGTCGAAAAAGAATAAAGTTACCCTAATTTGGGTGCCTGGACACTCTGGCTTCCAGGGGAACGAGCTGGCGGACGAACTAGCTGGGTGGAAATCGAAAGTCCCGAGCATATTGTCCGTTCCTCGACAGAAGATCTGTTATGCTTTATTAGGGAAGCAGAACAGCTTTTGTCATGATAGGGAAAGCATTCTAGGTACAAAAGATCATCATGGTCGCAGTACCTCGCGCTTTCTCCCCTGGGAGACTCCCTCTTTTATAATAATAATTATATGCGATTGCCACATTTCGCAACTGCATTATCCAATTACGCACCGACGTTTGACCAGTAAATTCTAACAATACTTCCTTTGCCAGTAGAATCATGCTCGAAGACCCTGCAGCGTTGTGGTCAGATTTCGCGCTAATTTGAATTTCATCACTATTTGATATATCAGCGTCATCTTGTCGGGCGTCTAAATTATTTCCAAGCGCTGCTTCTACATGCTGCTCATCGCAACTTGCTTTAACGCTACTCCGCACTTGTAATTGTGTAATCATGTCTGTTGCTGCTCTTATCTCCGTCTGCAAATTCCTGAGAATTTCTCGATTCTTGGAAATCTCTCTTTTGTACCACCATCATTGCATCGTGCATCTCAGTTTCATCCTCTATTTCAGCTTGATCCATTACCGGAACAATCCCACGCTCCTCTGTCGGTACTGCATTTAACCGCGCCAATAATTCTACTTTGGCTAGCCCAAAACTGCCAACCGAAACCATCAATATCCATGACGTGAATATTCGGACCACTTCTGATATTATAGAAGCCAATAAAATGTTTATTAAGTGTTTTAGTTATTAAATAGATTTTAGATTGGATTAGATTTCTTTATTTTACAGCTTGTTTTACTTTTTAGCTTCACTCTTATTGTCTCTTCTTCTTCTCTGACGCTTCGAGATCCAATCTTCTTCTTCTTTTTCCTATCGCCTTCATTCATCGTACATTGCATTGGATTTATCGATATTATACATGGTTGCGTTTCTTTACAATACATCGATATCAAACTGTTATTCTCTACGATAGTTATGTTGTTACAATATGTGTTTATCTTAAATGCTATGTTATCTAAATCTATTACATATCTTAATTATTTATAGTCCGATTTAAAAAGAATTTTCACAATACGCAAGGTATTTGTCATGTACACGAACGTTGTTACAAAATTGGAGGGGTCCTGCTTACCTAGTTTCTGAGGGAATTCACATTACAGCAAATATAGAAAACTAAGATATAAAACCCGTATTATTGCAGAATCCACGATTGGGTTCCTTAGCGGACTAATTCTTTTTTATATCAGTTGCATATATCGATATAAACGTGGTCTTTTAAATATTGTCGGATTCAGTATATAAGTTCCCACGCGACACGTTAGATGATACTGACAGGAAAAAACTACAAAGCCAATTAAATATTTTAAGCAATAATAGTTATTATCCAAACAAATGAACTTAATCATATAATTAATAAAATACTAGAATATATGCACATGTATTTTCGGTAATTTATACAATATGTGCATGGAAAAGAATAGTCGAGAAACAGATCGCGCTCGCATATGTCGTCCTTTTCTTTCGACAACTTGTTTCCTGGTCGGAGGGTCGAAATGGCTTATTTAATAACTTCAGTGTTTATTGTCCGATCGGATTGCAATTTGGAGGATAAATTCCTATGGTATTTGTCTATTTATATGCTAAAGCAAAACATTAGAAAATGAGTACTTCGAATGTAAATCGCAATGTAAATAAAAATTGTCAATTTTCGGGGGCGTTAGGCGTGTTATTCCAAATTAGAAAAAAACTTGATCTGTAAATCACCCCAATCCAAGGAAGAACAGCATACGCCAAGGGATGCATGGCCGGGGGTAGCCCGGTCTTTAGTATGCGGACTCTGGATACCTGTCGCCCTCAAGTTTCACCTAGACTTCCCTCGGTACGCGGGCTATGCCGTGAGCGACCCTCCCTTCCCGCCTACTCGTGGGTCCAAGAATGGATTTACTTTTCAATCAAGATAAGTCTGATGCGACTTCAACAACATCTATCCAGGGCGAAGCCTTCACGGCCGACCCCAACAACAGCACTGCAGCCATTGGGCTGCTGGCTTCCACCCCCAATACCACAGGTCTTGGTCCTGGTACTCGGGGGGACCCGGACAGGCCACGAACTCCCTAGGACGATGAGCTCGCTAGGGCTGCCTTCTTGTCCAATAGCTGCTCAGGCAGGCAGCAACTCGTCGAGGTGATGTCCTCTGACGATGAAGCTGACGCTGACCTGATCAGCCTCGCTGACGACGTTTCCGTGGCCTCTCAGAGGTCAGGCCTTACGGAAGCAGGCTCTCAGATCAAGATGCTGCGACTGAAGTCTGAGAACGCCTTTGTAAAACTGAAGACCCGTGAGAAGAGGCTTTTCAAAGCCGCACTCACGAAGGGTTCGAGCAGAGCGGAGGCTCTAGCTATCGCCACCCTGCCCTTTGTGGAAACGAAGGCCAAACGGACGCGCGCTGACGATACCGTCCTCGAACCTTAAGGGTCTTCAAAGAAGCCCAAAAAGACTCATGTGGAGTCCACAAAGCCACCTTACAGCCAGGTGCCAAGCAGTGTGAAACTGGAAGCCAGTATTGCCAAGGCTTTGCTGCTACATCCCACACCGGGTGTCAGTCCAGGTTTCAAAATGAATGGCTGCTCGTGGTGTGCGAGGATAGCCGCACTGCCGAATGGGTCAGGGGAGACGTTGGACACATTAGGTCTATCAGCCCTCTTGACATAAAACTACTGGAGGAGTCTAAGTTCCCTAAAGCTCACTTCCCCGGTAGTGCTGAACTCACACCCGCCACCGTTTTGGAATACCTCGGTATCCAAAATGAGGACTGCTTCTCGACGTAGCAGTGGCGGGTGGTTCAACATAGCCTCAACGGCAACACGACTCACCTCGCGATGTTGGTCGACTAGGAGTCGTACAAGGCTCTGACGAAGTGCAACAGGAAGGTGAAGTTCATCTTTGGAAGAAGTAAACTTCCATTAAGATGCTCTAGGCGAACCTGCACCACGCCAGAGGAGCGTCCTGCCACCCTGTGTAAGGTTGTGATTGACCTGGCTCTCGTCCAAGAGCCATTGTTAATAGGTGGCCTCGTCCGTGGATTATCATGCAGATCGTGTAAGTTGCTATATGACCTGGTGGCAACGACTATGGTGGTAGCCACTGCTGATCGCGTCCGGGATGTATTGATCGCCTCTGCATACTTCCCGGGCGATGTGTGAAGTTCTGCCGCCAACACAACAAGCCGCTCGTGATCGGCTGTGATGCCAACGCGCATCACACGATCTGGGGGAGCAGCGACGACAACAAACGTGGTGAGTCTCTCTTAGATTATCTAATGTGTAGTCATTTAGATGTCGGACCATCAGCACATCAGGTTCGACCTTCCTGGCCAAGTCGAGATCCGCCAGAACTCCTTCTGTCCCAAAAAGACAAACTCGGAACTCATCAAAGCCTCTGTGGCTTTTAAAGCAGATATGTTGATCAGCAATCCAAACTCTATCAGTGAGATAGAACTTGCTGCCAACCTGCTCCAAGATGTGCTTATTACGTCCTTCGAAGTCAGCTCAGTTCTGGAGACTCTAACGGTCAACCGTAAAGTTCCTTGGTGGAACGAAGAGTTGGCTGCACATAGAAGGAAGGTTAGAAGCCTTTTCAACAAGGCCAGATCTAACCGTGGAAGTTAGGACGTCTATAGGGACGCTCTCACAAACTATAACAAGAACATTAGACGTATCAAACGCGATACGTGGCGCAGCTACTGTGGTAGCATAGAATCGCTGTCAGAGGCAGCGAGACTCCACAAGGTATTAGCCAAAGGGTCGTCTAATGGAAAAGGGCTTCTCAAAAGAGCAGATGGCTCTTTCACTCAAGATCGTAGGGAAGCACTTGAACTTTTACTACAAGTTCACTTCCCAGGTTCCGTGGCGAACCCAGATCTCTCCAGTCACGATGCGCCCTTCAAGCCCTTCTCCAAAATAGGCTGGATCATATCCTAGATCCGCTGGACGGCCTTCTTAGAGTTAGTCTCACGTGGGGACACATACCCAAATCTTGGAGGAGAGTCAATGTGGTATTCATTCCCAAACAGGGAAATCGTCCTCTTGACCAGCCTAAGTCATATCGGCCGATCAGCCTTACCTCCTTTCTGCTCAAGACTGCGGAAAGGCTCTTAGATATGCACATTCGGTGCTCTCTGCAGAAAAACAACCCTCTGCACCCCACGTAGTTCGGCAGTTCCGGTAGATCGACCGGCTCTCTGTGCTCTTTTCATGATATAGAGGGTGCTTTCGATAACACCGGCTACGGGTCTATCTCTGCTCCGCTGGAGCGCAGAAACATTGCCCGTCCCATAGTACGGTGGATTGACGCCATGCTCAAACACCGGACTATCTCCTCTACTCTGGACACAATGACCGCCTATATTAGTACGGTAAAAGGGAGTCCCCAGAGAGGGGTCCTATCCTCTTTACTCTGGTCTCTAGTAGTTGACGAATTACTAAATATACTTGCAGAACAGGGCTTGGAAGCGATTGGCTATGCTGACGACCTGGCTCTCGTAGTGAACGGGAACTATGCCAACACCGTGGCAGAGTTGATGCAATCAGCTCTGAACACGGTTAGTGGATGGTGCAAAGATGTAGTTCTTAGCATCAATCCACAAAAGGGAATCATTGTTCCTTTCACTAAGCGATACTCCATTGGCATTGGTCAGTTACACTTTGGCGGCTCACCTGTGTGCATAGAGCATGCATTTATATGCCATAAAATCGATGGCCTAAGAACCTATGATCCTTCTATTTGTGTGTGTCCGTCTGTCTGTCAGGATGATTGCGCCGATCTCAGCTATTACAAAAGCTAGGGACACCAAATTTAGCATGAAGATTCCTGTATACCATACGCAGATCAAGTTTATTTTCAATTCGCCTACCGCCCTCGCCAATTGTGATTTACATTGCGATTTTCTCATTTCTTAACGTTCTGCTTCAGTATATATATAGATAAATACTATATGAAGTTATCCTACAAATTGCAATCCGATCGGACAATAAAGTTATTAGATAAACCATTTCGACCCTTCGACCAGCAAAGCAAAGCGCGAGTTATTTGTCGACTCTTTTCCATGCACATGTCAATTACCGAAAATACATGTGCATAAATATTTGCTAACACTCAACCAATACTTGGCGTATAGAATATGAATGTATGCAAGTAGTTGCATGCATGTGTACATAATGATAATATTCATACAATTTTATTATTATTTAAAAATTCATATTTTAGGGTCTATAAAAAATACAAAACCATAAAATGCAATTAAGTAAATATTAATTTTAATTACTTGATATATTGCAAGTTATCGATATTTGCGCATTTAAAATGTATAAAGAAATACTGATATATACATACTGCACACACCGCTTTTTGCAGTCTTTCGCTCGCTAGGAAATTGCGGCGATAAATTATTGACAACGTATCGAAATTGAAGCAAAGTGGCAGCACACTGCAGTGTTATGATTAATTTATAGCTTGCGATTAGTATTATACAATTAAATTCTTTTTAAGGGTATAAGGGTATAAAAACAGCTCTTATGACCCACTGTGCCAACAAAAATCACTCTCCGAATTTTGACTCAACAACAATATTACAAACAAACAACAAGAACAACACTATGCTAAACGTTACGCTACACATAATAAACACACCAACAAAAGATAGATGAAACTACAAAACGGACACAGAAAACTGCGCTCACATATACAGACATTTACTTATTAAGCCAGTTAGGAAATCCGCGCCCGCAAGAGCAGACGTGAAAAATATATGTACATATGTAATTTAGTATTGTTCAATTTAGTTTTAATGAAATATTGTTAAAAATGCGATTTTAGTAATTTTGTGTTTTAGCTCTGAAGACGGTTACCGAAGTGTAACCAAAATATATTGGAATAAAAAAAAATATTTTTTTTATTCAACTTGATCTTGATCTCGAGCCAGCCACCAAAATGATAAAAACCAAAGGTCTCCAAACTCTACAATTAACCCAACGGAAGGCACGCCGCTTGCAAAACCCACACCTAGAATGGAATATGCAAATATAAAACAAAACAACAAAAACCAAAAAAAATGGAAATTAACAGGTTTCAAACTATAACTAAGATACACACTAAACTTAAGTTACATATAAAATTTGTATTGAAGTGTAGGAAAGCTCGAATTATCCCCAAATTTATACAAAATACAATTAGGTGTAATAACTTATTTTTAGACGACTTGTATAACCAAGCAGACATACAAAAATCTCTAGTCATTTACCTTTTTCACACTAAAATATTAAATTTAATAATTAAACATAAACACAATATCTTAGATAGACATGAAGAGCAGTTGAAAGAAACAAACACAATCTTAGAAAACACCATGAACACAGATGACGCATCAGACACATCAAAACAAAGAGAACCAAGAAACAGCACTCACACATTTCTCTTTGCTTGTGAAAGAACACAGATCGAAAATGAGAGAGATCGAAAGGGATCGTGCAATAATAGATAAAGTGGAACGAACTAGACGATTCTTGAACGAAAATAATAATACATATATTAATTTTAAACTCTGATAAAGGCAACAAAACATAAAGACGAATATAAAAATAAAATGTTGACATTATTAGGAGATTTCTGCACGTACCGAAAATTAAAAACGGATCCCACATCACGATTACAAAAGAAAACGAGAGCAACAGTCAAGCGGCACGCGACATTGGGATTCCCTGGGACGTTTGTTGCCCTCTTTCGCTAGCCTGTCTGCCATCTCGTTTCCGTCGATGCCCTGGTGGCTGGGAACCCAAATGATGCGCACCTTCGAGCGGCTGCTTAATGCATTTAATGCTTCTCTGCTTGCCAGTACACTTTCGGAGCTGATGACATAGGATTGCATAGATTTGATAGTCGCCTGACTGACGACAAAGATGCTGATCCGATTCTTGTTGAGTGTTGTCGCAAGTTCTGCAGCCTTCTTTATAGCAAAGACTTCCGCTTGGAAGATGCTACAGTAATCCGGCAACTTTTACGACACTTGGATGAGCGGATCTGCACAGTAGACCGCGGCGCCCACGCCGGTTTCCATTTTAGATCCGTCTGTAAATAACTTTATTGCGTTTTCGTCCATGCCGATTTTCCAATCTTCATGTCCCATTAGAGTGGGCGTTCTATTGAAGTTGTTTATTGGAATCATATAGTCCGTGCTATTGGATGACTCTCCTCCTACTTCGCTGTGCCCATAATTTGCGAAGGCCATATTTCCCGTAGCACAAAGACGTTGCGCGGTCTTTTGTGCTAGTAGTTTGGCCTGTATGTCAATAGGGAGAACTCCAAGTATCACTTCCAATGCCTTTGTCGGAGTAGATCTCAGTGCCCCAGTAATGCACATCAGTGCACGTCTTTGTACCCTTTCCATTGTTAGGAGGTATGTGGATTTCTTAGTGGCCTTCCACCATACTAGGATACCGTAGAGTAGTATTGGACGAACAATTGAGATGAAAATCCAATGCATTAGTCTGGGAGACAAGCCCCACGTGCTACTTAGCATCTTTTGCGATGCATAAAGTGGCTTTCTTAACCCTTTCCTCGACATTGGTTTTCCAGCTCAGCTTGCTGTCCAGTACTATTCCTAGATACTTTACGCTCTTTTTTGGCTCGAGCGTGGCACCGTTTATAGATGGCGGAGTCCATTGCGGTATCTTGTATCTCTTGGTAAAGAGAATTAGATCCGTCTTGTCCGCATTGATACTGAGTCCGACCTCCATCGCCCACTTCAGTATTTCTTTGAGTGTACTGTCCATGACAGAGCTGATCGTCATTGGACATTTGCCCACGATAATTATGGCTATGTCATCTGCATAGGCGCTTATCGACAACACTCCGCCTTGTGGCGTGCCTTTGTGCGCTGCTTTGGTTATGGTTGTGGTTCCCCATTCGGCACTTACTCTTCTACAGTTCAAGTCGTTATAAAAACTCGTAATTTGCAATATGCTTTTATGAAATCAAACGCTGATCATCATTGCCGAGACTACAGGTTAGGCCAAGCTGAAAATTAAAAGCTGCATGACACCCGACACTTCGAATGAAATCAAATGGAATAATCATCAACCGGTAAACTGCCGAACAAAATACAAAAAAAAAAAAACCACCCTATATACACTCAGCGACAAAAAAAAGGCACACTTCGCTAAATTTCATTATTTGACTTCTTTAAACTGGGGTTTCCCTAAATGTCTTTCTATGCATGCAAATTTTTTTTTTGGGTGTCCCCTTAAATGTTTTTTACAAATTTTTAGTAGTAGTAGTTTAACAACATAGTTCACAGAATTACACTAAGGAATAATTTCTTTGCGCTGGTACATTAGAAATCATGCCAAAGGGGAAACAGTTGACCGTGCAAGAAAAAACTAAAATTATTGCATTATCTGAGCAAAATGTGTCGAATCGCGAAATTGCAGCTCAAACACAATGCAATGAAAGCTCAGTGCGTCGATTTTTACAAAAATATCGTGAGACCGGGGTGTTAGATAGAAGAGAAGGATCAGGAATGACCAGGTGCACCACTACTCGAGTAAATCGTCATATTGCGAAAATGAGTCTCCAGGACCGTTTTAAAACTGCTGTAGAAATAGCATACGAGGTAAACCAAGAATTTGGAAGAGAAATATCGGCCCGAACTGTACAACGGCTTAATGAAGTGGGCTTAATTTCAAGAACACCTGCAAAAAAAACCACTTCTGAACACTCGAATGAAGAAGAATCGGTTAAATTGGGCAAAGGAAAAGCAAAATTGGGGTGCATCTGAATGGTCAACCTTATTGGACACGATGGCTTCTGCAGAGTCAGGCGTAAAGTGGGAGAGCGATATGACGAAAAATGCTGTGTGGGCACCGTCAGCCCTGACCTTAATCCAATAGAAAATGTATGGGCCCTTATGAGCAAAAAAATAGCAAGAAAGCCCAAAGCTATGGTAGAATTACGGGAAATCATAGAAAAAGTATGGTACGAAGACATCACAAATGAATATTTGCAGAATTTATATGATTCGATACCAAGAAGGATAAATAGTGTTGTAAAGGCCAAAGGTGGTACTACGAAGTACTAATTAAAATAAAAAAATATTAATTTAATATTCCTTCGCAAAGAAGTTTGCATTTGTAACTCACATATGGAGAATATCAATAGAAAAAATTATCATTTGTTGAATAATAATTTTTTGATTTATAAAATTAATTTACTGAATATTGTCGTACTGGCTAAAACTTAGTCAAAAAAAAGGGCACGGGAAAAAAAATAAATTCCAATCATGTTACTTGTCTACCAAAATTTTTGGTATGCATTTATGTTTAAAAATATATTAACTACCTCTAAACTAAAGAACTCTAGGAACGAAAAATACAAAGTTCGTGAAAAATTTCAGTGCAGTTTTTTTAATGTCGCTGAGTGTAAATTTACTACATGAATGAATGACGTATAAGTCACATGCGATAGTCATTGCCGAAATTTAAACAGCCGAGCAGCGTACCAGCATTCAATTATGTTAAATTGATATGGAATCAAACGCTTATCACCACTGTCGCAACAAAAAGTAAAAAAGCACCCCTCAAGAGAAACAAATCTCCCGCTCACAACTACTACCACAATAATACACTCTTGACAGATCAACATAAAAGAGAAACAAATCTTTGCTCGCACCAACATACATCGACAAAATTTTCGATGGAGATCGATGCTATAATGTTTGCTTAAAATTAAGTACAAATGTTGGAGTTTTTCCGGACATCGATACATCGACACACAAATACATGTAAAAAAAAAAAATTAACCACGAGTGCAAACGTACATATATATTTAATACCCCAACTTGAAATTTCGACACAAGCATATGTCTTACTTCTTAATGATATACGATATATGTAAATTGAATATATGTAATAACACTAAGTAAAATATCATATTGGTGGCTGGCTCGCGGCTGACAAAGAAAGATCGCCAAAACTCTAGACTAAGTAAAATATATATATTACAGAATTTAAACTCAACACAAACAAAAACAACTTTTACAATTAAACATAAAACAACAAGACCCGATGAACCTACGAGGGTCGTTTGATAAGTCCGTGACTTTTTGAATAAAATATATTTTTTTCGTCAAAGAAGCGTTTTATTTCTCAACATAATCTCCTTTTAGCTCTATACATTTAGTCCAGCGTTTTTCCAATTTTTTATTCCTTCCAAATAATAGGTTTTCTCAAGGCCCTCAAAATAGTCGTTTGTTTCTGTGATGACCTCTTCATTTGACCCGAATCTCTTACCGCCGAGCCATTTCTTCATGTTTGGAAACAAAAAATAGTCACAGGGGGCTAAATCTGGAGAATATGCTGGATGGGGTAGCAGTTCGTAGCCCAATTTATGAAATTTTGCCATGCTGACTACACACGTGTGCACCCGTGCATTGTCCTGATGGAACAGCACTTTTTTTTCGCCAAATGCGGTCGTTTCTGCTTCAAATCAATATCGAATCTGTCCAAAAGCTCTGAATAATATTCGCCGGTGATCGTTTTACCCTTTTCAAGGTAATCGATGTGAATGATACCTTGTGCATCCCAAAAAACTGTGGCCATGACCTTGTTGGCCGACAGACCCACCTTGGCCTTCTTTGGTGCACGTTCACCCGGAGAAACCCACTGTCTTGATTGTTCTTTGGTCTCTGGTGTGGTGTGGTGGATCCATGTTTCGTCTACGGTAACGAAACGGCGCAAAAATTCGTTTGGATTGCGGTTGAACATCGCCAAACACTCCTTTGAAATGGTCACACGGTTGCGCTTATGGTCGTGTGTGAGCAATCGCGGCACCCATCGCGCGGAAAGCTTTTTCATGTCCAAATATTCATGTAAAATGTGATGTACCCGTTCAGTTGAGATGCCTACAGCCTCAGCTACCTCACGCACTTTCATTCTCGGATCATCCAATATCATTCCATGGATTTTGTCGACGATTTCTGGCATGACGACCTCTTTTGGGCGACCTGAACGTTCGGCATCACTTGTACTGGTACGACCACAACGGAACTCAGTAAACCATTTCTTAACCATTGAAATTGATGGTGCAGACTCCCCATAATATTTATCAAGTCTTTCCTTGGTTTCGGTGATGGATTTTTTACGCAAAAAATAATGCTTAATTAGCACACGAAATTCACTTTTTTCCATTTTCGTTAAAATTCACGAGATCGTCTGCTTTCAATGCCTATAAAACGCAAACTAAGAAACGCAGCTTTCTCAAAATTTTACAGTCAGCTGTTAATCGATAACTGCTGACAGGAGCAGTGTTGTATTTAGAGCAGGTGCGCGGCAAATACAAAAAGTCACGGACTTATCAAACGACCCTCGTATCTCATCCTTTAAAATAAGTATTCCTGCAGACAATATTCAATCCGTTTGCAGCGGAACCTTCTGTCCGCCTGACTTAATTGTAAAGGAGTATTCTCCAAAACAAAAAAGTCGAACTGCTGTACCACTTCCTTCAACTTCACGCGCCTCTTCTTCTTCTAGTGGGACATCAAAAAACCAGTAGAAATATCCCGTCCTTATTTCGCTTATCAAAACGTTAGAGGCTTAAACTCTAAGCTCTCTAATTTGTTTTTGAATAATGTATCGTTCGATCATCAAATTTTAATATTTACCGAAACCTGGTTAAAACCTAATGCTCAATTTTTCCTAATAAGTACCCCCCCTTCAGATGTGATCGTTTATCACGAATTGGAGGTGGTGTTCTTATAGCTGTAAAGTCAGATCTTCCTTCGAAACTTGTTCTATTAGACCATGGTTCTTCCTTAGAATTTTAATGTGTTAAAATAACGATCTGTCAAATTTCAATTTACATTACCTGTTCGTATATTCCTCCCTCATCTGATATATCTATCTACCTGGACCATCTTTCATCTATCCAATCTGTTGCTAGCAGTTTGTTTTTGGTGATTTCAACTTACCAGAAGTTACTTGGTCATCTCAATCCGATATTTTGGTGCCCTCTGTATTTAACTCTTTTTTAAATGGCCTCTCGGAGCTATCTCTTTATCAAATAAACACTCTTCCTAATTGTAGTGGTAGAATGCTTGATTTAATATTTTCTTCCGACATTTTACTAAATACTATCTCTGGAATGAAACCCTTAGTTCTTCCTGAAGATCCCTATCATCCTACATTGGACCTGGTTCTAACTCGGCCAACTTCTATCCAAACTGCAATTGTTTCCACTATAGTAAAATCACGTTGTTTCCGTAGGAATTTGCAAATGCAAATTGTTACAAAAAGTATTTGTGTCGCTGCCGTTTGCAGTTTGCTCAGGACCCAAAGCAGTTTTATAACTTTGTTAACTTAAAACGTAAATCAAGTAGATTTCCTCCCTCTCTATCATACAAAAATAAGGAAGCAACTGATCAGGCAGCCGCCGATTTGTACAAATCCACTACTTCTCATGTTAAATTTCAATTAAAAATAGTTTTACCTCAATTTGATTTCATTGATTTTGATTTATTTATTATGAAATATTAAAGACAAACAAATTATCGTAACTAATTAAATTTTAATAAATATTTATTAAGCGCTTACATTTTAGAACATAGAACATAGGAATAACAGAATGTTAGCGGACTGAGATACGGAGAGAGAACTGTTAGTTCTTAGAACTGGTTAGTTCATTAGAGTTGAGAACAAGAAAGCGAACGCAAGCAGATCGCCGCGCGGAGTCGCGAACTATAAATAATATTAGACTCTACATCAAACGCATCATCTTTTATTTTACTTCCAAATGTGGAATGCGGAATTCTCCCCTCATCCAATTATGGGCCCAGAGCCTAATTTTTCCTGCTTGAAGTAATATAAAAAGGTGGGTCCGTCTACGCCGCGGGATAACAGTAGTTACGCGGAATACATCGTCATCGGTCAACATGAGCGACATGTATCAGATGGATAAATTGGACACAGGAAATTATGACACCTGGATAATCCAAATGCGAAGTGTTCTGATCCATGCAGAAGTCTGGAGAGTGATCCAGGGACAGCGGCCAGATGGAGACGACGGAATATGGGACGGTCGATCAGAAGGCTCTAGCTATGATTATGCTGAGCGTAAAGCAGACCCAGTTGGGATATCTTAACCCTCTACTGCATAGGCAAAGAAATATAGAAGAAAAAAATTTTTTGTATCTAAATGTTGTTTTATTTAGGTGAAAATAACATATATTTGTAAAAGTTGCCAAAACAGTTTCTTTTCTCATTATAACATAAAAATACATTGCATTTCTCGCCAAAGGTGTATGATCGGAAGGAACAATCGTTTTGGCAGAGTTGCCTATTCTTTTTCCAAGTGGGAAAATGTCCAATTTTGTCCTCTCGAACAGAATTTAAGGGAAAATCCTGGTGCCTCATACGCTTGCTGGTAGAAGGAGTACCTTCCCTGCTTGTAGTCGGCGATGCAGTTGGTGTCATCCCAGGACGCCCCCGCATCTTTATTTTTCCTGCCTTACACAGGTGCTCAGTTATAGAAAGCTTAAAGTCGAACACTGGCATATATTGATCTGACTTACGACGGTATAAAATCCACGAATTAACCACTCACATATCAATCATGTGGAAAAATATTTTTTTATACCATTTTCTTGAACGCAATTGAATTCTATAAAGTGCCAGTAAAGAATCAAGTAAATCAACGCCACCCATATGGTAATTGTACACATCAACTGCCTTAGGAGACTCGATTACTATATACTTTTTGTCTTTCTTACTGTATCGCTTTTTTGTTGAAACAGGATTTGCTTCCCGCATAAGTAGAAAGAATGTTGACTATTTTATTGTCAAACCAAGAGACGAGGCCAAGCTCAGTTCCATCGATATTAACTACTTTTTCGACCATGTTTCCACGTCCTTTCTTTTTTAGTTCTTTTTCAGTTGGCATCTTTGAATTAGGTACTCGATTAATCCTTACCGTACCCAAAGCCAATATACCATTTTTCATAAGGTAGACTTCAAGGTTAGGACTATTGAACCAATTGTCGAAAAATAATTTGAAGTTTTTTCCTTTTGATACGGTTGCCGATAGTCTTGTTACAATATTTCCGCTTATTCCCAAATTAGGTGCTTCTTCCGGATATGTATCACTTTGGGCTCCCGCAAAAATATCAAAATATATGTACACGTTGTTGCATATATGGCGTCAGCCGTTTTTTGCAAAAAATAGTACTTATAATGCTTACCGAATAGTCAAATTATATTAATTATTAAAGAAAACTTTATATTCTTTTCGAAAAAAAATAGTTTCTTAATAGAGTAAATTAATTTTCAAATACAGCAATGTTCAATTTCGTTCGTCTGCTTGAGGTGCTTGCACAAAACTGATTAAAACGCGAGAGAAGGCAATATGAAAAAGTTCTGCACACCGAATTCCAACAGAAAATAGTGCAAAGAAGAATAACTGTTAACAATGAATGAGCGTATGTACCGTTTTATCACCAAAAAAAATTATTGAAAGTGAGAAACCATATATGGACAAACTCAGTGAAGTGGATATTAAGTTAGGTGACGAACTAACAGCAATAATATTACTGTCGAGTTTAAGTCGAGATTACGAAAATTTCGTCATAGCCATGGAAACGCGGAACACATTGCCATTGTTAGACGTTTTGAAGGTCAAACTGATTACTAAAGGAGAGAGAAGGAACACCGAAGCCAGAGATAGAGCTGGAAATGAACAGTTAGCTTTCCAGACAAATCAAATGTGGAGTGTTATAACTGTGGACAGCATGGCCACTATAAAAAGCAGTGCAAAGCGCAAGGCAAAAACGCATTGCCAACAGAGAATGAGTGCAAGAACAGATCATATACAATAGCGCCTGCGAGTGACGTACGAGAGTTGGAAGAGTCTAGCTGGTGTCTTGATAGTGGTGCTACAGCTCATGTGAGTTGCACTCGAAGTCTTTTTATCAATTATGTGGGCCAAGAGGAAGATATTATTTTGGCAGACAACAACGTAATGAGAGCAGTTGGTAAAGGTGACGTAATTGTGAAAACAGATCATTGCAATCTGACGCTGTGGAATGTTTTGCACGTTCCAAAAATGAAAGGAAATTTTATTTCTATTAATTGTCCAGTTTCTCGAGGATGTACTGTAACATTTCGCAAAGACTATGCGATTGTACACCAGGATGGAGAAGTTTTGAAAGCGGAAAGAAGGAACAAGCTGTTTATTTTCGAGAGCAAGCGGAACACTTGTTTCGGCGCTATTCAGACCAGTGCAAGTCTGTGGACATTTAAATTATGACAGTTTATCCGAGTTAGTAAAACATTTAATAGTGCAAGGCATCAACTGTGTTAATTTTTCAGAAAGAAGTCAGTGCCTGTCGTGTATGAAGAGCAAGATACATACACAGCCCTTTCCAGTATCGGAGAACAGAGCGAAGCATTAACAGGAACTGATTCACACGGATGTGTGTGAGGAGCTTCTTATTTTGTCACATTTATTGATGATATGACCAGCCGTGTGTTTGTGTACTTCATAAAGTCCAAAGACGAAGTATACGACAAGTTTGTAGTCTTTAAAAACATATCAGAAAGTCAGCTTGGACGCAAAATAAAAGCAATACGCAGCAATAATGGCCGTGATTTTGTTAATAAACGTTTTGACAATTTGCTTCAGGAAAATGGAATCGTAAGGCAGATGACGGTCCCATACAGTCCACAGCAAAACGGCGTGGCAGAGCCAACCGAGCCCTGGTGGAAATAGCCAGGAGTTTGCTTATTCATTCAGGAATGCCGGAGAGCCTTTGGGCAGAGACGGTGATGACAGCGTGTTACATCAGAAATCGGCCGCTAACTGCAGCTCTCTTCAGAATTACTCCCTATGAGGCGTGGAGTGGCAAGAAACCTATTGTGAGTCATATGCGACTAGATAAAGGTCACCGTGGAAAATTCAATGTCAAAGGTAAGGAATATCGATTCTTTGGATATTCCCTGGAATCAAAAGGGTATAGGTTGTACGATCAGGTGACGCAACAGGTCATTGTTAAACGCAATGTTTTATTTAATGAAATTCAAGAAGACGAACCTAAGATTTTTGAATTGCCAGCTGCGGAAGCATCTCCCATGAAAGCTAAAAATGTACTCAAGGTGAAGTGGCAGCGTGAGGAGGATGAGCAGACAGAAGATGGTAAAAGTGAAGAATCAGTGCAGAGCGTTCAAAAAGAGACACGGATCGTAACCAGCAGGATGAGGAGGCGGTGCCACCGGCAGAAGAGGCAATGAGAATCGGGCCAGGGAGGCCTAGAATAATTCGGACCGGCAAGTCAGGCCGACCAAGGAAGGAATTTAACGTTCTCAATGCCATGATCAAGGCTGAAATCCCACTCCCTCAAAGCTGTGAAGAAGCGTTACATAACCAGCAAGCTACTTTTTGGAAGGAAGCCATGAATTGTGACAAATAATACATGGACGATTTGCGACTTGCTAAAAGGAGAAAAAGCCATAGGATGCCGATGGATTTTTATCATTAAAAGGGACGGTGAAGGCAATCCCGAGCGGTATAAAGCTCACTTGATAGCGAAGGGTTGCTCGCAGAAATTTGGAGTTAACTATGGAGAGACTTGTTCACCAGTATGCCGATATGAAACCATACGCCTAGTATTGGCGATGTCAGTGTAGCTAAAAATGTACCTACACCAGATGGATGTGTGTACATCCTACCTCAATAGTCATTTGAGCGAGACCGTATATATGAAACAGCCTAAGATTTTCGACGACGATAAGTGCAAGAACAGGGTTCTGAGGCTCAATAAGGCGATATACGGACTAAAACAGGCAGAACGAGAGTGGAACGCCACTTTAGATAAAGCATTTCGAGAGATGGGATTCGTGCCCTGCCAATACGAAGAATGTTTGTACACACAGGACATAAACGGTAACTTGTGTCTTGTAATAATTTATGTTGTTATGTTCTTATAGCGTGCCAGAGCAGACTGGATCTTAAGCAGGTCAAGTCTAAGATAGCTTCGAGATTAGAATGCGTGAACAAAGGTCAGCTGAAAACGTTTTTGGGTATGCAGATAGAACGTGAAGGCGAGTTGGGTCGTATAACGATGAATCAGACGTTGTACATCAAGGCTATGCTGCAGAGACATGGATTGGAGCAGTGCAGGCCGACAGCGACAGCCATAGACTGCGTGGATTGCGTTAACATCAAGGCCAGATATCTATCACTTAGTTGTGAAGCTGGCGCAGCGAAATAAGAACCCGCAATGCGAACATGTATTGGCTATGAAACATGTGATGTGGCAGGAACGGCCAAGAAAACCTTAAGCTATCAGGCTGGAGGGTTGCAGTTGGTGGGCTACGTTGATGCCGACTGGGCGGGTGATGTCAGCCACCAAATTTCGCACACAGGATTTGTTTTCTTCTTGTCAGAAGGCCCTATCTCCTGGTAGTCGGAAATGCAAAACAGTGTTGTGTTAAGCAGCAGGGAAGCAGAATATATGACGCTTTCATCAACTGTAAAGGAGGCGCTACATCTGAGGCGTTTAATCATCGATATCGGAGGATACCCCAACAATCATCCATGGAAACAATCTTAGCGCTCAGAATTTGGACAGAAATCCAGTTTACCATGCTCGGTCAAAGCATATTGATATCAGGTATAATTTCATTAGGGAAGTTATCGAGAAAGGCGATTTTGAATTATGATGTTGAACTTACGATATGATATCCGATATGTTAACAAAGAACTCCTCAAAACTGGAACATGAGAAGTTGATTAAGCTTATGAATGTCAGTAAATTGTTGTATTTAGAAATGACAACATTGAGAGGTGTTGAAATTAGGTACAATATTTCCATTTATTGTATAAGCGTATGTAAAGAGAACATAGGAATAACAGAATGTTAGCGGACTAAGAGACAGAGAGACAACTATTAGTTCTTAGAACTGCTTAGTTCATTAGAGTTGAGAACAAGAAAGTGAACGCAAGCAGATCGCCGCGCGGAGTCGCGAACAATAAATAATATTAGACTCTACATCAACCGCATCATCTTTTATTTTACTTCCCAATCGGCGGAATTCTCCCCTCATCATTCAATTCCCCGGGTGGGTAAGTTCACATTTTGTGTTTTCAAATTAATGTCCAAAGTCAACTGCAAACGTGTACAAACGTGTTTTCATCGAACTCCGTAAAAAATAACTTCATTTTAGTGAAATAGTTAATAACATAAAATAAATAAATAAATCGAAAGCGAAAGAGACGCTATTGCCAATGTTCAATTGCTATCCTACAAAATTTTCTGTGTGTGGAATAATAAAGTAAAACTAAAAAACAAATAGACAACGAACAAATCAATCGTTCTAAAATAAGCCAACGCGAATTGCGCGCTCAGCGGCAAAAAGAGCAAGACGAGCGCCGACTCTCTTTGCAGCGGAACAATGCATACTTCTCCGTCGTGTCTGACGCCCGCGAGTGCCAAATCATCCACCCGGTCAATGACCTAGCATCTGCAGAATGCAAACGATCGCGGTCTTGCTCACCAATGCTTATGACTGCACGAACGCACTGAGAGAGTCTCTCTCACGCTCTCCCCATTCCAAACGGTGTCAAGTTCTTTAGCTACCAGTACTGTAATCTCAATATCTACTGCAACTGCACCTTTAGCAACAACAACAATACCGACAGCGGTGTACAATTCCGTTGAACCAACAACAACGAAAGCAAGAGTACTCACAACAACTCGTGAAAGCAAAAGCGGACAAGAACCAAAACAAAACAAAAAACTATGTCAAACAGGGCTGGATCGCTACATCCAAATAAAACGAAAGCTAAGCCCACAACACAAGCAGGCTGGTAATCAGCCGAAAATTAATCGCGCAAACGCTGCCAATGACTCAAGTTCAAATAGGTTTGTACTATTGGATGACTGCGAAGTGCAGGAACAGGAGCAGAAGAAGATAAAGCCGCCACCAATATATATACGTGAGAAAACATAAAGTGCACTGGTTAACAAACTAGCTGCAATTATCGGAGAAAACAAGTTCCATGTTATACTACCTCTTACTAAGGGAAACATACAAGAAACGAAAGTGCAGACTCAGGATGAGTCTAGCCACCGATCAGTGATCAAGTACCTGGACGAAGCTGGGAAGAGTTACTATACCTACCAGCTGAAAAGTGCCAAAGGATTGCAGGTTGTCATTAAAGGAATAGAGTCATCAGTGACCTCATTCGAAATTATCGCGGCACTAAAGGAGAAGAACTTCAACGCCAAAACGGTGATCAACATTCTCAACAGGAACAAAGAGCCGCAGCCACTCTTTAAAGTCGAACTGGAGCCATCGAGAAAAACAACAAAAATGAAGTACATCCTATATATAAGCTACAGTACTTACTGCACCGAATAATTACCGTAGAAGAGCCACACAAGCGCAGGCAACCTGTGCAGTGCACCAACTGCCAAGAATATGGCCACACCAAAGCGTACTGCACCCTAAAATCCATCTGCGTCGTTTGAAGCGATGCCCATAGTACTGTAAACTGTCCTAAGAATAAAAATGACAGTTCTATTAAGTTATACAGCAACTGTGGCGAAAAACACACAGCCAACTGGCGAGGATGCATTGTTTACAAGGAACTCAAGAGTCGCCTTAACAAACGAGTGGATTCAGCTAGAGATCGTATCACACCAACAATTCACAAAGTAATGGAACCGACTACAACTAACATCCCTTCGTCTGCCAGCCACCGAACAATGCCAAATTCTTCCATTGCAAGTGTACTAAAATCAGGGATCCAAGCAACAACAGCAGTCACTTCCAGCGTCCAGCATAAAATTAATCAAATAAACATAAATAAACAAATATACACACAGAACATGCAACAGCAGCCAATTGGCGTTGAAGCGATTATGCTTTCGATGCAGCAAAGCATGAAAGACTTCATGACCTTCATGCAAGCAACTATGCAAGAGTTTATGAGGTACCAAAACATCCTTATTCAAATGCTCGTTTCTTCTAAAATAGGATAATGACTCCCTTAATAATAGCTACCTGGAACGCTAATGGCGTTTCGCGGCACAAGCTAGAACTTGCACAGTTCTTAGCCGACAGAAACATTGACGTTATGCTACTCTCAGAGACTCACCTTACCGAAAAGTACAACTTCCAAATACCAGGATAAAAATTTTACTAATACGATAGCGAATTAAGCACCACTTTCTTGGTAATTGGCAAAAAGACTGCTTACAATGTACCTCTATAAACCTCCAAAGCCATAACGGTGCTCTCACTCTGGCTGCTGTCTATTGCCCACCTCGCTTCACAATCTCTGAGGAAAAATTCACTCGTTTGGTGAAAGGTTTGTTGCAGCTGGCGATTAGAATGCCAAGCACATGTACTGGGGATCTCGGATAGCGAACCCTAAAGGAAAACAGCTGTACAACGCAATCATCAAACCGCAACGCGAGTTAAAAAAATATGTTTGTTCCCATTCCGGCTTTTCTAGCCGCCTGGAAACCGAGCAAGACATTGATCAATACTTGTTGCAGCAGCAAAAGCGTCAACTCCACAAGACAACCATGTATGCAGTATAAAGTTTAACATGGCAAGTAGAGATACTGAACTGCTTGTGCTTGAAAAACGACGACTTCGAAGGGAGTGGCAGGAGCACAGATCACCTGGCGCAAAGAGTAGATTAAAAGCAGCTTCTAAAGCGCTTAAGAAAGAAGAAGCGGACGCACAACTAAGGTACATCGAGAATCTCACGCCCACAGGCATAAAGAACTCGTTGTGGAAAGACCAACAGAAACGGTTGTACCTCTCCGTAAATGTACCGGAAACTGGTCTCAAGTGACACGAACAGAGCAAGAGTCTTCACTGATCATCTTAAAAAAGTATTTAAACCAAATCCAGCCACTAACTCATTTACTCTCCCGCCTTTAACTGCATCTGACTTAGCACCACAAGATCCTGTAGAATTTCGGCCAAGCGAGATAAGGAAAGTCATTAAAGAGTAACTGAAGACTGGAAAATCGCCTGGCTACGACTTAATAACCTAGAAAATTATCATCGAGCTCCCAATGTGTGCAGCTCTATGAATCTGCTTGCTCTTCAACGCAATTACTAAAATTGGATACTTCCCTCAAAAGTGGAAGAAATCAGTTAAAGTTATGATCCCTAAGCCTGGGAAAGACAAAACACAGCCATCATCATACAGGCCAATAAGCTTACTTACTTGTCTCTCCAAGTTATCACCTCAAAACACACAACACACTCCTATCGCACCAATTTGGTTTTCGGGCAAAACATTGAGCCATTGAACTGGTTAACCGCATCCCAACAGAAATTCGCACTGCCTTTGAACATCGTGAATATTGCACAGCTCTATTCTTAGACGTTGTACAAGCATTCGATAGAGTATGGCTGGATGGACTTATGTTTAAAATAATCAAACTGCTGCCACATAAGTTTCTAAAGTCTTACCTATATAAAAGAGTGTTCGCGGTTAGATGCAGCTCAAGCACTTCAAGCGATTGTACTATAGAAGCCGGAGTGCGTCAAGGAAGTTTTCTGGGACCAATTCTATACACCCTATACACGGCGGACATCTCAACAAACTACCAGATAACGATATCCACATTCGCTGATGACACTGCAATACTAAGTCGATCCAGATGCCCAGTAAAAGCTACCATGCAACTAGCACGCCATCTGACTTGTGTAGAACATTGGCTTGCAGATTGGCGCATACGAGTAAACGAAGAAAAGTGCAAACAGGTAACATTTACCCTAAACAAACAAAGCTGCCCACCCTTGGTAATGAACCACACGCGCATCCCACAAGCCGATAACGTAACATACTTAGGTATTCATCTGGACAAGCGGCTCACCTGGCGGAAACACACAGAGGCCAAGACGACGCACCTCAGACTAAAAGCAAGGGATCTACACTGGCTTATAAACGTTCGCTCTCCCCTAAGCTTGGAGTACAAAGTCCTCTTATATAACTCCGTTTTAAAACCCATATGGACCTATGGCTCCGAGCTATGGGGCAACGCATCGAGAAGCAACATCGACATAGTACAGCGAGCACAGTCTAGGATTCTGAGAATCTTTACTAGAGCTCCATGGTATCTTCGGAACGAGAATATACACAGAGACTTACAAATAAAACTTGTCATTGAGACAATAGCAGAGAAAAAAGTAAAATACAATGAAAAACTAGCCTCACATCCAAATCCTCTTGCAAGAAAACTTATTCGAGTATGCAGCCAAAGCCGACTGCCCCGGAGCGACCAACCAGCCCAGCGTTAAATTTGTTAGGCCACATAGCACGAATCATTTCATAAAATGATATTTAGTTAGTTTAGAATAAGATTTGAAAACTTATTGTTAATCTCTTAAGTAAAAGGGAAGATTCAATAAATAAGCAAAACATGGAAAAAAAAAAATGTATCTATTATTAGACGTGTTTTATCTAGCTCCGCATAAAATCGGTTGATTTGAGTGAAGTGAATGGTTATTAATATAGAAAAAATAAATAAATCGAAAGCGAAAGCGAAAGAGACGCTCTGTGCGATGCACTATCGTTCGAATACATATTTTGTGTTTGAAATAGTATGTTCAAGTAGACCAAAACCAAAAAAAACACAAAAAGAAACACTATGAGTCAGAACGACACTCAAGCTCAGCGACAACGTGAGCAAGACAAAAATTATGGAACGATCAAACAGGTCAATCGCATCACAAACGAAATTCGTACTGCTTTTGAGCACCGGGAATACTGCTCAGCTATGTTTTTAGATGTCGCACAAGCATTTGACCGAGTCTGGCTAGAAAGACTAATGTACAAGATAACAAAACTGCTTCCCCAGAATACACAAAAAGTGATCGAATCTTATCTCTTTCAAAGAGTGTTCTCAATCAGGTGTAACCGATCGACGTCACACGCCTGCGATATTAATGCTGGAGTCCCCCAAGGTAGTGTGCTGGGCCCCGTTCTTTACACCCTATACACACGCCTACAAACTATCAGCTTACAACCTCTACGTTTGCTGACGATACCGCAATACTCAGCCGATCCAAATTCCCAGCAAAGGCAACAGAAAAACTTGCCTGTCATCTTAAAACAGTAGAAAGATAGTTTGCGGACTGGCGCATTAAGATAAACGAGACCAAAAGCAGGCATGTAACATTCACACTGAATATACAAACCTGCCCACCCTGTAACCTAAACAATACATTCATCCCACAATCCGACGTAGTAACATATCTCGGCGTTCACCTAGATAGACGCTTCACCTGGCGGCGACATATAGAATCTAAAAGGACTCATATCAAGCTTAAATCAGCTAATCTTCACTGGCTTATTAATTGGAACTCTCCCCTTAGTCTGGAATACAAAGTACTCCTCTACAATACTGTGCTGAAACCCATCTAGAAATATGACAGTGAACTATGGGGTAACGCTTCAAAAACCAACATTGAAATTATACAGCGAGCTCAGTCAACGATTCTGCGAACTATTACTGGGGCACCATGGTACTTACGCAGCGATATCATCGATAGAGACCTCTACATAAATCTCGTCAACGAGGAAATTCATACGAGAAAGAGTAAACATCAAGCAAAGCCGCACACGAAAATCCTCTCGCGAAGTCGCTTACTCGTATATGCAGTCAGATCCGACTGAAGCGCAAAGATTTTCCAACCCAGCAAAGAAATCATAGGGCCGTCTCTAACTAATACAATTATTTCAAATTGTAATTAATCTTAGTTATATAAAAAAATTTGAATAATTTTTGTTAGTCTCACAACTAGAGAAAATCCAATAAATAGCGCAACAAGTGTAAAAAAAAAAAAATATATTATTATTTTATATATTATGATAAATTTAATTTTATATATTTTGTAATTTATCCCCTTATTTTATTACATAAGTAAATAAACATAAATATATATTTATACACATATACATACATATGAATTTAAGCATTTACACATGCGTGGAGACAATTTATAAAGCGACAAGGCACAATATGCATTTTAAGCTCGTGACAAAATATCAAGAAGAAGGAAATGTGATGAATTTTAGAAAGCACTCAAAATGCTTTGGCCTCTCTCTTAGTCTAATTACGACCCTTGTCTGTTCGCTTTGGATTGTCTTTGCGTTCTTCTTCTTCTGTTCGTCAATTAAATTTGTGCGTGTCGTTCGAACATAGTAAAACCACGCGAAATTTAAATTCAAAAAACCCGCAATTTTCATTGCGAATTTTAACGAGAGCATCAGTCGAGCGGCACGCGACAGTGGGATACCCTTGGACGTATGTTGCCATAAAAAGTATCTAATTGTATAATACTAATCGCAAGCTACAAATTAATCATAACACTGCAGTGCGCTGCCACCTTGCATCAATTTCGATACGTTGTCAATAATTTATCGGCGTAATTTTCCTAGCGGTATATATTTTTTCTGAGCAGTATATATCGGTATTTCTTTATAAATTTTGGATTGGTCAATATCGATAGCTCGCAACATATCGAGTAATCAAAATTAATATTTATTTAATTGCATTTTATAGTTTTGTATTTTTTACTGACCCTAAAATATGAACTATTAAATAATAATCATATGTCCACGTAAGCATATTATGAATATTATGAATATGTACACAAGCATGTAAATACTTGCGTACATTCATATTCATTTACCACGCCACCTATTGGTTGAGTATTAGTATATATTTATGCCCATCTATTTTCGGTAATTGACATGTGCATGGAAAAGAAGAGTCGAGAAACAGCTCGCGCTTCGCGCTCGCATCGGTTGTCCTTTTCTTTCCTACGCAAGTAATTTAGTTCTGACGTCATCGACAACTTCATTGCTGGTCGAAGGGTCGAAATGGTTTATCTAATAACTTCAGTGTTTATTGTCCGATCAGATTGCAATTTGCAGAACGTTAAGAAATGAGTAAATCGCCATGTGAATCAAAATTGGTTGAATGCGGGGGCGGTAGGCGTGTTATTCCAAATTGAAAATAAACATTATCTGCGTATGGTATACAGGAATCTTCATGCTAAATTTGGTGTCCCAAGCTTTTGTAATAGCTGAGATCGGCGCGTTTATCCAGACAGACAGACAGACGGACAGAGGGACAGACAGACGGACATGGCTCAATCGACTCGCCTAGTGATCCTGAGCAAGAATATATACATACATGTACTTTATGGGGTCTACCACGCCTCCTTCTGTCTGTTACATACATTTGTTAGTATACCCTTTTTAACCAATTTCAATGGTCCAAGGCTATAATTAATAATCAAATGAAAAATAAAATAAGCGTGACGATTTGTGTTAAAATTTATTAATAAACGTTTATAAAATTTGTCCGCTGAAGGTGTATTGTGTTGAGAGTGCTTGCGAAATTCGTTTGCTACACCAACCCATTTCTTTATTGACATAAGCATATGTTGCAATATTTTTATACCCTTCGACCATTGAAATTGGTCAAAAAAGGGTATACTAACAAATGTGTGTAACAGACAGAAGGAGGCGTGGCAGACCCCATAAAGTACATATATGTATGTATATATGTATTCTTGCTCAGGATCACTAGCCGAGTCGATTGGGCCATTTCCGTCTGTCTGGATGAACGCGCCGATCTCAGCTATTACAAAAGCTAGGGACACCAAATTGAGCATGAAGATTCCTGTATACCATACGCAGATCAAGTTAATTTTCAATTTGGAATAGCACGCCTACCGCCCCCGCAATCCTACAATTTTGCGATTTACATTCGAAGTACTCATTTCTTAACGTTGTGCTTAACCTCCAAATTGCAACCCGATCGGACAATAAACTCTGAAGTTATTACATAAACCATACCGACCCTCCAACCAGCAAACAAGTTGCCAATGACGTCATAACTATATTACTTGTGCAGGAAAGAAAAAGACGAACGATGCGAGCTCATAGCGCGAGCTGTTACTCGACTCTTCTTTTCCATGCACATGTCAATTACCGAAAATACATGTGCATAAATATATACTAATACTCAACCAATAGGTGGCGTGGTAAATGAATATGAATGTGTGCAAGTATTTAAATGCTTGTGTACATATTTATAATATGCGTACGTGCACATATGATTATTATTTAATAAGTCATATTTTAAAGGTCAGTAAAAAAACAAAACCATAAAATGCAATTAAATAAATATTAATTTTGATTATTCGATATATTGCGAGTTATCGATATTGGTCTATTTAAAATGTGTAAAGAAATACCGATATATACTGCTTACAACGCTTTTTGCAGTCTTTCGCGCGCTAGAAAATTGTGGCGATAAATTATTGGCAACGTATTGCAATTTATGCAAGGTGGCAGTGTACTTCAGTGGTTTGATAAACTTTTAGCTTGCGATTAGTATCATACAATTAGATACTTTTTATGTATGTATGTATCTACGTCGAAAGGTATTCGACTGTCGCGTGCTGCTCGACTGTTGCTCTCGTTAGTTTTGATAATCGGTAGCGAATTCGAGCGACGATTCTATACCGTTATTACAAAAAGTTTTTTACGGTATATAGTACTATAGTCTATGACCTTATATGTACAGTCAGCACCTGACTGTAGCGTTCGACTGGTTATATTTTAATCTGTCAGGTTTTTTCGACTCTGTAGTCAGTGTGTGAGGTCCAATTGACCTAATTACTCGTCTCTGTTTCTGGTCTACTCCTTAAATACATATGGTACATATGTGTTTGGCGGCACAAACAATAAATAAAAGACTGCCTGCCGCAGCTGCAGCAGAACGCCAAAGTTGCCCGGCCAACCCCCCTGGACTCCTCCTCCTTCTCCACTTTCGACAAACAGCACCCAGCCATCTATAAACCTCTGCGACATCTTGTGAACACTCCACCCGGACGTCGAATAACAGTCACTACGACTACAGAGACGTCGACGACAACAAATGTTTGTAACGCCGATGATGGCAGGCAACCGCCGCGCGTGGAAATTCATTTTCAAATTTACCGCCAAAGGTGCCGGCGACGTCGACGACGCCGCTGGCGTTGGCGCTGTGCTTTACTCACTCACGAGCCGCAGTAGGCGAATTTTGTATGGGATGTGTCAAGAAACCCTCTCGAGATGTCAATTCTAAATTTCAGCTCGATCGTAGCGCCATTAAAAAGATGCCAAAGTTTAGATAATTTTATTCTCCATCCAATTCCATAAATTACAGCCTGATCTAAATAAAGGTTTACGAGCTAGAGCCCCATAATGGCAGACGCTTAGGCGATTCATGAACACACAATCTGTTGTCGGCCCGTGTGCGATAGTAGGTTTAGTCTTGTACGAGCCGTCAACGGGTACACATATTGGTGGTCAGTCAGAGAAGCAAAGCAAAAAAAAAAGTAAATACTAAAAAATAATCAGCTAACAGGCAATACAAATATACCAAAAATAATAAAAACATAATATATATTCGTAATATACGATATGTATTTTTTGTAAATATATTTTTCTTTGATATTTTCTTTTTTCAGTTGCCGCGCTGCCGATTTTTAGTATATCCTATATTACAGAATGAAAGAAAAATATTTTTTATTATTTTATCAAAGAAAATATTGCAAAAATATTCGTAGAGACGGTCAGCGGTCGCTGCTGTTGGGATTGGTCGAGACCGGGCGGGTGGGCGTTCTTCCGTTTGTTATTTTGTTCTCGCCTCCCCCGCTGCTGCTGCCGCTGACCAATTGTTGTTGCCTTCCCTTCTCTACTTTACCAACTGCTGCTGTAAAAATGACGCCGTGCTTTGTGTTCAGTGTATTGCACACAAGTCAAAGAGAGAGAGAGAGAGCAGTTAGAGCGAATGGGCGATAGAGAACAAACGAGAGTAAGCAGATACACACATACGTTCGTGTGCGTGTGCATGTGACCTAACAAATGGCTCTGTGTGCGTGCTTGTGCCTGTTATTCTGTTAAATACTCACGAGCCCGCTGAAACTCAGACAGTGTGTTTATGGGCTTCTCGCGGTGCGTTTCTCGTTTTTACCCTCCTCGGAACAGTCTATCTATTTTGCGCTAATTTTTGTCAACAATCCAAATAAAATAAAAACACACCTTTCAACACACAGCAATCAACAACGGGATACCGAGAAATAATTCATTACAACTAAGCCTACATAATATAACGACGCATGCTCGTATATATTTGTAGAAATAAAAACATATACAAGTTAAAGTTTAAAACACCAACAGCAAAATGTCTGCAGCCACAGAAAAACAGAATAACGGTGACGTTGCCGTTGAGAAGGTTTCCGCCGTCAGTGCAGATAGTGATGTGAAGGAGGATCTCAAACCCAAGACCAAAGCTGCCGCCGTTGCCGACGATAAATCCGCGGCCGGTGACGCTGCTGCTGCAGACAATGGTACGTCGAAGGATGGCGAAGATGCTGCCGATGTGGCGGACACAGGTGCCGCTGCGCCAGCCAAGGGAACAGTCAAAGGCACAAAGAGGCAAGCCGAAGTGAGTATCTGAAAGTCATATATACCCCGTAGCTAAACTAAATCTAACAAACAACAGAAATGTTAGGTCCTTTCTCTCTCTTTTTCATTTTACGCTTCGTACAGTTTCACACCGTTCTAATCAGTCGTTTATTCATCCGTGTGTGGCTGTACATGTGTGTGGGTATGTGACTAAGAGAGTGTGTGTGTGTGTGCCATACTTAATAACAGAATAAAAAAACAAAAACAGACTTGTCTTCGTCTTATTTTTCGCGGTCTCCTTGACTGCCTTCTCACGCTCTCTCAGCGTCGTCGTGCGTCGTTTATCGATTGCATCATCAATTCTGTCAATCGATAGCTGTTGTTTATGTTTACGCGCTACTCACACCCATTTTGCATTGCGTGCAAATGTTATTTATAAATTTGTTACAAAATAAAAACGGGGTCCGAAACGTAGAAAAACTGTTTCCAGAAATAGATATACACACTTTTTTCATTGTTTCCAAACGATAACTGTAAAAATTAAATAGAGCGGTAGAGTGCAAGCGTGAGAGAGCGGCGCACAAACACTCACCCACACACTGCTGTATTCTGTTGTGTGTATCTGTGTGTTGTTTGCGATTAAATTAAGATGCTTGTGAGATGGTTATCAAAGATTATTTGTTTTAAGGTTCAAATCGAGGTTAGATGAGACGAACAAGGGTACAGTTAACCAGAGTGTGTCTATTAGCCACTGGAAATGCGGAAAAGGCCATTAGCATTGTACAAGGAAAGCAACGAAACAAACTCAAAACAGATTAACAAATGTTTGAATCGGCCTTGCAATAGCAATATATACTCATAAACACCCATACTCTTACATCTATACATGTGCTTTCTCAGTTCTCTTTGCATTTGTATTTATTGCATTTATTTCGTTGTTGCATTTGACTAACTTGCCTAACAATAACAATAGCAACAACACCAACAAGAATTACAAAAAATTGCACGCCAGGGAAAAAGTTGCAATCTCAGCAACAGAAAAGACAAAAAACAAAAACAAAACAATGCCGGCCGGCGGCCATATTACAAGTGAGAGAGCGCCGCCACGAGAGAGAGAGTCAGAGCAAATGAGAGATCGCAATTGAGAGAGAGTGGGAGAGCGCATGCTAACCAGCTTAGCATTCCATTCTTTTGCTTGAGTTTATTATCTGTATGCCATAATCGAAAAAAAGGCATAATTCTTGATACAAATAAAGAATACACAGTACGAAACAGATTGAGCGAGGACAGCACACGGAGTATCTTAGCATAAATCACATAAATTAGCAAATCAAATGTTTTTTCACGAAACTCGAAATAAAAATGTACAGTTTAACCGATAGAGAGAAGGGACAGAGGCAAAGAGTGCGCGCAAGAGTACGTGCGCTACTCTCCCCCTCCTATTTGACTATGTACTCAGGCTGTTTGTCTACATGTGTGTGTTCGATTACATTTTATCCTTAGGCGAATTTATTTTGGTATTTTATGTGCATGAGTGTACGTACAATCCACTTACAGGGTGGTTCAACTTCCTCTTAGGAGTGTGTGTATGTGGAAGCAGGAACTCATTTGGTAACACTTCCAGAAACTGTTGCCCAACTTTCTGGGGGAAAATATTAGTACCAGTATCGATGGAGATCGATCTTTTATATCTTATACTGTGCTTGCCTATTTTTTGTTTGCCATGCTTGTCTCTTGACATCGTTGTTGTATTTTCTTCTCTGTTTATCTTTCCGTTCCTTTTGCTTCGGCTCTTTTGTTGTGCTTGAGAGCGCATCGCCGCATATTTTCCACACTTTTCTTCCTTCACACACACAGCTATCTTGTTTGTTGCTTTGTAACAATCGCATTTAAATTATGCTTTCACACACACACATATTTTTTACATGGGAGCATGACTTTGACTACCTTATGTAAAGCAGGTCTTAACTATGTTTCAAACCCACAGAGCAGCAAAGGGCAGCGACGCTGTTTCTACCGTCTCCGTTTGCACGTTTTTTTATGCAGCCGACGCAGCTGTCGTCCGTGAGTTCATTCATGCAACTGTGCCGTTCTCAGGTACAGTTCTGCCCTAGCAACGACAGCGCTCTTTTTTTTTGCTGTTATCATCGTCAGCGCCATCGTCGCTGTTCGGTGTGGTTTGGTTATCTTCGCTTCGGTTTTGGTTCATTTGTTCGGCTTTCGGTCACACAGTGGGTCGAATGCATGCTTGGCTTGGCTGGTTTTGTATCTCACGGATGCGGTAAATTGTGTGGTAAATATGCCGCTTTATATATTGTAAGTGAAAGAGAGAGAGAGCTGCACTCGCAATCCGGCATTCGTGTCCGCCTCGCTCTCTCGGCAATGCTGTCTCTCTCTTACGCTCTTTCGCCAGTGCAACGAATTCCATTGGCACTCGCATTTTTGAAATGCCTTTTTATGGCGAAAATAACGATTTCTCTTCTTTGTTGGGAGCATAGCCATGTGTAGGAGTAGGTAATGCGTATGATGTGCTTATGTTTGGCTACTGCTTTGGTTTGTTCTTGATCACGGAGATGTGTGGGGTTTGAGTTGGGTGCACAGCACCAGCCCGCTTTTATCGATATATGTATGTACTTCTCTGCTTCTTTTATTCAATTTCCTTATACTTATTTCTATTTATTTTTTTGTTTTTTCTTTACAGCCGAAGTTCGCCGAATCAAAGAAAGCCAAGAAAGATAAACACGTTGATGTCGATTCCGATGAGGAGGAGGTATTAGACGAAATCATCGAGGGTGACAGTGATCTTGAAAGCGACGAATACGATGTACCTTACGATGGTGAGGAGGATGACATTGAGTGTGACGGTCAGTGTCCATTAAACACAGTACCCCATTCCACTGTACAGTTACTAAAATAAATCTATCTCCACTTTTTTTCCATCCAGATGATGATGATGACAATGAAGGTTCCGGCTCGGACGATCAAGCGTAATAATAATATAGTAAAAACAAAATAAAAATAAAAACAAAACAACAAAAAAATTAATATAATTTGTATGTTTAAGAAATAGTTTTCTATTTCTTAATTTATTTTAATTGTATTTTATGTATACTTTTTTTTATAAAATGAATGAAACTACAAACAAAACAAACAGCTAATTTCTCGCTTCACAAACACAGATGTGGGCGAGAAAAAAAAAATGAGAAGAAAAGTAAACATCTCCACAATACTATATACACAAAAACAAACCGAGCTCTTTCTTTTCTGCTTTAAGTCATAGGTCTTAAGTTAAAACGACAGACATATATCACGAATATCTACATAGAGGGATGATCATAATGCTGAAGATAATGATGATGATGAAGAAGGAGCAGAAGCAGGGCCATGATTTACTTAAAAATATTAATAACACACACACAAGTAATCAAATTCATTATTAAAATTTGTCGTTACTTTTTATGGATGATCGAAAAAGCAAACGCAATTAAAAAATATACAAAACAACACTCCAGTTTTACATATGTTTTCAAAAATGTTCGCGCCCACTGTGGCCTCTCTCTCTTTATATGTTTCTCTGAACGGGGAGTTTGATTTGGGAAAGGGTTAAGCAGGAAGGAGGAAGTCCTTTTTTCAGCATTTATATCTATTAAACTATGTCTACTCTAAAGTATTTCAAATGTAATGTATAATGATGAAGAATCTTTTCTTTTATGTTTCTAAATGTGCAAATTGATTAGTGATGAAAGTTGATTCATTTGTAAATTGTATAAACATTCGAATCATAATTAAAACACAACAATAGTTATAAACCCTATACACATTTAGTATATACAGTTTAAGTAGTCGGGGTAAAGAACTACAGTATACAACTCATTATATACCAATTCACCAGTTTTATTTACACACACACACATATATATAGTACATATATTGACTGATATTTAACGGAAATGAAGTCATCAATCAATTTCTGAATTGCAATCCACCCAAAAAAGTTTCCTCAATTAACCGAACCAGCAAAACATATAAAATTTGTGAACGATTTAAGTTAATGCCAACCAAATTAATAACTATGTATTTAACTATATATAAAAAAAAGTATAAATGAATTTGATACCGAAACAATATTGAAAGTCATTACAAACACACACACACATGAATTTTTGTAAATAAAATTTGAGTCGTAAAATCAAACGAAAATGATAAAGAAAAATAGAAAAAAGAAATTCAAAAAAAAAATTAGACCTACAAAATGAGAGCAAAAAGATGGAAAATAAATGATTGTAATTACGTAAAATGAGAAAACACAGGAACAGAGAAATTGGCAGTTATTATATGCCAATAACACGATTGTTTCAATGGGTGCTGGGGTGTAAGCACATACGTACAATACCGCTTAGCTTCCTCCATATCACGAACCACTGCCCTACCTATCCCTCTCTCTCTCTCTTTATCTTTTATTAAGTTCCTTTTGAAGCCCAAGCCATCAACAACCTAAAGCAATCGTACTAGAGGTTGGGTAGGTGATTGCGGCAGGAAAATGAAATCTTCCAAAGATATCATCTACCGCATGCACGATTCATAACCCTCCAATTAGATAATTATGCCTACGTAATAAACAAATACTCCGCTCTCACCTGTCTTGTCAAGCTCACCGGGACTGCAGGTCACGTTTAGGAACACCTGGTGACTTCTTGGAACAGCTTCTGTTACATACCATAACATACGGTCCCTGAAGTAGTTGCCAATTACACTTCGTATGTATCCGGGTATATTGGGCCATCTCGCTGTATTAAATGCGTTCTTGACGTCAAGCGTGATGATGGCACAATACTCCTTACTACCGCCTAACCATCGGTTACCGTTGAGAGCGTTCTTGGCTGTGAATGCGTCGAGCGTACTTTTTCCCTTCCGGAAGCCATACTGTTGGCTTTGAAGGCCTGTGGGACTCTCGGTGATTAGCTCAATGCGCGCGTACAGTATGCGCTCATAGAGTTTGCCCACAATGTCCAACAGACATAAGGGTCGATAGCTGCCTGGTGAATTTGCGGGCCCCTTGCCTTTCGACAGAAGGACTAGCTTCATCTTTTTCCAACGTTTGGGGAAGACGCCGTCCAGAAGACACTGTTGAAATGTGTCCCTGACACATTCGCTTTTGCTAACTCTGCTAACAAAGGTGACATCGATAAAAGACATACCTCTGTCATTATTAAACGTCGGCTTGATTCCGTGTTTTAGCAATACGAGGTCTAGTAGGTTCATGGCATCGATCACTGCTCGGCCTCTTGGGTTAGAAATCCGACTGCCCCATTCTGTAGCCCAGGTATTGAGGTCACCACCTACGACTGCTGGTTTGCGCCCACTTGCATGATCAATAAGCTTTCCAAACATGTCCTCGAATTGCTCCGGACTATTAGCTCCTTTGGTGTTGGCTTTGTAGGTGGGGCATGCGAAACCATGGCTCTTGTCCACGTCGCTGCTGCAGATCAGGCATCTTGGTGGAGCTACGCAGCCCTTTGCCTTATGACCGTGCTCGCCGCACCGTAGGCAGCAGTCCGAGCGATCGACTGACTTGCAGTTGGGAGCCCGGTGGCCGTATTCAAGGCATCTGAAGCATCTTATTAGGCGTATGTCCTGGATTATGAAGCAACGTGACCATCCCAAGGTTACTACGCCCCGTTTGATAACCGCAAAGACATCGTTCACGCACATTAGCACAGAGGCTAACTGGCTCCCGTCTAATTTGCAAGTTTTCAATCGGAAATTGTTTTATTAAAATTGTTTGTATTATTCCACTGTTCAAGTTTGAGACCTACAATAGCTAAGACTTGCACCCAATTAAAGCAACCAACGTGATCCAGCTAAGTATTGTTAAGTGGTACATTCGTTAAGTAAAGTAGCAACTGCTTGACTTTCCACGAACACAAGCCACTGTACCTAGAACCACTAAGCATCGAAGTCCAATTCATCGGTAATGTAGTTCTTTGTTAACCTTCTGACCTGGGGACGCTCCACCAATCTTCGCAATCAGGAATGTCGTCCACTGGTAACTCATTTAGCTGGACAACACGGCGCTGCGCTCACCATGAACCTAATACAGGCCTCAGTGTTTCATCTGCACTCATACATGTTGATTGATGTTGCTGGTGGAGCTCAAGAATGTTGTGCCAAAGTAGTCAACAGAATGCGTCAAACGAAACGTCGCAATTAGTGCCAAAAAAAGCATCGAGCCACAATTGCGAGTAATAGCTTAGTTCCTGGAATTACAACCAAAATTGACGTCCCGCTCAAGCACAACAACAAAAGAAGAGGAATTTTCAACGCCCAAGCCAATTTATTTATTTTACGAAAACTAAAACAGTCGACTTAAAATTAAAATTAGATTATATTTTTTAAATTAAAATTAGAAATATAAAAAAGAAAATAATAAAAGTTTACGATTTAGATTTTAAAATTAAATTTGATAAATCAAAAATTTAAAATTAATTAATAATATACTTAGGCTGGGGATAATAAAACAAGAATTCCCGATCCAACATTTGTTGCAAAAGGTTGGGAAAACCCAATCAGATCGGTAGGTTAGTATTAGTTGTTAGGATATAGAGTTAATTGATTAAGTATAGACAGTTTAACAGAGTAAAGGGAGGACTCGGAGTTGAAAACTCTCGACTGTCTGTTGTAGTCAGCACAGAAAACTCGGAAAGGGTCATGCAAGCTGTAGATAGTAGGATAGTGGCATAAACTCTAGAAGGAATACAGAAATTAATTTGATTAAGCAGAGTAGGGGAATCTATATTGTACTTTAATAGCTTTACAATAAACATAACGCTTAACATAATACGACGGTTAGTTAAAGAAGGTAGGTTAATTAGAAAGAGTCTACTAGAATATGCTGGTAACTGTACACCCGGAACCCAATTCATACTGGGCAAGGCAAAGAGTAGAAACTGCTTTTGAACAAATTCAATTCTATCTTGGTATATTCTTTTGGCCCATTGTCATTTTAGCACATAAAAATTCTAAGGAAGAACCATGGTCTAACGGAACAAGTTCGGAATGACGATCTGACTTTACAGCTATGTATAAGAATACCACCTCCAATTCGTGATAAACGATCACATCTATGAAGCGAACAGCGGCATCAACTCAACACCAACAAGCTCGCATATGAATGAATGCGTGGCTTGTAAAGTTTGACAACAGGCAATTGCTTGGCACATCGAGCTGGCAGCCTAAAGTCAACTTTGGTTTTCGGCTTCGAGAGCTGAGATCAAGGCATATTGTGCAAAAATGGTTATCTTGCGGCGAAAATTGTATAACTTTCGAAAACATGTGGTTTGTTTTATTATAATTTTTTTTTATAAATATATAAATGTTTGTTACAAATAACATATGTAATTATGAACATTATATAACCAAAATAACCATTTTGACCCACTGAAGTTCTGTCTCTTAGCTATCGATGACAAAGACCAGGCCCACGCTTACCAGTCTATTAGCTAAGTCTGGGCAGGGTGTGCGCTGAACAAGGGCCTCAACTACCAGGGGCCCCTGATTACCAATCATGAAATCGTTTATAATTGCTATACATTTTTACAATTCAATTTCCTTATTCATTAACTAAAGTAATTTAAATAAGTGCCCTCGAGATGAATTGCACAAAAGCCCGTAAGATCCTCGCTACGGCCCTTTGCCTCAGTCTCTTGACTTTTTTTCACACGGGATTACTAAATCGTTATAGCATAAAATCATCAAAATCTTTTTTGAGTACTCTATATGTTGTCTTTATGGAACGTGACCTACATGCTTCTTACTGCTGTAATCTGTAAATAACGAGAACGAGTCGGATCGGAGCTATATATCGTCATACAAATTATCGGTCGATTTTTGTTATTTGTCAAGATATTGCAAGCATGTTAACTAGATCGGACTTTACTTCTATATATAAATACAGTAAGAATTGTTATACAAATCGGACCACTATAACATATAGCAGTCATAGCGACAATCTGCCGAGATGTAGGTTTTTGTAAGACCAGTTCCATTATATATAAAAAGTATTGGAACTATCGGAGGAGATAAGAACCTAAAACTGTATAAAACTTTCGGCCTGTTAAAAATAGCCTTTCTTCCTCGTTTTATTCAGTTTATATTTAAACTGTTTAAACAGTTTAAACGGCTCTCCAGGCATTCGTCTGAAATGCGTCGTTCCACGTCTTTAACAGCTTTAAAATTTGAATTATTAAATTGGGCTGATAATTTTATCTGGTTTATTCGCGCGCAGAATCAGCAAATAGAGTACGCGATTGGGTGAGAGCATGACATCCAATTGCTTCAGTATAATGTCAGTTACTCGCCTTCAATCCTTGCCACCTGCTCACGAGTTATTGCTCCTATTGGTGCAAATACTCCTATATAGACTCACTCTTTGCGACATATTCCTATGGGCTTCAAAGGCCTCACGTTGAGTCGAATTCGAGCACTGCGGCGTGCACTAGTATTGCGTGCCTGCTCAACAATCCTACGAATAGGATTGTTTCTAACCTGAGACCTTTGATTTCTATCTATTGCCCTTTCTAAAATTCGCGTCTCCTGATTTTGTCGCTGAATCGCCCTTCTAACAGCATCTCGTCCGCTTTCGTTGGACCTGAATTGTGGACATTGCCTGCGCCTCGATCGACGCAAAATATTGGCAAGTTGTTCGGCATTTCTAGTTAAATGATCAGTTCGTCGAACACGGCGACGAACTGCATCCTGCTCTCTTTCCTGAGATCGAAACTCAGCATCTTGCCTTCGACTCGAACGACGCGAAGTGTTGGCAAGTTGTTCGTCTGTTTTAATTGCAGAATCACTGCGACGTACACGGCGACGAACTGCATCCTGCTCTCTTTCCTGAGATCGAAACTCAGCATCTTGCCTGCGACACAGCGCCGACGCAGTGACTCCGTCAAATTACAGTGCACAGTGTTCACACGGGCCCCCATTGCGTTACCCCGTGCGTCGGGTTGCATAGCATGCATCTGGATTTATGTCTGTTGCCAGGCAGAGAGCAGAGTGCGCAAGGCATTTTGCCAGTGTTGTTATAATGACGCCGCTACCTGAGCGGAGATCATATAGACGCGGCTGCAACTTGTCCACATATTCGAAATCCGCTTCTAGTGCGTTGAGCAATAGAAATGAATCCTCGAATGGTTCGTAGACGTGCTCGTAGTCCGCCGAGGTAAGATGCCCAGTATGCGGCGTCTCCAAGTATATGTGCGTGTGTTTATGATATGTTCGTGTTCAGCCCAAATCAAGCAGCGCCTTCCGCCTCAGTTGTTCCTTTTCGATGAGCTTGTGCAATCCCGTCAAGCGCTCTTCGCTGGTGCTCACCACGTTGTTGATTATGGTCACCTTATGCTTCACGTTGCACTTACTTATCTGGGGTATCTGGTTCTGCGCCTTCTCGATGTCCCTCAACTTGGTGGCCAAGACATCCAACTGTGGCGGCAGTTCCGATTGTAATTGTATCGTCGATGTGACACGTTCGTCGAGCTTCTCTATGGTCGATTTGAAGAGATATCGGCGAGGATATTACATGTGGGATTTGTGCAAGAGTATTTTCCTCCAAGAAGGTGACTGTGGAATCTGAATCTTTATCCATTGCAAATATATTGCTGGCAACCTGCTACACCGATCACATTTCGATAACAGTTCACTTTTAGGGATGAACAATCGAGTCACTGTGTAAATGCAAATAAATTCATAATATTTAATACTTGGTTCATTTCAACATACTTTCCTAAATTTAAACATTATCATAAATTTAAGAGAACGATATTGGGTAAAATCACTGTGAGGTGACTGCGCCATGTAGGTGTTGTTAAATTGATTAATTTCATTAAAACACATATGTTTTATTTAATATAAAAAGTCTTGAAGTTTTCCAAATAAATTCATAAAATAATAAAAATAATCATAAATCACAATTTTTCTCTTAACATCTGTGTTTCATTCTAATATATTTTTTGTACAACCAACTGCGAAATATTATCAACCGATTTACAATCGATTTATCGACAGACCACCACAACTTCTTGCAATAGTAAAACATCAACTTCGGTAATATAACTAAATGCTTTGATTAAATATATAAAGCTGCAAGCCGGCGCATTGGAGACATACAGGGTGGACTTAGTCTATCATGCGATCAATGCATTATTTTAAGGCAACAATCCCAAAGAGCAGGAGAAATCCTACGAAGGAGTTCCAAAAGTCATTAAGTCTTGGGCTGCTTGGTGAAGAGAAAATAGGCCTCTCTCTTTGTAATTCAGAAGTACTGTATCTGTATCAGACTCACTGAAGACACTGGGACCGCAACCGGCAAGGATTTGGCAACTGTTGGAGGTACTCAAGGTGCTGTCCGAGGAAATAGACGCAAGTTACTTGCGACTGGACGCAAATCGGCTAGAGAAAGAGAGTGTGCTGGAGCTCCTTCATCTGCAGCGTGATGATCTGGACCAGCAACGCATTTGGAACGCCATGTTGCGCACCTACAGTGCCTGGTTAGTCATCCATGCCTTTCCTCTGTCTTACATCTGCGACAGAGACAGATAAAGAGCGATCACGACGGACTCATCGAGGAGAACAATAATTTCTATGTAACGGATTAATAATATATACTTAAAAAGGAGGTTAATAAACTTCTCTTTCTTCCGAAGCAAGGTCTCTACGTGGCAGTCCACAGCGGCGGCATAGTTTGTCATTCAGAATGTGGCCATGAATACATATATTGCCGTGAGTACTTGAGAGATTGATCGTGCCTATGCGATTATACGACAAACAAGGTGTGTTCAAAAAGTAAGTCGACTTTGTATTTTTAAGAAAAATATTTATTTATCGATATTTATGTTCTCCCCTTCAAAGTAATCCCCCTCAGATACAATACACTTATGCAAACGGTTTTTCCAATCCTCAAAGCACTTCTCATAAGCACTTTTCGGTATAGCCTTGAGCTCTTCCAGCGATGCAATCTTTATCTCCTCAATCGTTGAAAATCACTGTCCTTTCATAGATCTCTTTAGTTTTGGGAACAAGAAAAAGTCACATGGGGCTAAATCCGGTGAATATGGTGGCTGAGGCATGATTGTGGTGTTGTTTTTAGCCAAAAAAATCTCTCAAAGGCAAAGATGAGTGAGTAGGGGCATTATCGTGATGCAAAAGCCATGAATTGTTTTTCCACAATTCTGGACGTTTTCTTCGTATTGCTAAAAGCAAACGGCGCATAACTACTGTTTCTTGACCGTACGGCCACATGGTAAGAACTCCTGATGCACCACGCTATGGTAATCGAAGAAAACAGTGAGCAAAACTTTGACATTTGATCGAACTTGGCGTGCTTATTTTTGTCTTGCTCACCTGGGCTCTTCCATTGGGACGATAAATCTGGGTCGTCGTTGACGTCATTCAACAGCTCTTGAGCGATGCTCATGCGACGGTTCTTTTGGTCAAAATTTAGCAAAAAATCGCCGAGCACGCAAAACACTTATAACTGATATCCCGAGTGCTGGACAAGTACCAAGGTGATCTAAGAATCATGGAGTGCATCTGTCGCTTAATACGCAATGGTGTGCGTATTGTAAAGAAGCAAGCGGTGCTGATGGTGGTGACGCTAATCAACCAAATCGTTGTGCACACAGCTGCTTCCTCTATGTGGGTTCCATACTGGTGTATTAGTTTGCCAAGTCCAGCGAGTGCATTGCGCGACTTATAAAGATGCTGCAGGCCTTCATTGAACACACATTTAGTCTTTTACAGTTGGAGAAGTGTTTGCGTAAGAATCCCGATACGCTGGATAACTTTTTCCGCCCTGTCTCACGCTACATGAACTGTTGTCCTTTCCAGCTGCTTCAGAGTAGCCTCATCAAACTGATCTTTCAGTGTGCCTTGATTGTCTTGTCACTGGATCATCGTGAGTCCAATTCATCGGTAATGAAGTTCTTTGTTAACCTTCTGACCTGGGGACGCTCCACCAATCTTCGCAATCAGGAATGTCGTCCACTGGTAATTTGGCTCGACAAGACGGCGCCGCGCTCACCATGAACCTGATACAGGCCACAGTGTTTCAGCTGCACTCATATGTACATGTTGATTGATGTTGCTGGTGGAGCTCAAGAATGTTGTGCCAAAGTAGTCAACAGAATGCGTAAACGAAACGTCGCAATTAGTGCCAAAAAAAGCATCGAGCCACAATTGCGAGTAATAGCTTAGTTCTTGGAATTACAACCAAAATGGACGTCCCGCTGAACAACAACAAAAGAAGAGGAATTTTCAACGCCCAAGCCAATTTATTTATTTTACGATAACTAAAACAGTCGACTTAAAATTAAAATTAGATTATATTTTTTAAATTAAAATTAGAAATATAAAAAAGAAAATAAAAGTTTACGATTTAGATTTTAAAATTAAATTTGATCATAAATCAAAAATTTAAAATTAATTAATAATAAATAAGAACCATGGTCTAATGGAACAAGTTCGGAATGAAGATCTGACTTTACAGCTATAGGAATACCACCTCCAATTCGTGATAAACGATCATATCTATGTAGCGCACAGCGGCATCAACTCAACACCAACAAGCTCGCATATGAATGAATGCGTGGCTTATAAAGTTTGACAACAGGCAATTGCTTGGCACAGCGAGCTGGCAGCCTAAAGTCAACTTTGGTTTTCGGCTTCGAGAGCTGAGATCAAGGCATATTGTGCAAAAATGGTTATCTTGCGGCGAAAATTGTATAACTTTCGAAAACATGTGGTTTGTTTTATTATAATTTTTTTTATAAATATATAAATGTTTGTTACAAATTATAACATATGTAATTATGAACATTATATCCTTCTACTCAACAAATTATAAATATTCACGTTTGCAGATGTTAAAATATAATTGCCGCCAAATAACCATTTTGACCCACTGAAGTTCTGTCTCTTAGCTATCGATGACAAAGACCAGGCCCACGTTTACCAGTCTATTAGCTAGGGCAGGGAGTGCGCTGAACAAGGGCCTCAACTACCAGGGGGCCCTGATGATTACCAATCATGAAATCGTTTATAATTGGTATACATTTTTACAATTCAATTTCCTTATTTATTAACTAAAGTAATTTAAATAAGTGCCCTCGTGATGAATTGCACAAAGGCCCGTAAGATCCTCGCTACGGCCCTTTGCCTCAGTCTCTTGACTTTTTTTCACACGGGATTACTAAATCGTTATAGCATAAAATCATCAAAATCTTTTTTGAGTACTCTATATGTTGTCTTTATGGAACGTGACCTACATGCTTCTTACTGCTGTAATCTGTAAATAACGAGAACGAGTCGGATCGGAGCTATATATCGTCATACAAATAATCGGTCGATTTTTGTTATTTGTCAAGATATTGCAAGCATGTTAACTAGATCGGACTTTACTTCTATATATAAATACAGTAAGAATTGTTTTACTCGATACTTACTCGTGGTGCTTGGACGTGTTTTGCTTTTGCTCCCTGTGTTTCTTAATAATTCTGTTTAATTGATCTGCTTATGTGCTTTCATAAATACTGCTGTATCTTACTAGTGCTAACCCTGTGAGTAAAAGCTTAAAGTAGCATACTAATCCTGCCTTATTAGTGAATTCGCTTACAAAAATTTTAATTCTTTTCACTTGCGCGTCTTGGCGTCAAGTTTTTTTTTTGTTTTTGTTTTTACTAATATTCTTACACTTTCCTGCTCTCCCGCTCACGAAAGTAAATTTCGCTCTCTGAGTAAGTTGTGTAGTGCTTTTGTTGTAGACGTAACAGCTGCTGTTGTTTTGTTTACCTCGAGTGCTCGCTATATTTGTTTTTTTATTTTCGTTCTCACTTGCTTGCCTGTTTTCGGCGCTATAACTGTTTCTTGCTCTCTCAAGAAATTTGTCTTAATATTCTATTGCTCTCTTCGTTGTCCCCTACTATTTGAAGGCATATCTATTTTATTAACATGGTGTCGTGCTCTGCAGCAAATTGCAAATGCTCTTCAGATGCTAATGCAGACTACATTGGATGCTGGCTCTGTGACAATTTTAGTCACTTAAAATGCTGTGGCCTAACTGTGCGGGTTAGAGATGCCGTCAACGCCAATGTAGGCCTTAAATGGTCGTGCGAAGCGTGCCGTGTGGGTGAATCCGATCTACGGAAAATCCACAATAAAACCAAGCTCGGGTTTTATCGGATACGCACAGCTTTCTCTAATCTCCAATCTGAATTTTTGGAGATGGAGACCCAATTCAACGCCTTTACGGCTCTTAGTAAGCCACCTGCTCCTCTTAATATTCCTTTAGATTCAGTTACTACGAATCTAAAGACCACCAATCTACCTTCTTCCAAGGCTTCTTCTTCTGATCTTCTAAGTCTAATTTCCCCTATACCGTCTTGCTCTTCTAGTTGCACAAAAAAAAAAAAAACTAGCAGCAATGTTACCGCACCGAAACCTCTTGCTGCCCCTCTTGTGCCTACTCCCATTACGAGCAATGATAACAACGTAACGGGTAATGTTTCCGCAATCATGCCTGCTAGTCAGGCACCGAGTATAAAACCTCTGATTGCGATTAAACCCAAAAAATTGGTGTTTATCTCTCGCTTGGCTCCAGACACAACCATAGAAGATGTACAATCGTACATTCTCGAAAGGATGCCTGTAAATGATTTGATAGTTAAAAAATTCAACTTCAAATTAAAGCGCGACATTTCTTCTTTCAAAATCATTCTCCCTGCAGAACAGTTTAAAGACGTTTGCGCAGCTTCTTTCTGGCCGCCCGACCTTATTGTTAAGGAGTTCACTCCAAAACAAAAAAGCCGAACGACCGTCACTCTTCCCACATTGGCCGTTACATCGCCAAGTGGACCTACAACAAGTGCAAAGTCCTCAAAAAACTGAAGTTCTCTTCTCTTCATGCCTTTGAAAATGCTAGGGGACACACAAATATTCTTTCTTCCTTAATTCTTTCCTATCAAAATGTTAGAGGCCTCTGTAGTAAAATCTCTAGTCTTTATCTTCATAGTCTTGCCTTTACTTCCCAAATTATTGCCTTTACCGAAACCTCTGAAGTCTTTCCAGATAGGTATACAACTTACAGGATTGATCGACCTGACCGACGGGGTGGTGGAGTACTGATTGCAGTAGACTCCTCCATTATGTCAGACCTCTTACAGCCGGAGTTTCAATTCGACATCGAATTAATCTGTGTAAAACTACACTTTCCCGGTTTTTTCTTGTATATAACCTGCTCCTATATTCCGCCGTCATCGGAATTATCAGTCTACTCGCAACATTTGTCTGCAATTAAGACTATTTTTAATCTGTTATCAGACAGAGATCATTTCATAGTCCTGGGTGACTTTAATATCCCGGAATGTTATTGGACATCCATTGCGGAGGGAAACTTCCTTCTGCCCTCCCGGCAACATGATCTGTTTGATGGTTTGTTTGACATGTCTTTGTCGCAGGTTAATCATGTCAAAAACACTTTAAACAGATCGCTTGATCTATGTTTCGTCTCAGATCCTTCCAGGGTGATTTTAGACAGGGCACAACCTCTTTCCCTACCTGAAGATCCTTATCATCCCACTTTCGAAGTGAATCTCGACTTGGGTATTAGCTTTGTGGATAAAAGTGTAAAGCCGTGCAATCGCGTGCGCTGCTTTAAGAAAGCAGACTTTGAACACTTAAATTATTTAATTTCATATTGTGATTGGTCTGACTTTTATCTATCAACTGATATGTCAGTGGCTATCAATATATTTTATAAAACCCTTAACTCTGCTTTTGATATCTGTGTTCCGTTTTTCTATCCGACAAGCTCAAGTAGGCCTCCTTGGTTTACAAAAGAGTTGTCTCGCTTAAAAAACTTAAAGAGTAGCTTATTTAAGAAATACAAGCTGAAAAACTCACCGCTTGTCTTTTCCCGCTACCTAACTGCTCGGGCAAATTTTACCGTGCTTAACGCGAAGTGTTATAAAAACTATTTGACCAGATGTAGGATTCAGTTCTTTCAGAATCCTAAACAGTTTTATAGTTTTGTTAACATGAAGCGTAGGTCAGCGGGCTTTCCTTCTAAACTTATGTTCGATAACGCTGAGGCGAACACAGATCAGGCCATTGCCGATATGTTTGCCAAGTTTTTTCAAACAACTTATTCTTCCTCTACGCCAAACATTCACTCCTATCCATATAGCGTACCAAGCTCGAATGGCATCTTCACACCTTTACTGAATGAAAGTTCACTTATTAGGGATCTTCGATTGGTTAAACCAGTCTTCTCACCAGGTCCCGATGGTATCCCCGCCTGTGTACTTCGATACTGTGCCAACTCCTTATGTAAGCCATTGCTCAAACTATTTTCGCTGTCCTTAGTAACTGCCTCGTTTCCATCCATATGGAAGGAATCCTTTATCATCCCTTTACATAAAAAGGGCAGCAAGTCTGATGCAAGCAATTATAGAGGTATCTCTAAATTGTCGGCTATACCGAAATTCTTCGAGAATGTTATTACTCCTCACTTGCAGCATTTTAGTAGATCCGTTATATCCCCTTTTCAACACGGATTTGTAAAGCGTCGTTCTACCACGACAAATCTGCTTGAGCTGACATCCTTTGTGGTAAAAGGATTTCAGGAAAATCTTCAAACTGATGTCATTTATACTGACTTCAGTAAGGCATTTGACTCAGTCAACCATTCCCTTCTTGCACATAAACTAAATCTTCTCGGTTTCTCACCAAAACTTCTTAGTTGGATTGTGAGCTATTTGAGTGACAGAACCCAACGAGTCCTCTTTAAAAATACTCGTTCCTATCCCGTTCATGCCACATCTGGTGTTCCTCAGGGAAGCCACTTAGGTCCCCTGCTTTTTACACTTTTCATCAATGACCTCCCAACGGTCATACTTAACTCACGTACTCTCATGTACGCGGATGATGTCAAGCTCTGTTTTCAATTTAGAGACGACTCCTGTCATTCTCGCCTTCAATCTGACCTAGATTGTTTCTTTTCTTGGTGTCGTGCAAATCTCCTTAATCTGAACAGCTCAAAATGCAAGCTGATGACATTCTCACGTGCCTGCCCAAAGTACGTATCATACTCTCTTTGTGGTTGTACCTTGGAAAGAATTTCCCTGGTTGATGATCTAGGTGTCCGTTTGGACCGAAAACTCAAGTTTTCTGAACATATATCATCAATGGTTAATAAAGCTATGGGTGTACTCGGCTTTATTAAGAGATGGTCTAAGGAGTTTGACGATCCTTACTTAACTAAGACTCTCTTCACTTCGCTTGTTCGTCCAATTCTCGAGTACGGATCATGTGTCTGGAACCCTCAGTACACAGTTCATAGAGACCGCATTGAATCCGTACAAAAAAACTTCTTAATGTTTGCCTTGCGAGGCCTTAACTGGGATGTAAATTCAAGACTTCCTTCCTATCCTAGTAGACTTTTGTTACTTAATCTGCCTTCTCTAGCTAATCGTAGAACCATGCTTGGTGTTATATTTATTAACAACCTTATCCAAGGTGACATAGATAGTAGCGACTTACTTAGTAGACTACACTTTTCTGTCCCTGGTAGAATCACCGGTAATTACCTTCCTCTAAAACTTCCCAATTGTAGCTCGAACTATGCCCTGCATGAGCCATTCAGGGTATTATGTTCGGACTATAATAAACTATACTTAATTGTAGCTAACAATAACAACTTGATATCTAGCTTAAAATTACAACTCCTCGCCCACTTATCTAGAATTTAGTCAAACACATAATTGTCTTCTTTGTATTCATAGTAGTACTTTCAACATACTGCATGCTTTAACACTCTTACATTTGGTTACTAACACTAACTCTCCTGATCTGATTGGGTTTTTCTGGGTTTTCCCCAATCCTCTGCAACAAATGTTGGATCGGCTTCTCTTTATCCCAGTTTGCACATTTGCACAATTTTTAATTTTTTCTTTTTTTTTACATTTAAGGTTTTACCTTTAATTTAAAATAACCTCTAGTTTAAAATTCAACTTAAATAATTTAAATCTAATTTTAATTGTTTCTTTACTTTTAAAAAAGTCGACTGTTCATAGTTCGACTATAAACTAAATAAATAAATAGTTATACAAATCGGACCACTATAACATATAGCAGTCATAGCGACAATCTGCCGAGATGTAGGTTTTTGTAAGACCAGTTCCATTATATATAAAAAGTATTGGAACTATCGGAGGAGATAAGAACCTAAAACTGTATAAAACTTTCGGCCTGTTAAAAATAGCCTTTCTTCCTCGTTTTATTCAGTTTATATTTAAACTGTTTAAACAGTTTAAACGGCTCTCCAGGCATTCGTCTGAAATGCGTCGTTCCACGTCTTTAACAGCTTTAAAATTTGAATTATTAAATTGGGCTGATAATTTTATCTGGTTTATTCGCGCGCAGAATCAGCAAATAGAGTATGCGACTGGGTGAGAGCATGACATCCAATTGCTTTAGTATAATGTCAGTTACTCGCCTTCAATCCTTGCCCCCTGCTCACGAGTTAACAATATTTCGTTCAATTGTTGAATTCTCCAGCGCCGACGCAGTGACTCCGTCAAATTACAGTGCACAGTGTTCACACGGGCCCCCATTGCGTTATCTCGTGCGTCGGGTTGCATCGCATGCTTGTGGATTTGGTCTGGTGTGTTGCCAGGCAGAGAGCAGAGTTCGCAAGGCATTTTGCCAGTGTTGTAATAATGACGCCGCTACCTGAGCAGATCTCCACATATAGACGCGGCTGCAACTTGTCCACATATTCGAAATCCGCTTCTAGTGCGTTGAGCAATAGAAATGAATCCCCGAATGGTTCGTAGACGTAGGTGTTGTTAAATTGATTAATTTCATTAAAACATATATGTTTTATTTAATATAAAAAGTCTTGAAGTTTTCCAAATAAATTCATAAAATAATAAAAATAATCATAAATCACAATTTTTCTCTCAACATCTGTGTCATTGTAATATATTTTTTGTACAACCAACTGCGAAATATTATCAACCGATTTACAATCGATTTATCGACAGACCACCACAACTTTTTGCAACAGTAAAACATCAACTTCGGTAATATAACTAAATGCTTTGATTAAATTTATAAAGCTGCAAGCCGGTGCAACGGAGACATACAGGGTGGACTTAGTCTATCATGCGATCAATGCATTATTTTAAGGCAACAATCCCAAAGAGCAGGAGAAATCCTACGAAGGAGTTCTAAAAGTCATTAAGTCTTGGGCTGCTTGGTGAAGAGGAAATAGGCCTCTCTCTTTGTAATTCAGAAGTACTGTATCTGTATCAGACTCACTGAAGACACTGGGACCGCAACCGGCAAGAATTTGGCAACTTTTGGAGGTACTCAAGGTGCTGTCCGAGGAAATAGACGCAAGTTACTTGCGACTGGACGCAAATCGGCTAGAGAAAGAGAGTGTGCTGGAGCTCCTTCATCTGCAGCGTGATGATCTGGACCAGCAACGCATTTGGAACGCCATGTTGCGCACCTACAGTGCCTGGTTGGTCATCCATGCCTTTCCTCTGTCTTACATCTGCGACAGAGACAGATAAAGAGCGATCACGACGGACTCATCGAGGAGAACAATAATTTCTATGTAACGGATTAATAATATATACTTAAAAAGGAGGTTAATAAACTTCTCTTTCTTCCGACGCAAGGTCTCTACGTGGCAGTCCACAGCGGCGGCATAGTTTGTCATTCAGATTGTGGCCATGAATACATATATTGCCGTGAGTACTTGAGAGACACCATTCCCCTTGCAGTTAGAACGATGTGATACCCAAGGTGGTGCAGGCATGCTGAGTACAGCATGACGGATCAAACGCACATTGCGGTGCGTTACACCTCAATAATGCTCATTGGTGAACTGTGCGACTGAATTGAAAGTCACTCGCAGTTACTGGAGGCAGAGCTGCACTTTCTACTCTAGGCACTCCAACAGAAGAACGGACTGGCTTCAGCGGCGATTGCTTTGACCTCCATCTGCTCGGCGTGTAGGCAGAAGATGGTGTGTCACATCAGTGGATTGGTGGAGATAGTACGTAGTCTAGATAGCTTTCAAATCAACAACGATGTGGCCATTGGTCTGCTGAAGAGCATATCGCTGATCTTCGCCGTGCGAACAATTGCAGCCAGCGTTGCGAGAAATTGTGCGATTTCAACTGCAACTATTGGCTCGGTTTCTGCCAACTGGAGAAGGACGAGCATAGTGATCCCGTTTATTGGATTGATCGTGCCTATGCGATTATACGACAAACAAGGTGTGTTCAAAAAGTAAGTTGACTTTGTATTTTTAAGAAAAATATTTATTTATCGATATTTATGTTCTCCCCTTCAAAGTAATCCCCCTCAGATACAATACACTTATGCAAACGGTTTTTCCAATCCTCAAAGCACTTCTCATAAGCACTTTTCGGTATAACCTTGAGCTCTTCCAGCGATGCAATCTTTATCTCCTCAATCGTTAAAAATCACTGTCCTTTCATAGATCTCTTTAGTTTTGGGAACAAGAAAAAGTCACATGGGGCTAAATCCGGTGAATATGGTGGCTGAGGCATGATTATGGTGTTGTTTTTAGCCAAAAAAATCTCTCAAAGGCAAAGATGAGTGAGCAGGGGCATTATCGTGATGCAAAAGCCATGAATTGTTTTTCCACAATTCTGGATGTTTTCTTCGTATTGCTAAACGCAAACGGCGCATAACTACTGTTTCTTGACCTTACGGCCACATGGTAAGAACTCCTGATGCACCACGCTATGGTAATCGAAGAAAACAGTGAGCAAAACTTTGACATTTGATCGAACTTGGCGTGCTTATTTTTGTCTTGCTCACCTGGGCTCTTCCATTGGGACGATAAATCTGGGTCCTTGTTGACGTCATTCAACAGCTCTTGAGCGATGCTCATGCGACGGTTCTTTTGGTCAAAATTTAGCAAAAAATCGCCGAGCACGCAAAACACTTATAACTGATATCCCGAGTGCTGGACAAGTACCAAGGTGATCTAAGAATCATGGAGTGCACCTGTCGCTTAATACGCAATGGTGTGCGTATTGTAAAGAAGCAAGCGGTGCTGATGGTGGTGACGCTAATCAACCAAATCGTTGTGCACACAGCTGCTTCCTCTATGTGGGTTCCATACTGGTGTATTAGTTTGCCAAGTCCAGCGAGTGCATTGCGCGACTTATAAAGATGCTGCAGGCCTTCATTGAACACACATTTAGTCTTTTACAGTTGGAGAAGTGTTTTCGTAAGAATCCCGATACGCTGGATAACTTTTTCCGCCCTGTCTCACGCTACATGAACTGTTGTCCTTTCCAGCTGCTTCAGAGTAGCCTCATCAAACTGATCTTTCAGTGTGCCTTGATTGTCTTGTCACTGGATCATCGTGAGTCCAATTCATCGGAGATGAAGTTCTTTGTTAACCTTCTGACCTGGGGACGCTCCACCAATCTTCGCAATCAGGAATGTCGTCCACTGGTAATTAATTTGGCTCGACAAGACGGCGCTGCGCTCACCATGAACCTGATACAGGCCACAGTGTTTCAGCTGCACTCATATGTACATGTTGATTGATGTTGCTGGTGGAGCTCAAGAATGTTGTGCCAAAGTAGTCAACAGAATGCGTAAACGAAACGTCGCAATTAGTGCCAAAAAAAGCATCGAGCCACAATTGCGAGTAATAGCTTAGTTCCTGGAATTACAACCAAAATTGACGTCCCGCTCAAGCACAACAACAAAAGAGGAATTTTCAACGCCCAAGCCAATTTATTTATTTTACGATAACTAAAACAGTCGACTTAAAATTAAAATTAGATTATATTTTTTAAATTAAAATTAGAAATATAAAAAGAAAAATATTGAAAGTTTACGATTTAGATTTTAAAATTAAATTTGATAATGAATCAAAAATTTAATATTAATTAATAATAAATAAGAACCATGGTCTAATGGAACAAGTTCGGAATGAAGATCTGACTTTACAGCTATAGGAATACCACCTCCAATTCGTGATAAACGATCATATCTATGTAGCGCACAGCGGCATCAACTCAACACCAACAAGCTCGCATATGAATGAATGCGTGGCTTATAAAGTTTGACAACAGGCAATTGCTTGGCACAGCGAGCTGGCAGCCTAAAATCAACTTTGGTTTTCGGCTTCGAGAGCTGAGATCAAGGCATATTGTGCAAAAATGGTTATCTTGCGGCGAAAATTGTATAACTTTCGAAAACATGTGGTTTGTTTTATTATAATTTTTTTTATAAATATATAAATGTTTGTTACAAATTATAACATATGTAATTATGAACATTATATCCTTCTACTCAACAAATTATAAATATTCACGTTTGCAGATGTTAAAATATAATTGCCGCCAAATAACCATTTTGACCCACTGAAGTTCTGTCTCTTAGCTATCGATGACAAAGACCAGGCCCACGCTTACCAGTCTATTAGCTAGGGCAGGGAGTGCGCTGAACAAGGGCCTCAACTACCAGGGGCCCCTGATGATTACCAATCATGAAATCGTTTATAATTGGTATACATTTTTACAATTCAATTTCCTTATTTATTAACTAAAGTAATTTAAATAAGTGCCCTCGTGATGAATTGCACAAAGGCCCGTAAGATCCTCGCTACGGCCCTTTGCCTCAGTCTCTTGACTTTTTTTCACACGGGATTACTAAATCGTTATAGCATAAAATCATCAAAATCTTTTTTGAGTACTCTATATGTTGTCTTTATGGAACGTGACCTACATGCTTCTTACTGCTGTAATCTGTAAATAACGAGAACGAGTCGGATCGGAGCTGTATATCGTCATACAAATAATCGGTCGATTTTTGTTATTTGTCAAGATATTGCAAGCATGTTAACTAGATCGGACTTTACTTCTATATATAAATACAGTAAGAATTGTTATACAAACATATAGCAGTCATAACGACAATCTGCCGAGATGTATGTTTTTGTAAGACCAGTTTCATTATATATAAAAAGTATTGGAACTATCGGAGGAGATAAGAACCTAAAACTGTATAAAACTTTCGGCCTGTTAAAAATAGCCTTTATATTTAAACTGTTTAAACAGTTTAAACGGCTCTCCAGGCATTCGTCTGAAATGCGTCGTTCCACGTCTTTAACAGCTTTAAAATTTGAATTATTAAATTGGGCTGATAATTTAATCTGGTTTATTCGCGCGCAGAATCAGCAAATAGAGTATGCGACTGGGTGAGAGCATGACATCCAATTGCTTCAGTATAATGTCAGTTACTCGCCTTCAATCCTTGCCCCCTGCTCACGAGTTAACAATATTTCGTTCAATTGTTGAATTCTCCAGCGCCGACGCAGTGACTCCGTCAAATTACAGTGCACAGTGTTCACACGGGCCCCCATTGCGTTATCTCGTGCGTCGGGTTGCATCGCATGCTTGTGGATTTGGTCTGTTGCCAGGCAGAGAGCAGAGTGCGCAAGGCATTTTGCTAGTGTTGTAATAATGACGCCGCTACCTGAGCAGATCTCCACATATAGACGCGGCTGCAACTTGTCCACATATTCGAAATCCGCTTCTAGTGCGTTGAGCAATAGAAATGAATCCCCGAATGGTTCGTAGACGTAGGTGTTGTTAAATTGATTAATTTCATTAAAACATATATGTTTTATTTAATATAAAAAGTCTTGAAGTTTTCCAAATAAATTCATAAAATAATAAAAATAATCATAAATCACAATTTTTCTCTCAACATCTGTGTCATTGTAATATATTTTTTGTACAACCAACTGCGAAATATTATCAACCGATTTACAATCGATTTATCGACAGACCACCACAACTTTTTGCAACAGTAAAACATCAACTTCGGTAATATAACTAAATGCTTTGATTAAATTTATAAAGCTGCAAGCCGGTGCAACGGAGACATACAGGGTGGACTTAGTCTATCATGCGATCAATGCATTATTTTAAGGCAACAATCCCAAAGAGCAGGAGAAATCCTACGAAGGAGTTCTAAAAGTCATTAAGTCTTGGGCTGCTTGGTGAAGAGGAAATAGGCCTCTCTCTTTGTAATTCAGAAGTACTGTATCTGTATCAGACTCACTGAAGACACTGGGACCGCAACCGGCAAGAATTTGGCAACTTTTGGAGGTACTCAAGGTGCTGTCCGAGGAAATAGACGCAAGTTACTTGCGACTGGACGCAAATCGGCTAGAGAAAGAGAGTGTGCTGGAGCTCCTTCATCTGCAGCGTGATGATCTGGACCAGCAACGCATTTGGAACGCCATGTTGCGCACCTACAGTGCCTGGTTGGTCATCCATGCCTTTCCTCTGTCTTACATCTGCGACAGAGACAGATAAAGAGCGATCACGACGGACTCATCGAGGAGAACAATAATTTCTATGTAACGGATTAATAATATATACTTAAAAAGGAGGTTAATAAACTTCTCTTTCTTCCGACGCAAGGTCTCTACGTGGCAGTCCACAGCGGCGGCGTAGTTTGTCATTCAGATTGTGGCCATGAATACATATATTGCCGTGAGTACTTGAGAGACATCATTCCCCTTGCAGTTAGAACGATGTGATACCCAAGGTGGTGCAGGCATGCTGAGTACAGCATGACGGATCAAACGCACATTGCGGTGCGTTACACCTCAATAATGCTCATTGGTGAACTGTGCGACTGAATTGAAAGTCACTCGCAGTTACTGGAGGCAGAGCTGCACTTTCTACTCTAGGCACTCCAACAGAAGAACGGACTGGCTTCAGCGGCGATTGCTTTGACCTCCATCTGCTCGGCGTGTAGGCAGAAGATGGTGTGTCACATCAGTGGATTGGTGGAGATAGTACGTAGTCTAGATAGCTTTCAAATCAACAACGATGTGGCCATTGGTCTGCTGAAGAGCATATCGCTGATCTTCGCCGTGCGAACAATTGCAGCCAGCGTTGCGAGAAATTGTGCGATTTCAACTGCAACTATTGGCTCGGTTTCTGCCAACTGGAGAAGGACGAGCATAGTGATCCCGTTTATTGGATTGATCGTGCCTATGCGATTATACGACAAACAAGGTGTGTTTAAAAAGTAAGTCGACTTTGTATTTTTAAGAAAAATATTTATTTATCGATATTTATGTTCTCCCCTTCAAAGTAATCCCCCTCAGATACAATACACTTATGCAAACGGTTTTTCCAATCCTCAAAGCACTTCTCATAAGCACTTTTCGGTATAGCCTTGAGCTCTTCCAGCGATGCAATCTTTATCTCCTCAATCGTTGAAAATCACTGTCCTTTCATAGATCTCTTTAGTTTTGGGAACAAGAAAAAGTCACATGGGGCTAAATCCGGTGAATATGGTGGCTGAGGCATGATTGTGGTGTTGTTTTTAGCCAAAAAAATCTCTCAAAGGCAAAGATGAGTGAGCAGGGGCATTATCGTGATGCAAAAGCCATGAATTGTTTTTCCACAATTCTGGATGTTTTCTTCGTATTGCTAAACGCAAACGGCGCATAACTACTGTTTCTTGACCGTACGGCCACATGGTAAGAACTCCTGATGCACCACGCTATGGTAATCGAAGAAAACAGTGAGCAAAACTTTGACATTTGATCGAACTTGGCGTGCTTATTTTTGTCTTGCTCACCTGGGCTCTTCCATTGGGACGATAAATCTGGGTCCTCGTTGACGTCATTCAACAGCTCTTGAGCGATGCTCATGCGACGGTTCTTTTGGTCAAAATTTAGCAAAAAATCGCCGAGCACGCAAAACACTTATAACTGATATCCCGAGTGCTGGACAAGTACCAAGGTGATCTAAGAATCATGGAGTGCACCTGTCGCTTAATACGCAATGGTGTGCGTATTGTAAAAGAAGCAAGCGGTGCTGATGGTGGTGACGCTAATCAACCAAATCGTTGTGCACACAGCTGCTTCCTCTATGTGGGTTCCATACTGGTGTATTAGTTTGCCAAGTCCAGCGAGTGCATTGCGCGACTTATAAAGATGCTGCAGGCCTTCATTGAACACCCATTTAGTCTTTTACAGTTGGAGAAGTGTTTTCGTAAGAATCCCGATACGCTGGATAACTTTTTCCGCCCTGTCTCACGCTACATGAACTGTTGTCCTTTCCAGCTGCTTCAGAGTAGCCTCATCAAACTGATCTTTCAGTGTGCCTTGATTGTCTTGTCACTGGATCATCGTGAGTCCAATTCATCGGAGATGAAGTTCTTTGTTAACCTTCTGACCTGGGGACGCTCCACCAATCTTCGCAATCAGGAATGTCGTCCACTGGTAATTCATTTGGCTCGACAAAACGGCGCTGCGCTCACCATGAACCTGATACAGGCCACAGTGTTTCAGCTGCACTCATATGTACATGTTGATTGATGTTGCTGGTGGAGCTCAAGAATGTTGTGCCAAAGTAGTCAACAGAATGCGTAAACGAAACGTCGCAATTAGTGCCAAAAAAACCATCGAGCCACAATTGCGAGTAATAGCTTAGTTCCTGGAATTACAACCAAAATTGACGTCCCGCTCAAGCACAACAACAAAAGAGGAATTTTCAACGCCCAAGCCAATTTATTTATTTTACGATAACTAAAACAGTCGACTTAAAATTAAAATTAGATTATATTTTTTAAATTAAAATTAGAAATATAAAAAAGAAAATAAAAGTTTACGATTTAGATTTTAAAATTAAATTTGATCATAAATCGAAAATTTAAAATTAATTAATAATAAATAAGAACCATGGTCTAATGGAACAAGTTCGGAATGAAGATCTGACTTTACAGCTATAGGAATACCACCTCCAATTCGTGATAAACGATCATATCTATGTAGCGCACAGCGGCATCAACTCAACACCAACAAGCTCGCATATGAATGAATGCGTGGCTTATAAAGTTTGACAACAGGCAATTGCTTGGCACAGCGAGCTGGCAGCCTAAAGTCAACTTTGGTTTTCGGCTTCGAGAGCTGAGATCAAGGCATATTGTGCAAAAATGGTTATCTTGCGGCGAAAATTGTATAACTTTCGAAAACATGTGGTTTGTTTTATTATAATTTTTTTTTATAAATATATAAATGTTTGTTACAAATTATAACATATGTAATTATGAACATTATATCCTTCTACTCAACAAATTATAAATATTCACGTTTGCAGATGTTAAAATATAATTGCCGCCAAATAACCATTTTGACCCACTGAAGTTCTGTCTCTTAGCTATCGATGACAAAGACCAGGCCCACGCTTACCAGTCTATTAGCTAGGGCAGGGAGTGCGCTGAATAAGGGCCTCAACTACCAGGGGCCCCTGATGATTACCAATCATGAAATCGTTTATAATTGGTATACATTTTTACAATTCAATTTCCTTATTTATTAACTAAAGTAATTTAAATAAGTGCCCTCGTGATGAATTGCACAAGGGCCCGTAAGATCCTAGCTACGGCCCTTTGCCTCAGTCTCTTGACTTTTTTTCACACGGGATTACTAAATCGTTATAGCATAAAATCATCAAAATCTTTTTTGAGTACTCTATATGTTGTCTTTATGGAACGTGACCTACATGCTTCTTACTGCTGTAATCTGTAAATAACGAGAACGAGTCGGATCGGAGCTATATATCGTCATACAAATTATCGGTCGATTTTTGTTATTTGTCAAGATATTGCAAGCATGTTAACTAGATCGGACTTTACTTCTATATATAAATACAGTAAGAATTGTTATACAAATCGGACCACTATAACATATAGCAGTCATAGCGACAATCTGCCGAGATGTAGGTTTTTGTAAGACCAGTTATATATAAAAAGTATTGGAACTATCGGAGGAGATAAGAACCTAAAACTGTATAAAACTTTCGGCCTGTTAAAAATAGCCTTTCTTCCTCGTTTAATCAGTTTATATTTAAACTGTTTAAACAGTTTAAACGGCTCTCCAGGCATTCGTCTGAAATGCGTCGTTCCACGTCTTTAACAGCTTTAAAATTTGAATTATTAAATTGGGCTGATAATTTAATCTGGTTTATTCGCGCGCAGAATCAGCAAATAGAGTATGCGACTGGGTGAGAGCATGACATCCAATTGCTTCAGTATAATGTCAGTTACTCGCCTTCAATCCTTGCCCCCTGCTCACGAGTTAACAATATTTCGTTCAATTGTTGAATTCTCCAGCGCCGACGCAGTGACTCCGTCAAATTACAGTGCACAGTGTTCACACGGGCCACCATTGCGTTATCTCGTGCGTCGGGTTGCATCGCATGCTTGTGGATTTGGTCTGTTGCCAGGCAGAGAGCAGAGTGCGCAAGGCATTTTGCTAGTGTTGTAATAATGACGCCGCTACCGTCAGATCTGCTCCACATATAGACGCGGCTGCAACTTGACCACATATTCGAAATCCGCTTCTAGTGCGTTGAGCAATAGAAATGAATCCCCGAATGGTTCGTAGACGTAGGTGTTGTTAAATTGATTAATTTCATTAAAACATTTATGTTTTATTTAATATAAAAAGTCTTGAAGTTTTCCAAATAAATTCATAAAATAATAAAAATAATCATAAATCACAATTTTTCTCTTAACATCTGTGTCATTCTAATATATTTTTTGTACAACCAACTGCGAAATATTATCAACCGATTTACAATCGATTTATCGACAGACCACCACAACTTCTTGCAATAGTAAAACTTCGGTAATATAACTAAATGCTTTGATTAAATATATAAAGCTGCAAGCCGGCGCAATGGAGACATACAGGGTGGACTTAGTCTATCATGCGATCAATGCATTATTTTAAGGCAACAATCCCAAAGAGCAGGAGAAATCCTACGAAGGAGTTCCAAAAGTCATTAAGTCTTGGGCTGCTTGGTGAAGAGAAAATAGGCCTCTCTCTTTGTAATTCAGAAGTACTGTATCTGTATCAGACTCACTGAAGACACTGGGACCGCAACCGGCAAGGATTTGGCAACTGTTGGAGGTACTCAAGGTGATGTCCGAGGAAATAGACGCAAGTTACTTGCGACTGGACGCAAATCGTCTAGAGAAAGAGAGTGTGCTGGAGCTCCTTCATCTGCAGCGTGATGATCTGGACCAGCAACGCATTTGGAACGCCATGTTGCGCACCTACAGTGCCTGGTTGGTCATCCATGCCTTTCCTCTGTCTTACATCTGCGACAGAGACAGATAAAGAGCGATCACGACGGATTCATCGAGGAGAACAATAATTTCTATGTCACGGATTAATAATATATACTTAAAAAGGAGGTTAATAAACTTCCCTTTCTTCCGACGCAAGGTCTCTACGTGGCAGTCCACAGCGGCGGCATTGTTTGTCATTCAGAATGTGGCCATGAATACATATATTGCCGTGAGTACTTGAGAGACATCATTCCCCTTGCAGTTAGAACGATGTGATACCCAAGGTGGTGCAGGCAATACTCAGCATGACGGATCAAACGCACATTGCGGTGCGTTACACCTCAATAATGCTCATTGGTGAACTGTGCGACTGAATTGAAAGTTACTCGCAGTTACTAGAGGCAGATCTGCACTTTCTACTCTATGCACTCCAACAGAAGAACGGACTGGCTTCAGCGGCGATTGCTTTGACCTCCATCTGCTCGGCATGTAGGCAGAAGATGGCCATAAAAAGTATCTAATTGTATAATACTAATCGCAAGCTACAAATTAATCATAACACTGCAGTGCGCTGCCACCTTGCATAAATTTCAATACGTTGTCAAAAATTTATCGCCGCAATTTCCTAGCTCAAGACTGCAAAAAGCGGTGTGAGCAGTATTTATCGGTATTTCTTTATAAATTTTGAATTGGCTAATATCGATAACTTGCAATATATCGAGTAATCAAAATTAATATTTATTTAATTGCATTTTATGGTTTTGTATTTTTTATTGACCCTAAAATATGAGTTATTAAATAATAATCATGTGTGCACGTAAGCATATTATGAAAATTATGAATATGTACACAAGCATGTAAATACTTGCATACATTCATATTCATTTACCACGCCACCTATTGGTTGAGTATTAGTATATATTTATGCCCATCTATTTTCGGTAATTCACATGTGCATGGAAAAGAAGAGTCGAGAAACAGCACGCGTTTCGCGCTCGCATCGTTTGTCCTTTTCTTTCCTACGCAAGTAATAAATAAGTAATAATAAGTAAATAAGTATTTCGAATGTAAATCGTAATGTAAATCAAAATTGATGGTTTGCGAGGGCGGTAGGCGTGTTATTCCAAATTTTAAATAAACTTGATCTGCTTATGGTATACAGGAATCTTCATGCTAAATTTGGTGTCCCTAGCTTTCGTAATAGCTGAGATCGGCACGTTCATCCAGACAGACAGACGGACAGACGGTCAGACGGATAGACAGACGGACATGGCTCAATCGACTTGGCTAGTGATCCTGAGCAAGAATATATATACTTTATGGGGTCTCCGACGCCTCCTTCTGCCCGTTACATACATTTGCACAAAGTTAGTATACCTTTTTTTGACCATTTTTAATGGTCCAAGGGTATAAAAAGGTAGGTTATTTAGAAAGACTCTACTAGAGTATGGTGGTAAGTCTACACCCGGAGCCCAATTAAAACTGCACAAGGCAAAGAGTAGAAACTACTTTTGAACGGACTCAATTCTATCTTGGTGAACATGGTATTGCGGCGACCACACGCAAGACCCATATTCAAGAGTTGGACGAACAAGAGAAGTGTAAAGCAACTTTGTCGTGTAAGGATCCTCGAATTCTTTGGCCCATCTTTTGATGAACTCGAGTAGTCAAAATACCTTCTTAACAGTTTGTGTAATGTGACGATCAAATTTCAATTTATGATCAAAGAGGATACCTAAATCAGCTCCTTCAGATATTCTTAAGAGTGGGGTTAAGTTAAGATTATAATTGATGACATCATAGTTACCTCTGTAAAATGATATAACCTTGCACTTCAAACAGTTAAGATGCAGCAAATTATTGCTGCACCATTCAAAAAACAAATCAAGATCTGTTTGAAGAAGGTTATTTGCAGGATCATTGTGTGTCAAACAGAGCTTCACATCGTCAGCATACCACAATAAGAATGTTAGAGTGAAGGAGTATTGAAGGAAGATCGTTAATAAAATGGTCAAATAGCAATGGTCCAAGGTGGCTGCCCTGAGGAACACCAGAAGTAACTAAGATCGGCTTAGAAAGACATTCTTTAAAAAGAACTCGTTGAGACCTGTTAGTTAAATAATCAGATATCCACAGAAGGAGCTTTTGAGGAAAACCAATAAAAATTTAACTTTTGAATTAAGAGATTATGATTTACGGAGTCAAATGCTTTACTGAAGTCAGTATAGACCACATCAGTTTGCATTTTGTTCTGAAATGGGTGAAATTATAGATTTACACATAAAAGTTAACTGAGCCGTAAAATTTTTTTCAAAAATCTTAGGAATTGCGGACAATTTTGAAATACATCTAACGTTCTTCACATCATGGTTAGAACCACTTTTGTAAAGACGAATGGAAAAAGAGAATTCCAAATAGGTGGGAAATAACTATTGGATAGTGACAAGTCAAATAGCTTATGAATTGGCTTCAAAATCGAATCAGCACAAAATCTAAGTACGCATGCTGGAATTCCGTCAGGGCCAGGAGAAAAAACGGGTTTTATCGATTTAAGATCATTAAGTAAAGAGGTTTTGTTGATAGAAGGACAGAAGACAGTGTTAAAATTTTCTATACTATAAGGGTAAGGATGTATAGGGGAAATATAAGGTTCAGTTAAATAAGTTGATTGAAAAAGTCTGCAAAACAAATCGGCGGCTGCCTGATCATCAGTTGCTTCCTTAATTTCGTATGATAGAGAGGGAGGAAATCTACTTGATTTACGTTTTAAGTTAACAAAGTTATAAAACTGCTTTGGGTCCTGAGCAAACTGCAAACGGCAGCGACACAAATACTTTTTGTAACAATTTTCATTCAGAGCAATAAAGTTTGCTCATGCAGCAATATAAAGTGTAAAATCAGAAGGATTACGAGTTAATTTAAACTTTTTAAAATACCGCGATTTCAAATTTTTCAGCCTTACTTACTCACGTGAAAACCAAAGGCCTATTGGACTTTACGGGAAAAGTAACAGGAGCACATTGATCAAAAAATGAGTTCATACAGGAAAAAAAAAAATTAAATGCATGTATTAAGATCAGAACATGAATAAAGAAATGACCAATCATGTTCCAAAATTAAAAAATTCCAAAGTTGCAGTTTGCATAGAAGTTGGCAGAGTTAGAACCAGGTCCAATGTAGGATGATAGGGATCTTCAGGAAGAACTAAGGGATTCATTCTAGAGATAGTATTTAATAAAATGTCAGAACAGAAAATTAAATCAAGCATTCTACCACTACAATTTGGATCAGTGTTTATTTGGTAAAGAGATAGCTCCGTAAGGCCATTTAAAAAAGAGTTAAATCCAAAGGGCACCAATATACCGGATTGAGATGACCAAGTAACTTCTGGTAAGTTGAAATCACCAAACTAGCAGATAATCTCTATCAGATAGTTTGGAGGCAACAGATAGCAGATAATCTCTATCAGATAGTTTGGAGGCAACAGATTGGATAGATGAAAGATGGTCTAGGTAGACAGATATATCAGATGAGGGAGGAATATACGAACAGGTAATGTAAATTGAAATTTGACACATCGTCATTTAAACACATAAAAATTCTAAGGAAGAACTATGGTCTAATGGAACAAGTTCGGAAGGAAGATCTGACTTTACAGCTATAAGAACACCACAATTCGTGATAAACGGTCACATCTGAAGGAGGTGTACTTATTAGGAAAAATTGAGCAGTTTTCTACATCAGGTTTCAGTAAATATTAAAATTTGATGATCGAACGATACACTATTCAAAAAGAAATTAGAGAGCTTAGAGTTTAGGCCTCTAACGTTTTGATAAGCGAAATAAAGATGGGATATCTCTACTGGTTTTTTGATGTTCGACTAGAAGAAGAAGAGGCGCGTGAAGTTGAAGGAAGCGGTACCGCGGTTCGATTTTTTTGTTTTGGAGAATACTCTTTTACAATAAAGTCACGCGGCCAGAAGGTTCCGCTGCAAACAGATTGAAAATTGTCTGCAGGTATACTTATTTTAAAGGATGAGATATCTCGCGTGTAGTTAAATTTAAACTTTTCTACAACAATGTTCGGTACAGAAATTTTTGATTGAATAAATGATTTTACATCATCAATCGAAGTATCGGGTGCAAGGCCTGAAACGAAAACATGTTTCTTGGGCTTAACCGCGACAAGCGATTTAACATTTGAAACAACCGTTTGAGTATTGACGGCAGTGTTATCAAAAGAATTTTTCCGATTCTTTTTGGATAATGGCGCGACTGGAGAGGTGACGATCAAAAGTGGTGGATCGTACAAAACAGCCGGGGCGGCTGGAGGAATGTTAGGAGACGTAGAAGGGGTTGAGTAGGCAATAACTGGAGATGTTATACCTAAAGAAGTTGCTGGTGGAAGTGCGGAAGGCCCATCGGAACATTCGAAACTAGTAAATTGAGTTTCCATATCTGAAAAATCAGATTGGAGATTTGAAAATGCTGTACGCAGCTTTTCAAATTTCAATTTAGTCTTCCTAAGCATTTTACTCAAAGTTAGCTCTTTCACCCGGCAAACTTTGCATGACCATTTCAGGCCACATTCATTGTTGTTGAGGGAGTCTTTGATTCGTGATGTTAGGCCGATGCATTTTATTTGAAAGAATTTATCACACAACCAGCAACTAACAAAGTCTGGCTTTGAATCGGCCTTGCAGTTGCAAGAAGTTGCGGAGCACACCAGCATTTTTATTGCGAACTAATATGCCTACAAAAAATATGGTAATCTAATGTTACACAGCTGGTTACCACTAACACTAGCGTAGTTAACATGAGAGCGTGAGAGCGAGAGCGCGAGAAAGTGTAGACACGAAATCAAGAAAGAGCAACAACACAACAATAACTCTTAGCACAGCGCAGCACACTCAGAGACCGATGCAAGCGAGAATGAGCGTGGGAGATCGAAATAGAAACAAAAACAAAAATAACAAGACGCTAAAGACGCGTCAGTTAATCAAGAATAAAATCTACTTTGAACCCAATATTGGTGGTTATACCAGCCACCAGTGAATCTCACTTGTTACCACAGACACTGTACACTGCTAAATTACAAATTCAAAACACAATGAATACAGCAAATCACGTTAATTTGGAGTTTAAAAAATAAAATAAGAGGAGCAAAATCAAAGCACAGCCGATCACCACTACGATAATTCTTAAAAATAATGATATATCTGAAGGAGTTGCCGGTGGAAGTGAGGAAGGTTCATCGAAAGTATTAATAACGGGAAACAGTAGCAGACGACGTCGACGGTAGCTTCAACGACAACAAAATGATCGTCGCAGCTGGTGACACCAAAAAAACATCGAGCGACAATCACGAGGAATAGCTCTTCGTCGCTCCTATGACTCTTGGAATGACAACCAAAAGTCTGGTAATTTAACACAAAAACAAAAAAAATAACTAAAACATATGTGAGTGTCGAAATGTGTAAAAATTTAAATACACGCCAACAAACGTATACATACTAAGCAACGCAATGCAAAATACAGCTTAAATATAAAACAAAAATAATGAAACATACATAAACGTCACATAAACGGTCGTTATAAAAACTCGTAATTTGCAATATGCTTTTATGAAATCAAACGCTGATCATCATTGCCGAGACTACAGGTTAGGCCAAGCTGAAAATTAAAAGCTGCATGACACCCGACACTTCGAATGAAATCAAATGGAATAATCATCAACCGGTAAACTGCCGAACAAAATACAAAAAAAAAAAAACCACCCTATATACACTCAGCGACAAAAAAAAGGCACACTTCGCTAAATTTCATTATTTGACTTCTTTAAACTGGGGTTTCCCTAAATGTCTTTCTATGCATGCAAATTTTTTTTTTTGGGTGTCCCCTTAAATGTTTTTTACAAATTTTTAGTAGTAGTAGTTTAACAACATAGTTCACAGAATTACACTAAGGAATAATTTCTTTGCGCTGGTACATTAGAAATCATGCCAAAGGGGAAACAGTTGACCGTGCAAGAAAAAACTAAAATTATTGCATTATCTGAGCAAAATGTGTCGAATCGCGAAATTGCAGCTCAAACACAATGCAATGAAAGCTCAGTGCGTCGATTTTTACAAAAATATCGTGAGACCGGGGTGTTAGATAGAAGAGAAGGATCAGGAATGACCAGGTGCACCACTACTCGAGTAAATCGTCATATTGCGAAAATGAGTCTCCAGGACCGTTTTAAAACTGCTGTAGAAATAGCATACGAGGTAAACCAAGAATTTGGAAGAGAAATATCGGCCCGAACTGTACAACGGCTTAATGAAGTGGGCTTAATTTCAAGAACACCTGCAAAAAAACCACTTCTGAACACTCGAATGAAGAAGAATCGGTTAAATTGGGCAAAGGAAAAGCAAAATTGGGGTGCATCTGAATGGTCAACCTTATTGGACACGATGGCTTCTGCAGAGTCAGGCGTAAAGTGGGAGAGCGATATGACGAAAAATGCTGTGTGGGCACCGTCAGCCCTGACCTTAATCCAATAGAAAATGTATGGGCCCTTATGAGCAAAAAAATAGCAAGAAAGCCCAAAGCTATGGTAGAATTACGGGAAATCATAGAAAAAGTATGGTACGAAGACATCACAAATGAATATTTGCAGAATTTATATGATTCGATACCAAGAAGGATAAATAGTGTTGTAAAGGCCAAAGGTGGTACTACGAAGTACTAATTAAAATAAAAAAATATTAATTTAATATTCCTTCGCAAAGAAGTTTGCATTTGTAACTCACATATGGAGAATATCAATAGAAAAAATTATCATTTGTTGAATAATAATTTTTTGATTTATAAAATTAATTTACTGAATATTGTCGTACTGGCTAAAACTTAGTCAAAAAAAAAGGGCACGGGAAAAAAAATAAATTCCAATCATGTTACTTGTCTACCAAAATTTTTGGTATGCATTTATGTTTAAAAATATATTAACTACCTCTAAACTAAAGAACTCTAGGAACGAAAAATACAAAGTTCGTGAAAAATTTCAGTGCAGTTTTTTTAATGTCGCTGAGTGTAAATTTACTACATGAATGAATGACGTATAAGTCACATGCGATAGTCATTGCCGAAATTTAAACAGCCGAGCAGCGTACCAGCATTCAATTATGTTAAATTGATATGGAATCAAACGCTTATCACCACTGTCGCAACAAAAAGTAAAAAAGCACCCCTCAAGAGAAACAAATCTCCCGCTCACAACTACTACCACAATAATACACTCTTGACAGATCAACATAAAAGAGAAACAAATCTTTGCTCGCACCAACATACATCGACAAAATTTTCGATGGAGATCGATGCTATAATGTTTGCTTAAAATTAAGTACAAATGTTGGAGTTTTTCCGGACATCGATACATCGACACACAAATACATGTAAAAAAAAAAAAATTAACCACGAGTGCAAACGTACATATATATTTAATACCCCAACTTGAAATTTCGACACAAGCATATGTCTTACTTCTTAATGATATACGATATATGTAAATTGAATATATGTAATAACACTAAGTAAAATATCATATTGGTGGCTGGCTCGCGGCTGACAAAGAAAGATCGCCAAAACTCTAGACTAAGTAAAATATATATATTACAGAATTTAAACTCAACACAAACAAAAACAACTTTTACAATTAAACATAAAACAACAAGACCCGATGAACCTACGAGGGTCGTTTGATAAGTCCGTGACTTTTTGAATAAAATATATTTTTTTCGTCAAAGAAGCGTTTTATTTCTCAACATAATCTCCTTTTAGCTCTATACATTTAGTCCAGCGTTTTTCCAATTTTTTTATTCCTTCCAAATAATAGGTTTTCTCAAGGCCCTCAAAATAGTCGTTTGTTTCTGTGATGACCTCTTCATTTGACCCGAATCTCTTACCGCCGAGCCATTTCTTCATGTTTGGAAACAAAAAATAGTCACAGGGGGCTAAATCTGGAGAATATGCTGGATGGGGTAGCAGTTCGTAGCCCAATTTATGAAATTTTGCCATGCTGACTACACACGTGTGCACCCGTGCATTGTCCTGATGGAACAGCACTTTTTTTCGCCAAATGCGGTCGTTTCTGCTTCAAATCAATATCGAATCTGTCCAAAAGCTCTGAATAATATTCGCCGGTGATCGTTTTACCCTTTTCAAGGTAATCGATGTGAATGATACCTTGTGCATCCCAAAAAACTGTGGCCATGACCTTGTTGGCCGACAGACCCACCTTGGCCTTCTTTGGTGCACGTTCACCCGGAGAAACCCACTGTCTTGATTGTTCTTTGGTCTCTGGTGTGGTGTGGTGGATCCATGTTTCGTCTACGGTAACGAAACGGCGCAAAAATTCGTTTGGATTGCGGTTGAACATCGCCAAACACTCCTTTGAAATGGTCACACGGTTGCGCTTATGGTCGTGTGTGAGCAATCGCGGCACCCATCGCGCGGAAAGCTTTTTCATGTCCAAATATTCATGTAAAATGTGATGTACCCGTTCAGTTGAGATGCCTACAGCCTCAGCTACCTCACGCACTTTCATTCTCGGATCATCCAATATCATTCCATGGATTTTGTCGACGATTTCTGGCATGACGACCTCTTTTGGGCGACCTGAACGTTCGGCATCACTTGTACTGGTACGACCACAACGGAACTCAGTAAACCATTTCTTAACCATTGAAATTGATGGTGCAGACTCCCCATAATATTTATCAAGTCTTTCCTTGGTTTCGGTGATGGATTTTTTACGCAAAAAATAATGCTTAATTAGCACACGAAATTCACTTTTTTCCATTTTCGTTAAAATTCACGAGATCGTCTGCTTTCAATGCCTATAAAACGCAAACTAAGAAACGCAGCTTTCTCAAAATTTTACAGTCAGCTGTTAATCGATAACTGCTGACAGGAGCAGTGTTGTATTTAGAGCAGGTGCGCGGCAAATACAAAAAGTCACGGACTTATCAAACGACCCTCGTATCTCATCCTTTAAAATAAGTATTCCTGCAGACAATATTCAATCCGTTTGCAGCGGAACCTTCTGTCCGCCTGACTTAATTGTAAAGGAGTATTCTCCAAAACAAAAAAGTCGAACTGCTGTACCACTTCCTTCAACTTCACGCGCCTCTTCTTCTTCTAGTGGGACATCAAAAAACCAGTAGAAATATCCCGTCCTTATTTCGCTTATCAAAACGTTAGAGGCTTAAACTCTAAGCTCTCTAATTTGTTTTTGAATAATGTATCGTTCGATCATCAAATTTTAATATTTACCGAAACCTGGTTAAAACCTAATGCTCAATTTTTCCTAATAAGTACCCCCCTTCAGATGTGATCGTTTATCACGAATTGGAGGTGGTGTTCTTATAGCTGTAAAGTCAGATCTTCCTTCGAAACTTGTTCTATTAGACCATGGTTCTTCCTTAGAATTTTAATGTGTTAAAATAACGATCTGTCAAATTTCAATTTACATTACCTGTTCGTATATTCCTCCCTCATCTGATATATCTATCTACCTGGACCATCTTTCATCTATCCAATCTGTTGCTAGCAGTTTGTTTTTGGTGATTTCAACTTACCAGAAGTTACTTGGTCATCTCAATCCGATATTTTGGTGCCCTCTGTATTTAACTCTTTTTTAAATGGCCTCTCGGAGCTATCTCTTTATCAAATAAACACTCTTCCTAATTGTAGTGGTAGAATGCTTGATTTAATATTTTCTTCCGACATTTTACTAAATACTATCTCTGGAATGAAACCCTTAGTTCTTCCTGAAGATCCCTATCATCCTACATTGGACCTGGTTCTAACTCGGCCAACTTCTATCCAAACTGCAATTGTTTCCACTATAGTAAAATCACGTTGTTTCCGTAGGAATTTGCAAATGCAAATTGTTACAAAAAGTATTTGTGTCGCTGCCGTTTGCAGTTTGCTCAGGACCCAAAGCAGTTTTATAACTTTGTTAACTTAAAACGTAAATCAAGTAGATTTCCTCCCTCTCTATCATACAAAAATAAGGAAGCAACTGATCAGGCAGCCGCCGATTTGTTTGCAGACTTTTTTCAATCAACTTATTCAACTAAACCTTATAGTTCCCCTTTATATCCATACCCTTATAGTATAGAAAATTTTAACACTGTCTTCTGTCCTTCCATTGACAAAACCTCTTTACTTAATGATCTTTAATCGATAAAACCCGTTTTCTCTCCTGGCCCTGACGGATTTCCAGGATGCGTACTTAGATTTTGTGCTGATTCGATTTTGAAGCCAATTCAATAGCTACTTGACTTGTTACTATCCAATAGTTATTTTCCACCTATTTGGAAAAAGTCTTTTTCCATTCCTCTTCACAAAAGTGGTTCTAACCATGACGTGTAGAACTATAGATGTATTTCCAAATTGTCCGCAATTCGTAAGATTTTTGAAAAAAATTTTACGGCTCAGTTAACTTTTATGAGTAAATCTACAATTTCACCCCATCAACATGTGTTTATGGTATAAAGGCAAGATCAACAGCTTCTAATCTTTTAGAATTTTCATCTCATATTAATCTATGATTTCAGAACAAAATGCATACTGACGAGGTCTATACTGACTTCAGTAAAGCATTTGACTCCGTAAATCATAATCTCTTAATTCATAAGATAATTTTGATTGATTTTCTTCAAAAGCTCCTTCTGATTATTTAACTAACAGGTCTCAACCAGTTATTTTTAAAGACTGTCTTTCTAAGCCGATCTCGTGGTGTTCCTCAGGGCAGCCACCTGGACCATTGCTATTTAACCTTTTTATTAACGATCTTTCTTTAATACTCCTTCACTCTAACATTCTTATGTATGCTGATGATGTGAAACTCTGTTTGAAACACAATGATCCTGCAAATGACTTTCTTCAAACAGATCTTGATTTGTTTTTTGCACGGTGCATCCATAATCTGCTGCATCTTAACTGTTTGAAGTGCAAGGTTATGTCATTTTACAGAGGTAACTATCATGTCGTCAATTATAATCTTAACTTAACCCCACTCTTAAGAATATCTGAAGTAACTGATTTAGGTATCCTCTTTGATCATAATTTGAAATTTGATCGTCACATTACACAAATTGTCAATAAGTCATTTCGACTACTCGGGTTCATTAAAAAATGGGCAAAAGAATTCGAGGAACCTTATACGACAAAGTTACTTTATACTTCTCTTGTTCGTCCAACTCTTGAATATGGGTCTTGCGTGTGGTCGCCGCAATACCATATTCACCAAGATAGAATTGAGACTGTTCAAAAGCAGTTTCTATTCTTTGCCTTGCGCAGTTTTAATTGGGTTCCAGGTTAGCATTACCACCATATTCTAGTAGACTCCTTCTAATTAACCTACCTTCTTTAACTAACCGTCGTATTATGTTAGCCGTTTACTTGGTTTTCCCCAATCCTTTGCAGCAAATGTTGGATCGGGAATTCTTCTCATATTATCCCCAGCCTAAATTTAAAAATTTATATTTTTAATTAATTTTAAATTTTTGATTTATTATCAAATTTAATTTTAAAATCTAAATCTTTTAAAACTTTTATTTTTCTTTTTTATATTTCTGATTTTAATTTAAAAAATATAATCTAATTTTAATTTTAATTTTAAGTCCACTGTTTTAATTGACGTTAAATTAATAAATAAATAAATAAATATATATAAAAAGATGTATTTCCTTATAATCAATAAACTGAAAGAGACACGCAGAAAAACAATTAAGATATAATTAATAAAGTAATTGAAACTAGGTTAGATTCATTCAACACTAATTTTCTAAAGAAACCAAATAACAGGAAAAATCAATTTTAATTTTAACATACCCAGATCAAAACAGAGAATGGTTGCGCTATGATTGTACCCTAAGACTAAGTGATTTGTCGATTTCCAATGCCTACTCTGTATCTTCATACCCTATGTTTTTAGAAAATAATATAACTAATATCACACATTATCTAACATATAAACAAAAATAATAATATGGCAAGAACAAAAACAAAATAATTAATTTAAAATTATAACATTTTCTTTATTGTTTATAATAATATTATTCATATACAATACCTAAAAAATTGTTGATAAAAACTAGACAAAAGAGCAGAAGGACGTACTCCTAGACAAAGAAGGAAACGCTTCTTGGCTTTACCAAATGCAGATGCTCTCAAATTTGTTCACTAAGCATAAATGTACTTCACCAGTCCGAACCAAATGCAGATGCTCTCAAATTCCATGAAATAAAACATTCCTGATGTAAAATAAAGACTTAAATATATAGACATTACCCACAAAAAATCAAGAAGAAGCATGTGTAACAAATTTTGGAAAGCGCTAAAATGCTCTTACTAAAGCTAGGGACACCAAATTTAGCATGAAGATTCCTGTATACCATACGCAGAACAGGTTTATTTTCAATTTGGAATAACATGTGGAATGGCAACAAACGTCGAAGGGTATCCCACTGTCGCGTGCCGCTCGACTGTTGCTCTCGCTTTATTATTGAGGTTGTTACCGCTTGGTAATACGTTCAGTTTCCATTAAGTGGTTCGAACAGCTCATACGCGTCTACTGCCGACTGCCTCCATTCTACATATTCGTCAGATCCACCACTAAACTCGGGAATTGAATTGGTTACATTGAGAGGAATATACTCTAGTAGAGACTCTCTACTGGTGTTGTTGGCAAAAATGCATTGGTTAAGTGAGCTATTTCCCGGACTGATGTCGACCGTTTTCGGGGTTCGCTTGCTGCCGCGATCGAAATGTGAAATGTTTTTGTTGGCTTTCATTAAATAAAATTTTAAACGGTCAATAAAAATTTGTTAAAATTTACTAAAAAATAATAATTATTTATATTAAATGTAAAATAATTATTATAATGTGTTTGTCTTAAATAATGCATAATAAATAAATCAAACTCGATGAAATGAAATTGAGGACAAGCTATTTTTAATTGAAATTTAATTTAACATGACAAGCGGATTTGCATGTACATCATCACAGCCCCCTCGGCTGCTACTTTCGTTTTAGTTTATTAAAATAAAAGAATTAAAAAAGATTAATAATAAATAAAATTGAAAGAATGCAACGGTTGGTTGTCGCACATGAGAATCGAATTCGCGCCACAACACACATACAAGCCCACAAATTGCATTGGCCACTCTAACCACTCAGCTATGGGCTCTTCTCATCCTCGGTCGTCAAGGTTACATGGTCAACCTGTGTGTCTGTGTACTGTATTTACGTTCAAACGAATTTAATTTTTATCATATCTTACTTATTTATAGTCCGATTTAAATGAAATTTTCACAAAACGCTCGTGGCAAGGCATTTTAAATGAGTGATATTAAACTTTGGCTGTTGAGTTAATATTGTTTCCTCTAAACAGTTATTACTGATTTACTGAGGCGGGAAGCGGCGTGTCGCAATTTCAAAAAATTTTGAAACACTGCAATATACACGAACGTTGTTACAAAATTTGGTGGCTCCAGTCTACATAGTTTCTGAGATATACGCGTTCATACAGACAGACAGACAGACAGACATAGCTCAATCGATTCGTCTGTTGATCCTGATCAACAAACACAATAGTCCATGAATTTTTTTAAAATCCAAGGCCTAACAACACGACGGCACAAAAGGTGACCGGCCGAGCAAACTCAAAGAGCTTTTTCTTTTGATAAATTTAAAACCAGTCAAGAGCTGCAGAAGCAGCCTTATTTATGGTCGGTGTGTGCTCAATGAGTGTTTGTGTGTATCATAGCTGCAACAAAGTGTGCAGTGTATGCTTTGTGTGTGTGTGTCAGTATTTAATGAAAACGCCCGAAATTTAATTTGTCAATAAAATGCTGTCACGCAACAATTGCTAAATGCTTTCTTAATTTCTATTTCTATTCCTGTTCCCGATTCCTGGTGCTGTACCTTCCGTTGCTGGTTCAGATCCTGTTCCTTCTAAATATTTCTTATGTCAATATGACGAGTCTCGTAGCGCGCCCACAGCCTCAAAGCCAAATCCACAGTTTCTCAATCTCACAATCTTGGGGCTATTATTCTTGTAGTTTGCCTTAATAATTTCGAAACAAGTTTTTGCCCTTAGCCCCCTGCTGATTACTCAAATTTATCTTACCTCTTTCAAGCTTCTTTTTATGACATTTTTTTTTTTTTTTGTTAATGTTATACTTTGTGATAATAACTAGACTTTCCTTATCAACTACTCGTTTTATTTGAGGTTCGCTTTGATTCAATCTGTACTCAGTCGTGTCTTCACTTAGTTCTTCTTTATTCATGGTAGTTTTTTGTTTTATTTGCTGCAACTATTTTACTTTTCTACCTACAACTCTTTGGGACTTCTTCCTTGCATCGTTTTAAGAACATTCAACTTATTTTTCTTCTTCTTTTCAACTGCCCTTCGTATTGTTAACAAGTTGTTTGCATAGTCTATATACCCTGTGGCAGTGTAAAGTCGTAAATTATCGTTCGTTGCACGTGAAAAGCTTATAAATGCCAGTTGAAAATGCATTGAGTGAAGCCACAGAGCGTGCTGCAGTAGTTGCTGCGTTTGCGCTGTGGTTTATATTACTCTGAAGGGGTCTTGAGTTTGAAGAGGGTATAATTTAAAATTATTGTATATTGTGTGAATGTTAAGTCTAGTTACACTACTTATGGGACTCATTGTATTTGAATTTAAATTTGGCCACGGGGTATTGTAAGTCCCTTCTGCTTAAACAATTCCATTTTTAGGCCATGGATTTTAAAAAATTTCAAAAAGAAAATTTATAAAGAAATAACGATATAAATATCTCCCACCGCTCTTTCCAGTCTATTGCGCGAAGATTTAAACTTTATATTATCCAAAGAACTAATTTTCCAAACAAAATGTAGATACGAGGAGTGTTCAAAAAGTAAGGTGACTTTTCAAATTTCGCTGGCAATGTACTTTCGATTATCGATTTTATATACCCTTGGGCCATTGAAAATGATCAAAAAAGGGTATACTAACTTTGTGCAAATGTATGTAAAGGGCAGAAGGATGCGTCGGAGACCCCATAAAGTATATATATTCTTGCTCAGGATCACTAGCCGAGTCGATTGAGCCATGTCCGTCTGTCTGTCTGTCTGGATGAACGCGCCGATCTCAGCTATTACAAAAGCTAGGGACACCAAATTTAGCATGAAGATTCCTGTATACCATACGCATATCAAGTTTATTTTAAATTTGGAATAACACGCCTACCGCCCCCGCAAACCACCAATTTTGATTTAAAGGAAACGATGCGAGCGCGAAGCGCGAGCTGTTTCTCGACTCTTCTTTTCCATGCACATGTCAATTACCGAAAATACATGTGCATAAATATATACTAATACTCAACCAATAGATGGCGTGGTAAATGAATATGAATGTTTGCAAGTATTTACATGCTTGTGTACATAATCATAACATCCCACTGTCGCGTGCCGCTGGACTAGTGCTCTCGTTTTGTTTCGTTATGTTGGTACACTCTTCCCGAACATGTGTTCCAAGAGTCAAGTGAATGGCATTTTTTATTTTATTGTGAGGGGCGTAAAGGTTATAAGTGTTTTGCCTGCTCGGCGGATTTTTTCCTAAATGTTGACCAAAAGAATCGTCGCATGAGCACCGCTCAAGATCTGTTGAATGACGTCAACGATGACCCAGATTTACTCAAAAGGGTCATAACTGGGGACGAATCATGGGTTATGATATCGAAACCAAAGCCCAATCGTCCCAATGGAACAGCCCAGGTGAGCAAGACCGAAAAAAGCACCCCAAGTTCGATCTAATGTCAAAGTTTTGCTCACTATTTTCTTCGATTACCATGGCGTGGTACATCAGGAGTTCTTACCATATGGTCGTACGGTCAATAAACGGTATTGTCTTGAAGTTATGCGCCGTTTGCTAGAAGGAATACGAAGAAAACGTCCAGAATTGTTGAAATACAATTCATGGCTTTTGCATCACGATAATGCTCCTGCTCACTCATCTTTGCTTGTGAGAGATTTTTTGGCCAAAAACAACACCACAATCATGCCTCAGCCACCATATTCACCGGATTTGGCTACCATGTGACTTTTCCCAAAACTAAAGAGACCTATGAAAGGACGGAGATTTGCAACGATTGGAAGATAAAGACTGCATCGCTGGAAGAGCTCAAGGCTATATATCAAGGCTTTGTATCTGAGGGGGATTTACTTTGACGAGGACAAAAGTGCTTATGAGAAGTGCTTTGAGGATTGGAAAAACCGTTGGCATAAGTGTATTGTATCTGAAGAGGATTACTTTGAAGGGGACAACATAAATATTGATAAATAAATAAATATTTTAAAAATAATTTAATTTAAAATAAAATTTTGTAATTAGGCCATGGACAATTCTGTTTGTCGGAACGAACATTTTCGTAGAAGGAGACATATCCGACCCCATAAACTATATATTCTGAATCAGCAGTAGATTATGCTATGTCTGTCTGTCTGTCAGTATGAACGCCTATATCTCAGAAACTATGTAAGCTAGAGCCACCAAATTTTGTAACAACGTTCGTGCAGTGTCTCAAAGCTTTTTTTTTAAATTACGACACGCCTTTCCCGCTTCTGAAAATCAGTATTTGCTGTTTAGAAGCAACAATATTAACTCAACACCCAAAGTTGAATATCACACTTGACAACTATTTTGCCATGTGAAAATTTCATTTAAATCGGACTTTAAGTAAGTAAGATATGATTGAAATTAAATCCGTCTTGAACGTATATATAATACCCAGACACACAACAATAAAACATTGTATTTTCTATCGGCCAGTAGTAACAGAAATGGTTCACCATGCAACCATGCCGGCAAATCAAAAGATGAGCTAATGGCTGAATGGCTAGAAGGGCGGACGGCAGTGTTGAAGACTTGTGTGTGCTGTGGCGCAAGAACGATTATCATGTGCAACAAAGTTTGCATATTCTTTCCAATTTATTTAATTATTTTATTCTAATTAACTAAAACGAAAGCAGCCAAAGGGGGCTTTGATATACAAATCCGCTAGCTCGTTCCACGAAATAAAGATGAAGTAATGTAACGAATTTGTAACAACCCGAAATTTAAATTATGAAAGTTGTCTGCTGAAGGCGTATGGAGTAGGGAGCGCTTGCGGAATTCATTTGATACACCAACCCATTTCTTTATTGACATAAGCATAGATATTTTTATACCCTTCGACTATTGAAAATGGTAAAAAAGGGTATACTAACTGAAAAATTCTCTAAGATTTTTTAGAGAGCGAAACAAATGAAAATAAAAGGACGCGGTGGCTTGATTAATAATTTACAAATTGACAATTTATTGCTGCTGCTGGCTTCTACGCTTGCTTATCAACGAATGCTTTCATTAGCGAGAGTGGGCCACAATCCGACCACACTCCCCGAATTCACCGTCGGCATTTGCCGATCGTCAAAAGGCTTAAGAGAGCATTATAAAAAGAGCATGCTCAACTACATTTAAATTCACAATTTTCTCTTACTTTATACTAGCCTATGACTTCAATGTCAATTTCAAATTAATCTACAATTATAATAAAACTAAATAAAACTATGATGCTCCAACATTCCGGCCCCGTTGAAGAGCTCCGGTCTTTAACACCTCGGGAGTCGGGCCAGCTTATGAATTGGCCGCTTAATTGCGCCTGCTGGTGTTTTTATTTCGGCTACCCGAACCTTGCCGTCCTCCCCTCGAATTGTGCGCGTTACGCGCCCGGTTATCCACTGCTGAGGGGGTGTGTTGTCGTCGTGAACTAGCACGACCGCCCCTTCCTCGAGATTGTGCTTGCCTTTGGTCCATTGAGTTCGCTGCTGGAGGCTGAGCAGGTAGTCCTTGGACCACTTGCGCCAAAAGTGCAGTTTGAGCGCCGACAACTGCTGCCACAGCCTCAAATATCCTCGCCCTGGTTTCTTGATGCTCTCGTCTGGATCGGATCCTAAAGGCAGCGCCAACAAAGGCTGACCGATGAGTAGGTGGCCTGGCGTCAGCACCTCTCCATCGTTGGGATCGCTGCTGTCGACGAGCAACGGCCTGGAGTTGAGCAGCGCCTCGACGTCCACCAGATGTGTGCTCAACTCGTCCTGCGTCAGGTTGGCGTTGCTCGCTCCTCGCAGAAGCCTGTGCTTGGCAGACTTTACTGCGGCTTCCCACAGTCCTCCGAAGTGCGGGGCGCGGGGGGGGAATGAACCTCCACTGCACTCCTCTCTCCGCTGCGAAGTTCACCAGCCTCGCCTCGTTGTTGTGGAACGCCGTCTGCAGCTCCCTCAGTATGTTGCTCGCTCCAACGAAATTCGTCGCGTTGTCGCTGAATATCGTCTCCGGTAATCCGCGTCTCCCGATTAACCTTTTAAAAACATTCAAAAAAGCATCAGTTGATAGATCGGTTACCAGATCTAAATGGACCGCCTTTGAGGCAAAACAAACAAAAACGGCAACATACATTTTCACAGGTGGTCTACCCCTTATCCTATAGCTGACATAGACCTGTGAATCTGACCAGAAATTCAAACTTTCAATGTTAAATTTGGTTAGAGTTGTCGCAATTTGGTGCCACAGCTTAACCAACAAGAGTGCTGCGCATAATTCTAATCGGGGTATTGTCTTCACGTTTAGTGGGGCTACCCTAGACTTTGCCGTGAGCAATGTAGTGCCAACGTCTCGGTTGCTGCACGTTCGCACGTAGATGCAACAACCGTACGCATGACTGGATGCATCAGCAAAGCCATGTATTTGAACCTTTTGATACGTATTAAGACATACGTATCGAAGAATGCAAATTTTGTGTAACTCGCGCAACGTCATGGTGAACCTATTCCATGTCGTGTGAAGGCTCATTGGAATGGCTTCATCCCAATCTATTTTAAGTCTCCACAATTCCTGCAAAAACATTTTGGCCTTGGTAACAATTGGACATAGCAGCCCAAGAGAGTCAAATAAACGAGACGCTGCAGACAATATGTTGCGTTTCGTTGGCCTATCCGAAACAAAGCTGTCCACGTCGAGATAATATTTAAATATATCCTCTTGAGGTGCCCAGCGCATCCCAAGAGTTTTGACGGAACTCTGCTCATCAATCTTCAGAGTCACTTCGTCACCAGCTTTTGTTTTAAACGACAGATCACTACAGTTGGTTGCCCACTTGGCAAGTGGAAAACCTCCTGATTTCAATATTGTCTGAACTTGATTGCAAATAGCGTTAAGTTCTTTAACACTATCTGCACCTGCCAACATATCGTCAACATAGAAACACGTTTTAATCACATCTGATCCAATAGGATGTGATTGGGCGTGCATGTTGGCCAGCTCAAATAAGCAGCGTATCGCCAGAAAGGGTGCAGAAGTTGTACCATATGTGACTGTATTAAGTCGGTATGCTTGAATATTTTGTGAAGTATTTTCTCTCCACAAAATTAGTTGGAAATTTCTGTCTTTTTCAGAAATATTGATCTGCCTATACATTTTTGAAATGTCAGCAGTTACGGCATACTTATTCAACCGGAAGTTAATCAGGGTTGAATATAGCTCCCTCTGAATTGTCGGCCCCACCATCAGTGTTTCGTTTAGAGAAACAGCTGTTGACGTCTTACTAGAAGCGTCGAAAACTACACGAAGCTTGGTGGAGGAACTTTCAGGCCTAAGAACGCATTGATTGTCCTAGAGGAGTTGACTTCAGAAGGGACATATGTCCCAAATCCAAATATTCTTTCATGAAGTCATGGTACATGCTTTTTAGAACTGCATCCGATAATCGATAATTCACGCTCAAGTTGCAAAAAACGCCTTTCAGCAGTTTGAAAGGACAAGCCAAGAACTTTAGGATCGGTCTTGAAAGGGAGATCCACTTGGAAACGACCAGAAGATAACTTTTTCTTTTTCTTGAAGAACAGTTCACAAGCTTGTTGTTCAGCTGTTTGGCGACCAGCCTTCGACTCGAATGGACATTGATCCAATTCCCAGAAACGGTTAGCTAACGAGTCGAGAGAACAATTAGTTTGGGCTACTAAACACCCACTGAACTGATGCCTAGGCACTTGTCCAGTATATTTGCCTGCTACTATCCATCCTAGCAGCGTTTTTTGCATTGTTGGGAGTTCAGAACCCAGTTTTATTTGCCCAACACACAACAATTCATAAAATAATTCTGCTCCCAAAAGAATGTCTACCTTAGCTGGCCTATAAAATTCTGGATCTGCCAGCTTTATATTTTTGGGTATTTTCCAATTTGAAATACTCATGGACTGTCCTGGCTGTGTTGTTGAAATGGATTTCAACACCCAACAGTCAGCCGAAAAATTGTGGGAATTTATGCGCGACTGAATAGAAGCACATATCTTGCTTTTGCTATCTATTGTTGCACCTCCAACCATCGAAATAGCTAGAGATGTTGGCTCCCGCTTGAGCCGTAACATCTGGGCCATACTCTCTGATATCAAATTGATTTGGGAACCACTGTCAAGCAAGGCTCGTGCAGAATGCAACTGACCAAATCTGTCTTTAACATCAACGACAGCAGTGGCGAGAACAATTTGTGCATTATTTGACACATGGCCCAAATGCACGTCTGCCACAGTTGCTTGATGTGTAGATACCTTACCTTGATCAGGAGTAGTATACCTGTGAAGCAAGGAATGGTGAGGCCTTGAACAAACTCTACACTTTGGCGCCTTACACTTAGAGACTGTATGCCCAACAACCAAACAATTTAGGCACAACTTTTGTGCTTTGACATATTCAAAACGCTGCATAACTGAAATTGCAGAAAACGATGGACACGAAGAGATATTGTGCGTTTCTGACTTGCAAAAAACACACACAGACGTTGATGGACGCCCTCCATCAGAAATAGCAAAGGATGACTTACCCTGATGGGGCTTCTTGGCGTCAATTCGCGACCTTGTTTTGTCGCGAGTTGACTCCTCGGTCGACAAATACTGATATCTTTTATTCAGTTGTCTAGCACAATCTTCCCAGGATGGCAGCGTATCATAATCAAGCTGCTCTTCAAAACGAGACTTGGTACCATGGTCTTCCTTTGCCATGACCATATGAATTATCATTGCATTAGCAATGTCTCTGTCGTTACCTAACGACGACAACGAAGCATAAATAGCAGACACCGTGTCTATGATCGATCTCAAACTCGATGCAGATGGTTTTGTCATGCTAGGTATGTCAAACAATTGCGAAACAGTATCAAAGAATATAAGACATTTGTTGTCATATACTGCCTTGAGACTAGCGAGGGCCTTTGGATAGTTACAATCCGTTAATTGATACGGCTTAACTACCCCCAATGCTTCATCGGACAAACACGAAACTAAATGGTTGAACTTCTCGACATTGTCATTGTCGACCAAACTTTCAAACAGGCAGATAAAATTTTTGTATTCCGAATGTTTGCCACCAAATCTGGGCAAACGCATTTTCGGCAATTGGGATCGCTGGCTCGAAACTATGGAGCAATTGTGCTCAATTAGTGGCTCTGGCGTTGCCTTGGATGCATTTATATATAATGCCTTTGTGATGACACACAAATCTTCTAACGGCCCTCTAGAATCATTCTGAGGGTTTAAATTATCCAACTCAGCCTGTAAATCCATTGCCTTTTCGATGTAACCGTCTAGAAGTTCTAAACGGCACGCTAACTCTGTTTTATCAGACGAAATGGTCCTTGATTTAATTGCTGTTTGCATACGGGAGATGTCAGCGCTAACCTTATCAAATCTTTGCAAACATAGCGATAATTTTGCAGCTGTTTTGCTGACTTGTGGCTTTTCACTAGTCTTTTCAGACTCAAACATGTTGCTTTAAAAGAAAATATCAATAACTCAACAACAAAAATAATCTCACAACTTTGTGAGCTACCCTCGCAACGACGCCGACTATGTAAATCTAGCTTGCCTAATACACACACACACGCAACCTATGTGTTGTGTGAGCAAACAACGAAAATGATCCAAGCGATCCAAAGTAAGGCAAGCTAAACGTTTACTTTAACTACGTTTGTAGGCAGCAATGTAAAATGCGGGGTGCGGGGTAAGCAATGCTAACGAAAGAATATATACACACGCACTCTAAGTGGTATGTATATCCAACAAACGAAAGAAAAAACAAGCGAAAAGAGAATCAAACAAACGTTTGCTGTAACTACGTTTGTAGACAGCAAACGGGGTGACGATATGTAAGTGGCGCTAAATTCAGGCGCAAGCGAAACGACGAAATTATGTGAGCGCAAAGAACAGTCTGAGGTGAACGGACGCAACGACAAATGTATGTGTGTATATGCAAGCGCCAATATGTACGTATGTACAATAGTTATGTATTCACAGATGTTCCAAGTTAGCGGTCAATATGTAAATATGTGTGCTAACCGAAGATCGAAAGGGGGTAATTTGCATTTACACACACACTTAATTATTAAAATAATTAATATGTAAGCCACCAATTTTATATTTTAATGTAAGATAATATTGCCGTTTTTGTTTATTATTATTTGTTATAATGTGAATAACAAATTGTTAGTAAAAACTAAACTTCATATGCATGTATGTATGTTCGCTTTTATATGTGTGTGTCTATACATATGGTATGTATATGTATTGTAATACCTCCTAACAGTTTTGTCCTGCTCAATATTTGGCGGTCATTTACTTAAATAGGTAGTCGCGAATTTTTAATATACATACATACATATGACTATATACTTTTGTGTGTAATAAAATGAGTGTCAGGAATTGAGCTTTGTAATATCTTAAATAATTTAATGTCGATCAAAGCGACAGTACAAAAAACACTATTTACGTGTACGCTCAATTTTTGACACTGAATACCTGGAGACTGTCTAGCGAATCAATAGACATGGAACGACGATTATTATCCATATGGTCCAGCGGCGACGATGAAGACGGCCTTGAAGCTTTTGGTCCAGTTGATGTGGTGATGACTCCCACGAGAACGTCAATGTTTTTATTTTTTTTTTTATTATAATTTGTTCACACCCGCACACGAAACGCGCGAAGCAATTGCCACAAACAGCACAAAATAAATTGTTACCGAAAACTAATTATTAACCAATACACCGAAGTCCCTGCTCGGGCGCCAATGAAAAATTCTCTAAGATTTTTTAGAGAGCGAAACAAATGAAAATAAAAGGACGCGGTGGCTTGATTAATAATTTACAAATTGACAATTTATTGCTGCTGCTGGCTTCTACGCTTGCTTATCAACGAATGCTTTCATTAGCGAGAGTGGGCCACAATCCGACCACACTCCCCGAATTCACCGTCGGCATTTGCCGATCGTCAAAAGGCTTAAGAGAGCATTATAAAAAGAGCATGCTCAACTACATTTAAATTCACAATTTTCTCTTACTTTATACTAGCCTATGACTTCAATGTCAATTTCAAATTAATCTACAATTATAATAAAACTAAATAAAACTATGATGCTCCAACACTAACTTTTTGCAAATGTATGTAACAGGCAGAAGGAGGCGTGATAGACACCACAAGGTATATATGTTCTCAGATATCGTCTGTCTTTGCGTCAGTCTGGATGAGCGCGCCGATCTCATCTATTACAAAAGCTGGGGACACCAAATTTACTATGAAGATTCCTATATACCATACGCAGATCAATTTGGAATAAAACGCCTACCGCCCCCGCAAACTGAAAATTTCAATTTACATTGTGATTTACATTCGAAGTACTCATTTCTTAACTCATTTCTTAACGTTCTGCTTTAGTATATACAATATATAGATAAATACTATATGAACTTATCCTCCAAATTGCAATCCGATTGGAGAATAAACACTGACGATGTTAGATAATCTACTTTAACTCTTCGACCAGCAAACAAGTTGTCGATGACGTCATAACTATATTACTCGAGCAGGAAAGAAAAGAACGAACGATGCGACTGTTTCTCGCGCCACAACACACATACAAGCCCACAAATTGCATTGACCACTCTAACCACTCAGCTATGGGCTCTTCTCATCCTCGGTCGTCAAGGTTACATGGTCAACCTGTGTGTCTGTGTACTGTATTTACGTTCAAACGAATTTAATTTTTATCATATCTAACTTATTTATAGTCCGATTTAAATGAAATTTTCACAAAACGCTCGTGGCAAGGCATTTTAAATGAGTGATATTAAACTTTGGTTGTTGAGTTAATATTGTTTCCTCTAAACAGTTATTACTGATTTACTGAGGCGGGAAGCGGCGTGTCGCAATTTCAAAAAATTTTGAAACACTGCAATATACACGAACGTTGTTACAAAATTTGGTGGCTCCAGTCTACATAGTTTCTGAGATATACGCGTTCATACAGACAGACTGACAGACAGACATAGCTCAATCGTTTCGTCTGTTGATCCTGATCAACAAACACAATAGTCCATGAATTTTTTTAAAATCCATGGCCTAACAACACGACGGCACAATTCAATTCAATTCTGGCTCATATTGAAGGGCATGGCACAATTGCTACAGATCCGGAAAATTTGTCAGCTATAGTTGATTTTCCGGTACCAACATCGGTTAAACAGCTGTGTAGATTCTTAGGAATGACCGGTTGGTACCATAAGTTCATTAAGAATTACACTTTCATTGGTCCACCTCTTACATATACATACTCTGAAGCAAAAGTGAAAATTTAAGTGGTCCGATGAGGCTCAGAAAGCATTCGAGCTTTTAAAAAAGCAAATGTATGAGGCTCCGTCTCTGCACAGTCCAAACTTTGCTGCCGAATTTTTTCCTCACTCCGATGCCAACCGCACAGGTGTTTGTGGTGTACTGGTTCAGATATTCGCAGAGGGTAAAGAAGTTCCTATAGCCTTTATGTCAAGGATACAACCAAAGCCAAAGAAATTATTCGGTTACAGAAAAGGAGTGTTTAGCCGCTATACTATCAATAAAGAAATTCAGACTTTATATAGAAAGGTAAAAATTTACAGTTGTCACAGATCAAGCTTCATTAAAGTAGTTGATATCTCAAAAAGACTTAAGCAGCAGGTTTGCAATATGAGATCTTAGATTGCAAGGGTTTACCTTTGAAATCAAACATCGCAAAGGAAGCCAGAATATTGTCCCAGATGCACTCTCGCGAACATTTACTTAGCTATTGTTGTAACATAATGGAAATAAACTGCCAGACGTTAAAGTCGTGTACAACAAAATATATCGTAGAATGAAACAAGCGACCGCATAGATGATGATATGGTGTGAAACATTTGGCTACCAAAAGAGGTAATAAAAATCGCCTTGCAAATAGTTCACGATCATCCTTTAGTATTGCATTGTGATATAAACAAGACATAAGAGAGACTTCGTTGGTACTATTTTTGGACAGACTTGGCCAGATGTTACATAAACAACTGCGAAATTTTTAAATGCACCAAACACCCAAACCACTTTATTTGGATTTCTTGAGTGCTTACCCGCGCTCTAGGACAGGTAACATAGGAGTTTTTGATGTCTTAGATCATTTTTCAAAGTTTCCCTTTTATAAGCCAGTAAAGAAATTTACTGCTGAGGCTATCTTAAAATATGTTGATTTGCTTCATAGTTTTGGCGTCCCAGAAGTTGTGGTTTTAGACAATGGCGTCCAGTTTAAATCATATGCTTTCAACAACCTGTTGAAAAAGTATAACATCGCCCACTCAAATTCGGCAGTATACGCTCCACAGGAAAACGAATCCGAAAGAGTGAGTCTGTGATCGCCGCAATAAAAGCATAAATAAGTTCAAGCCAGAATAACTGGGATGAGCAGCTAAGCAAAATTTGTTTTTTGCTTCGGTCTAGCTGGCACTCAGCAATCAACAACATCCCTCATGACTTTCGGCTAAACCAACTTTCAAACTATTAAAAAATCTTGAAATGTTGAAAGATCGGTCAGTGTGCTTTAAAAGGGAGGATAGGTTTACCATAGAACATATGTAGAACGCGAAAAGGCAATAACCACAATGCGCAAACAGCAACAACGTAACGAAAATAATACATATAATTTGCGAGCGCGTCAGTTATTATTCACTTTGAGCCAAGAGGTCTATCGTTGTAGGGGCGTTTGTCGCTTAAAATGCAGTATAATGTGCTATACTGCCTCAACACTTAACTTCACATTACAGATAACTGCCAAATCATACTTTTTTTGTACAACGAAAAGATATTTTGTTTGAAAAATATTAATTTAGTTGCATTCAATATAAGTGCATTTTAGGGATAACTGCATTATTATTGTTGCAGTTAAGTGCATTTTTAGGATAAGTGCACATTTTGTTCAGTCAAACATGGTGTAATTCAGTCTTTAAAAAAAGAATGCACCAGTAGTAGGCATCACCTTGGTTTAAGTTTAAGTATTGTAGTAGATTGCGACAACCTTAAATAGTAGCAGATAAAGCCCTGGAAAATATCCGAAATATAAATATTTAATCCTAAAGAAAAAAATCCCTTGCTCGTGGTTGTTTTAACGAAACCATAGAAATGGAATATGATTTTAATTTTTTATTGGTACATTGTTGTAGTGCTAATATAGTAGGGGTGAATATAGTAGGGGTGAATTGCTGGGTTAACCCAGGGCTCTGCTTATTAGCCAGTCGATCTATAGACCGTACAGATCATTCTGTGACCAGGGTACGAGCGAGTACCGAGACGAGGAAGAAAAAACTTAATCAAAATTATAGCTATACATTATCACTATACATATACAAGAAAAGCGGAGGTTTCCTTTTTCCCCCTCTCCATGTATCTATAACATAAATAGTTTTAGACACAAACTTTTGAACAACAGCTGAGCAAGTAAAACATGTTGTAGTAGAACAAATAAGTTGTTTTTTAAGTTCCCTTTATACTTCACGATCCACAAATAAAGCCTACAAAATTACCATTTCACAGTTCAGAAATGGGATCCCTTGAAGTTTAAATAATACGAGAGAAGAGAAAACGTGCAAGAAACGGCAAGAATAGGCGGCGTGGAAAATTTCCAAACGGATGCGTTCCCAAAGGTCTATGTGACAACGAATTGCAAATAACGGAATAGCTCCTTTTCTACGAAGCGGACGGATTCTTAGCGGCCAGATCAGGAATCTAAGTGATTCAGTTTTGGAAAAAAAAATAATGCATAATATTGCGGAGGTCAAGGTGTAATTGGGCTACCGATTCAACAAGAAGAAGCGATCACGTCACAGGCAACTGCAATTTCACAATTACAAAGGGAAATGGCAGAAATAAAAAACATGATGACGCAGTTAGTGAGCATGCAAACGCAAAACGCAAAAGTTACTGGTCAAGCTAACCAACAGCCAAATCAGCAACTGGAACAGAACACAATGGAGGACACAGAAGATATCAGCAACGAGCGTAGCCATGGTAGACAGGTTACCAACAACTTTATGAGACAAGCATCGGCCAGTCGCGAAACGACGTGCCGAAGTGAAGAGCACGCCATTGACACCTCCAAAGGTGCTCAAAGCCACAAAATTGGGTCAGCGAGCCAAACACCTTATTGCCAAAGGTCACCGCGACAGCCACCGAGCTAAGCATCTCCGGTTTGGACACCACAGCAAAATAGGCCAAATTAACGAGCACATAAATCCCAGTCACCAGTGGCATGGCTATCCAAATGACGCACGTGGCAGATTTTTGTAGGGATCCTGCAGCTCTTCGGTGACAAAGTTCAAGTAGTTAAAACCGCCAAAACCAAAGAGACCCGAGGACAAGACGTAGCCAACAACAAGCGAACTGTAGTCACCCTCCCAGGGATTAGAGAAGTTCTCCAGTTTGCCTGTCGCCATATAATAGGGACCGGCGAGTGTTATCATGCAATTAGAGATGAACTTGGAGCAAACCCTGACGAGGCTGAGGTGCATTTCAATATGGCCAATTCAACAAGAAAATTAAAAGAGACAGTAAAGGAATACTGTTTTCGGATGTCTGCTCTCGGTGTGCGCTATAGACTCAGTGAAGCAGCAGGTATTTGATATGTACGAGCAGGTCTGCAGCACCGTAAACTGCAAAACGGCATAGCGGCTATTCACTTCTCGACGATGAAACAACTTCGTGACGCAGCACAGTGTGAGAATTTTGCAATTTAGCTGTACAAAAGTATATTTTTCAACTTACACCAAATTTGATCAAACAAATTTTTTTGAATACCTAATTAAATGTTTATAATTATAATATAAATACTTTTTCTAGTTGTCGGACTAGATATTAAATATTAAATCTAAAAAAGGTACTTAGCGAAACCTGTCTGTCACCCAGTGTAAAAAAGTAAAATTCCGTTGAATTCAGGTACTTATTTTCAGCGAAGCTCGAAGTAAAACTGTTTTTTTTTTTTTTGCATTTTTATAATCATCGTTTCTTTAAGAAACGGTAAACAAAAGTAGAGCTTTATTTAAACGGTACTTTAAGCACAATCCTTATCTAAGCAACACATCTTTTTCGTTGGTCTTTTTCAATTGAATTGTGAGTTAAAAGGAGATAAACTTTAGTTTCTTAAAATAGTTTGAGCTCGAAACTTTGAGAAAAGGAAGATTACAGTGCTGGCTTCTATATTCCGTTAAAATATCTTGCGCATTTTTGCAGCACCCATACACTTTTTTTCATTTTTCACAATGTCTACCGAATTAACAATAAAACAAATTTATGATATTTGGATTGCAAGTGACAAAAACAAGCGTTTGGATGCTGTTTGTGATTTTTTTTTTTCATTATCATTATTTAATTAACATTTCTGAAAGTTCTAAAAAAGACTTAAAAGCTTTCTTAAAAAATTTGTGTTTGCAATTCGAAGTTAAATGGAATCAATGTTATCGTAATGAGAAACGCTTTTTAGACAAAAATAAAGTTTGGTTGAGTGGAAATTTGATATTATCGCCCACGGCATCGCAAGAAATTTCTTCTTTGTCGAAGCCTGGGACACCAAGAAAAAACTTTGAGGATTGCTGCGATCGGACCAAAAGAAGAAAGGTACGAAATCTTATTGATTCTACTAGCCCTGATGAAATTGCAGTTGCCAACCAAGCTAACCTATTTAAGGAAGGTAAACGCAATTCTGCTGCAATTGTTAAAGAATTAACAGTAAATCCTCCAAATAAAGGTACCAAATTAAAAAATTTTCAAAATCAAAATTTAAGGGAACCATGCATATCTACTGAAGAAGCGTTGAGTATGATTCAAGATGCTAATTTATCTGTCAATCAATATGACACAATATGTCAAACAAAAATCTTTTACCTTCCTATGATAAAATTAAGGAGTGTAAAAAAGAATGTTATGCTGAAATGACTGTCACGGAGTCCTTAGCAGCATGCAACGTTCAATCCTTGATTGCTAATACTATCCAGCGATTATGCCTTGCCCAACAAGAACCACTGAACTCAATAAATGACCTTAAAATGGGAGAAAAGGAGTTAACGTTGTTAATAAAATGGAGCGCAGCAAAAAAAATATAAGCAAAAATTTTCATCGTCAGACGGTAATGACGAAAACCTTTTCAGCACTTGCATGGTGCCTATTCAATTAAATTATAAAGTTGATGGAGGTAAACAAATTATAGTTTGGCAAAATCCAGCACCTTCATCTACAAGATACTGCCGCCCAATTAGGCTGAACTTTAAAAAAGAAACCACTGAATTGATAAACGAAGAAGTGACTTTGGTGAAAAATGAAATTGAAATGCTTCAGCCCGTTAAAATTAAAGTAGACAATTTCTATGTAATCGTGAAACCAGTATTTCTGCTAACCATGATAGATGGCAAAATTTGTAGTGCCTTATCTAACGTAGCGTCAACTCAAACATGTTACATATGTGGCGCCAAACCTTCGGAAATGAACATGCCAGAAATCATTTTAAAGAAGCCCTTAAACGATCAAGCCATGAGTTTCGGATTATCTCCATTGCATTCATGGATTCGATTCATGGAATGTTTACTTCATGTGGCTTACAGGCTTGATGTTAAAGTGTGGCAAGCCAGAAGTTGTGAGATAAAATTAAAGGTTAAAGCCAGAAAGGAATTTATTCAAAAAAAATTCAGAGAAAAACTAGGTTTACTGATAAACGTCCCAACACCACAAGTAGGCAACACTAATGACGGGAATACCGCCTGGCGTTTTTTTAGAAATTCAGAAATTACTGCTGAAATAACAGGTCTTAATCTAGAAATCATACGCAGATTCCACATCATTTTGGAAACTTTAGGGTCAGGGTTTCCTATTAATGTAGCGGCTTTCGATGAGTACACGAAAGAAACCAGGAAAATGTACTTGAAAGAATACTCTTGGTACAACATGCCGGTCTCAGTCCATAAAGTCTTATACCATGGAAAAGATGTCATAGCATCATGCATTCTCCCAATTGGACAGCTATCGGAAGAAGCGCAAGAGGCAAGGAATAAGGATGTTAGAAAATTTAGGGAAATGTTCACTCGGAAAACATCAAGAATCGATACGAATACCGATCTTATACATAGATTGTTAATATCTTCGGATCCATTCCTTGCCAGCTTGCGAAATGTTCCCAAAAGATCCCGGAGTCCTATGGAGCATGACGTTTTGCAATTATTGGCCTTATCAATAGAAAATGATTAAATCCTTTTTTATTGTTTCATAATAATTTTATTGTTATTTTATTTTGTAATTTCGATTTTTTTGTTTTTGTTTGTTTTGAAATAAATTGTATTTTTTTATGATTCCAATAAAATAATTTTGTATTTAAAATATGAAATAATACATAACAATGTAAAAAAACAATGTTTTAATTTTAATCAAGGTATATCAGTCAAATAAATAAAAGAAAATAATTAAATCCCGCCAAATGTTGATTTTCCCACTGCGCGCAGCCGAGTTTTACTTTAGGAACAGATGTAGATCAAATTCACACAAGAAAGAGGTCTTATCAAAAGGCGGTAATTACGAGCAAAAACAGGACAACGATGTCAAGCCACAAAAGCCAAAAGATGCCTTGAAGTGCTACAATTGCGGAGAGTTGTGTGCTTAAGAAAAGAAAAAGATGCGCTGTACCAAATGCAACAAGTTTCACGTACTATTGGCAGTGTGACAAACTGCAAATATGAACCGATTGGGAGCCACAAATCAAGACTAAAGTCCGCGTTGAAACATACAGTTATCGCACCTTCATTAATACCGGTAGTCAGGCTAGTATCGTGCGCAAATCAGTTGCCAGGCAAATCAACGCCAAACAACTTAAGTGCTCAATGAAAATTAGAGGATTTTGATATCGACGAAAAAATGATTACAGCTGAAGTATACGTAGCAGACGACAATTTATTGCAAGAGGACTTTTTGATGGGACAACTTCCGTTGACCTATGAGTCATGTTAGTTGGGCATTTCACCAGCCGATTGATTTTGAAAGCGACAGTAAAACTGCAAAACTTCTAATTAATTTTCAAATCGAAAATGATAGAGATAAAATGTGCAACTGTTAGAAAAATTCTCTGATGTTTGTTCTACTGGATTGCATGGCATTGGAAAAACAAGCATCGCCCAAGCAAATATTTTTGTTGAAAGTGGACAGGTAGTGTCTCAAGCACCAGTATCTAAGAAGGAAATAGTATGCAAAATAGTTGACGAGCTGTTGAAGCAAGATATCATAAAGTCATCCATATCAGAGTATGCCAGCCCAGTGGTACTTATCAAGAAGCCAAACGGTAGTGATCACTGAATAAGCTAATCAAGAAAACTTCCCAGGGCCAAATTTTGAGGAGCGTCTGCAAGAGGCAAAACAATTTACCATAAATACTTTTCTTCCCTGGATTTCAACAGTGGTTACTACCAGATTGTAAAGAACTACATAAAATCATTCGTGGGCAGTGCACTTTATAAAACTCTAGGCGGACGACAACTAGGTCAGTACCATTATGACGATATCAATCCAGTCCCTTTCTCCACTATACAAATGGACCATTTGGGTCCTTTTCCGAAGAGTTCCCGACGAAATGAGCATATTCTGTTGATTGTCGATGCATTCACCAAATTTACCGTAGTACGAGCGGTGAAAAGTTCAGCAACCAAACACGTTTTGGATATACTACAAAATGTAACAAACTACATGGGTATGCCGGATCGAATCATTACTGATCGCGGTCCAACCTTTACTTCGAAGGACTTTGAACCAGTCAGGTGCTGACTGTTTAAGGCCATGGATTATAGTACTATTTATTATATTTAAAGAAAGCAATTTAATATAGTTGAATATTATTTTTATTAATATTATTTTATTTAAATAACTACTATAACGAACGAATTCCGCATGCCCATTTTTATAAAAGTTTATTAATAAAAGTTAACACAAATCGCTACGACTATATACGATAACTATAAGTTATTAATTAAAATTCGCATGAAAATTGCGCTTTATTTGGCTTTAAATTTCGCGTTGTAATAATATGTTCGAACGACACGCACAAATTTACTTGACGAATAGAAGAAGAAGAACGCATAGACAATGCAAAAGCGAATAGACAAGTGTCGTAAGCATTAGACTAAGCGAGAGTATTTGTTTGCAATTTTAGCGCTTTCCAGAATTCGTTTGCTTCTTCTTGATTTTTTTGCACGAGCTTGGAATGCATATTGTGTCTTCTCACTCTGTCTAATGTATCCACGCATAAATAAATACATATAAATATATTTACACACATAAAATTATGTAATAAAATTAGGGAACGAGAACAACAGTCGAGGAGCACGCGACTATGTTGCCATAAAAAGTATTTAATTGTATTATACTAATCGAAGGCTACAAATTAATCATAACACTGTAGTCCGCTGCCACCTTGCATCAATTTCGATACTTTCCAATAATTTATCGCCGCAATTTCCGGGCGCGAGAAAGACTGCAAAAAGCGGTGTGAGCATAATACGGTATTTCTTTATAAATTTTAAATGGGCCAACATCGATAACTCGCAATATATCAAATTATCATAAATAATATTTATTTATTTGCATTTTATGCTTTTGTATTTTTTACTGATACTAAAATATGATTTATTAAATAATAATTATAGGTGCACGTACGCATATTATGAATATTATGTATATGTACACATGCATGTAAATACTTGCATACATTGAGATCGGTCTACCACGCCACCTATTGGTTGTATACAAATGCATAAATTTATGTGCGTACACAAATTAAGTATATATGAGCTAAACATATTTGTATATATTTTCGGTAATTGACATGTGCATGGAAAAGAAGAAACGAGAAAGAGCTAGCACTACACGCTTTCTTTCCTGTACAAGCTATGACGTCATCGACCATTTGACCATTTTCGATGGTCAAAGAGAATAAAAATTACAAAATATATAAAATTAAATATATCAAAATATATAAAATAATAAATGAAAAAATATGAAAACAATATGTCCCGGACTGATGTCAACCGTATTCATTTGCTGCAATGGATTTAAAAAAATAATAATTATTTATATTAAATATGAAATAATTATTATAATTTGTTTGTCTTAAAAATTGCATAATAAATAAATCAAAGTCAATGAAATCAAATTGAGAAAAAACTCTTTTTAATTTAAATTAAATTTAAAATGAGAAGTAGAGGATTTGTTTACCACAGCCTCCTCGGCTGCTAGTTTCGTTTTAGTTTATTTGAATAAAGTAAATAAATAAAATTAATATAATAAAAATAAAATGGAAAGAATTCAAACGATGTCGCATATGAGAATTGTACTCACGCCACAACACACAGAAACCTTCAAAATTCCGTCGGCCGCTCTAACCACTCAGCTACATATTGCCTCTTCTCTTACTCAGTCGTCACAGTTGCATGGAGAACTATTTCTGTTACCGCAGGCCGATAGCAAATTCAAAGCTCTATTGCTGTGTGTCTGCGTAATGTATATACGTTCAAAACTAATTGAATTCTTTTCATATCTTACTTATTTATATTTAAATGAAATTTTTACAACACGCCCATGGCAAGGTATTTGTCATGTGTGATATTCAATTTTGATTGTTGAGTTAATATTGTTGGTCCTCACAATTATTACTGATTTACAGAGGCGGAAAGCAGGGTGTCGCAATTTCAAAAAAATTTTGAGACACTGCAATATACACGAACGTTGTTACAAAATTTGGTGGCTCTAGATTACATAGTTTCTGAGATATACGCGTTCATACAGACAGACAGACAGACAGACAAACAGACATAGCTTAATCGACTCGTCTGTTGATCCTGTTTCAGAATATATATAGTTTATGGGGTCGGCGATGCTTCCCTTTCCCTGTTACGCACATTTTCGTACGGACAAAAACAATAGTCCACGAATTTTTTTAAAATCCATGGCCTAAAAACCAGTTGAACCAGTTGAAGTCAGGTGCAGACTGTATAAGCCCATGGATTATAGTACTATATACCGTTAAACACCTTTGTTTATAACGGTATAGAATCACCGGTCGAATTACCTACTGATTACTAAGAAATAAAAATATCTATACTTATATCACTAAAGAAATGGGTTGGTGTAGCAAACGAGCACTCCCAAGTCAATATACCTTCAGCGGGAAATTTTTATAAAATTTTATTAACAAAAGTTTACACGAATCGCCACGACTATTTAAATTGCGCTTTATTTGGATTTAAATTTCGCCTTGTTATACTATTGTATGTTCGAACGAGACGCACAAAATTAATTGACAAACAGATGAAGAAGAACGCATAGACAATGCAAAAGCGAATAGACAAGTGTCGTAAGCATTAGACTAAGCGAGAGGGCAATAAGTATATATATGCATTTTAAGCGCGTGCCAAAATTCGTTACATTTGCTTCTTCTTGATTTTATAAAACGAGCTAAAAATACATATTGTGTCTTCTCGCTCTGTCTAATGTATCCACGCATGTGTAAATGATTAATGTCATATATTTTGTAGTAGGCTATAGGGTATGTAGGTAGTATGCATACACATTGTACATAAGTTTGACATAACAACATTGTACTCGTATATAAAAATTATGCTTAAGTCATTGTTCGCTTTCGGGTGGCATTCTGTCTGTTTCGCAACATGCGTAAAGGCAGATCGCAACCGGAGAGATTGTCAGTCAAATGCTAACGCTGAAAGCGTTGAGTACAAATAAATGAAGAGAGAGACTAATTTGTGCGTTTGCGTTTTACTAAAGAGCGGGATACATATTATACCTCTACAATATCAGAAGTGCATTTTATAGTTTTGTATTTTTTACATACCGCCAATTTTGATTTACTCGGCGATTTACTCATTTCTTAACGTTCTGCATTTGTATATATATAGATAAATACTATATGAACTTATCCTCCGAATTGAATTAGATAAACCATTTCGACCCTTCGACCAGCAAGATGTTGTCGATGACGTCAGAACTAAATTACTTGCGTAGGAAAGAAAAGAACAAACGATGCGAGCGTGAAGCGCGAGCTGTTTCTCGCCTCTTCTTTTCCATGCACATGTCGATTACCGAAAATACATGTGCATAAATAGATACTAATACTCAACGAATAGGTGGCGTGGTAAATGAATATGAATGTATGCAAGTATTTACATGCTTGTGTACATAATCATAATATTTATAATATGCTTACGTGCACATATGATTATTATTTAATAATTCATATTTTAGGATCAGTAAAAAACACAAAACCATAAAATGCAATTAAATAAATATTAATTTTGATTACTCGATATATTGCAAGTTATCGATATTGGCCAATTCAAAATTTATAAAGAAATACCGTCTTTACATACAGTCTTTCGCGCGGTAGGCAATTGCGGCGATAAATTATTTTCTGCGTATCGAAATTTATGAAAGGAGGCAGCGCACTGCAGTGTTATGATTAATTTGTAGTTGGCGATTAGTATCATACAATTAGATCTTTTTATAGCAACACACGGCGAACGGTATGCAACTGTCGCGTGCCGCTCGACTGTTGCTCTCGTTAAAGACTATCTTTCTAAACCGATCTTAGTTACTTCTGGTTCCTTAGGACAGCCACTTTGTACCAATGCAATTTAACCTTTTTATTAGCGATTTTCCTTCAATACTCCTTCACTCTAACATTCTTATGTATTCTGGTGACGTGAAACTCTGTTTGACTCACAGTGATCCTGTAAATAACCTTCTTCAAACAGATCTTGATTTGTTTTTTGCATGGTGCAGCTATAATCTGCTGCATCTTAACTGTTTGAAGTGCAAGGTTATGTCATTTTACAGAGGTAACTATCATGTCATCAATTATAATCTTAACTTAACCCCACTCTTAAGAATATCTGAAGTAACTGATTTAGGTATCCTCTTTGATCATAAATTGAAATTTGATCGTCACATAACACAAATTGTCAATAAGGGGTTTCGATTACTCGGGTTCATCAAAGCCAAAGGCCAAAGAATACGAGGATCCTTATACGACAAAGTTCCTTTATACTTCTCTTGTTTTTCCAATTCTTTAATATGAGTCTTGTATGTAGCCGCCGCAATACCATATTCACCAAGATAGAATTAAGTCTGTTCAAAAACAGTTTCTACTCTTTGCCTTGCGCAGTTTCAATTGGGATCCGGGTTTAGACTTACCACCATATTCTAGTAGACTCCTTCTAATTAACCTACCTTCTTTAACTAACCGTCATATTATGTTAGGCGTTATGTTTATATACAATATAGATTCCCCTACTCTGCTTAATCCAATCAATTTCTGTATTCCTTCCAGAGTTACTCGTAATTTTATGCCACTATCCTTGCCCTTTTGTCCTACTAAGTACAGCTTGCATGACCCTTTCCATATTCTCTGTGCTGACTACAACATACTGTTTGGCATTTTTAACTCTGAGTCCTCTCTTAACTCTGTTAAACAGTCTGTCCTTAATCAATTAATACTACATCCTAACAACTAATACTAATTTACCGATCTGATTGGATTTTACTCGGTTTTCCCCAATCCTTTGCAGCAAATGGAGGATCGGGATTTCTTGTGTTATATTCCCCAGCCTAAATTTAAAAATATATAGTTTTAATGATTTTAAATTCTTAGTTTTTTACAAAATTTAATATTAAAATCTAAATCTTAAACTTTTATTATTTTATTTTTTTTTTTTAATTTTTTCTAATTTTAATGTAAATAATTTAAACCAGCCGAACGCTACAGTCAGGTGCTGACTGTATAAGGCCATGGATTATGGTACTTTATATAAATTATATACAAGTCTATATTTGTATTTATTATTTATAAAGTAAGCAATTTAATTAAGTTGAATATTATTATTATTAATATAATTTTATTTAAATAACTACTAAAACGATTAATTTGCTATAAGTTATTAATTCGCAATGAAAATTGGGCTTTTTTTGGATTTAAATTTCGCGTCGTTATACTATGTTCGAACAACACCACAGTGGTTCCCCCCATAGGTCAAAAATAAAAAAATCAAAGTCCAAATTTTGACTTTAAATGTATCATTACTTTCTCATAATTGGTCTAGCTATTCAAATTTATTCATGTTTTTGTTTTGCTCTAACTGTGCGCTTCAAGAATAGCATCGAAAGAGACAGCATGATATCAATCGATTATTGCAGCGTGAGCAACTTGCAAGTGAAGCTGTCCGTAAAGTCAATAAAAAACCTTATAAATCGACATTACTCTGCAATGGAAGACATTCGTATAATAAATAATGGTATTTAGTATATTTTTAAAGCAAAAATTATATGTACGACGTTCTGTGTTTTGCGTAAATTAATGTTGTGTTTAGTATATAGTTGCAGATGTTCTTTGTTTATGTTTGCTATCTTTGCTATCTGAACTGCAATCCGATCGGACAATAAGCACTGAAGTTATTAGATAAACCATTTCTACCAAAGATGTTGTCGATGACGTCAGAACTAAATTACTTGCGTAGGAAAGAAAAGAACAAACGATGCGAGCGTGAAGCGCGAGCTGTTTCTCGCCTCTTCTTTTCCATGCACATGTTCATTACCGAAAATACATGTGCATAAATAGATACTAATACTCAACGAATAGGTGGCGTGGTAAATGAATATGAATGTATGCAAGTATTTACATGCTTGTGTACATAATCATAATATTTATAATATGCTTACGTGCACATATGACTATTATTTAATAATTAATATTTTAAGGTCAGTAAAAAATACAAAACTATAAAATGCAATTAAATAAATAATAATTTTGATTACTCGATATATTGCAAGTTATCGATATTGGCCAATTCAAAATTTATAAAGAAATACCGATATATACTGTTCATACCGCTGCTTGCAGACTTGCGCTATGAAAATTGCGGCGATAAATTATTGACAACGTATCGAAATTGATGCAAGGTGGCAGCGCACTGCAGTGTTATGATTAATTTGTAGCTTGCGATTAGTATTATACAATTAGATACTTTTTATGGCAACGTACGTCCAAGGGTATCTCACTGTCGCGTGCCGCTCGACTGTTGCTCTCGTTTTGTTTTGTTATGTTGGTACACTCTTCCCGAACATCTGTTCAAAGAGTCAAGTGAATGGAATTTTTTATTTTTTTGTGAGAGGCGTAAAGGTTATAAGTGTTTTGCCTGCTCGTCGAATATTTTGCTAAATTTTGACCAAAAGAATCGTCGCATGAGCATCGCTCAAGATCTGTTGAATGACGTCAACTATGACCCAGATTTACTCAAAAGGGTCATAGCTGGTGACGAATCATGGGTGTATGGTTATGATATCGAAACCAAAGGAATACGAAGAAAACGTCCAGAATTGTTGAAATACAATTCATGGCTTTTGCATCACGATAATGCTCCTGCTCACTCATCTTTGCTTGTGAGAGATTTTTTGGCCAAAAACAACACCACAATCATGCCTCAGCCACCATATTCACCGGATTCGGCTTCCATGTGACCTATGAAAGGACGAAGATTTGCAACGATTGGAAGATAAAGACTGCATCGCTGGAAGAGCTCAAGGCTATATATCAAGGCTTTGTATCTGAGGGGGATTTACTTTGACGAGGACAAAAGTGCTTATGAGAAGTGCTTTGAGGATTGGAAAATCCGTTGGCATAAGTGTATTGTATCTGAAGAGGATTACTTTGAAGGGGACAACATAAATATTGATAAATAAATAAATATTTTAAAAATAATTTAATTTAAAATAAAATTTTGTAATTAGGCCATGGACAATTCTGTTTGTCGGAACGAACATTTTCGTAGAAGGAGACATATCCGACCCCATAAACTATATATTCTGAATCAGCAGTAGATTATGCTATGTCTGTCTGTCTGTCAGTATGAACGCCTATATCTCAGAAACTATGTAAGCTAGGGCCACCAAATTTTGTAACAACGTTCGTGTATATTGCAGTGTCTCAAAGCTTTTTTTTTTAAATTACGACACGCCTTTCCCGTTTCTGCAAATCAGTATTTGCTGTTTAGAAGCGACAATATTAACTCAACACCCAAAGTTGAATATCACACTTGACAACTATTTTGCCATGTGAAAATTTCATTTAAATCGAACTATAAGTAAGTAAGATATGATTGAAATTAAATCCGTCTTGAACGTATATATAATACCCAGACACACAACAATAAAACATTGTATTTTCTATCGGCCAGTGGTAACAGAAATGGTTCACCAAACAACCATGCCGGCAAATCAAAAGATGAGCTAATGGCTGAATGGTTAGAAGGGCGGACGGCAGTGTTGAAGACTTGTGTGTGCTGTGGCGCAAGAACGATTATCATGTGCAACAAAGTTTGCATATTCTTTCCATTTTATTTATTTATTTTGTTCTAATTAACTAAAACGAAAGCAGACATAGGGGGCTTTGATATACAAATCCGCTAGCTCGTTCCACGAAATTAAGAAGAAGCAAATGTAACGAATTTGTAATAACCCGAAATTTAAATTATGAAAGTATCAGAGTTCACTAAAACCGGATAGCTCGAGCACCGTTCAACAGTGCTCGCCAAAACTAATTGTTGACAGAATCGATAATTCAACCTTAGCGGATATTCAGACAAAGCGTTAAACTTCTAATAAAAACGTACCAGATTTTCAAAAAATTCCTGCTATTCAAAAACCAAAATTATCTTTAACCAATAAGAAGATTGTTCGAACCAAGTTCAATTCTGGCTCATATTGAAGGGCATGGCACAATTGCTACAGATCCGGAAAATTTGTCAGCTATAGTTGATTTTCCGGTACCAACATCGGTTAAACAGCTGCGTAGATTCTTAGGAATGACCGGTTGGTACCATAAGTTCATTAAGAATTACACTTTCATTGGTCCATCTCCTACATATACATACTCTGAAGCAAAAGTGAAAATTTAAGTGGTCCGATGAGGCTCAAAAAGCATTCGAGCTTTTAAAAAAGCAAATGTATGAGGCTCCGTCTCTGCACAGTCTAAACTTTGATGCCGAATTTTTTTCTCACTCCGATGCCAACCGCACAGGTGTTGGTGGTGTACTGGTTCTGATATTCGCAGAGGGTAAAGAAGTTCCTATAGCCTTTATGTCAAGGATACAACCAAAGCCAAAGAAACTATTCGGTTACAGAAAAGGAATGTTTAGCCGCTATACTATCAATAAAGAAATTCAGACTTTATATAGAAAGGCAAAAATTTACAGTTGTCACAGATCACGCTTCATTAAAGTAGCTGATGTCTCAAAAAGACTTAAGCAGCAGGTTTGCAATATGAGATCTTAGATTGCAAGGGTTTACATCGCAAAGGAAGCCAGAATATTGTCCCAGATGCACTCTCGCGAATATTTACTTAGCTATTGTTGACCCTGATCAATTTATTGATTTGCAAGCAGATTCGTTCAGGAGCATTGAATACGAGGCGTAAGTAAAACAGGTGAAACATAATGGAAATAAACTGCCAGACGTTAAAGTCGTGAACAACAGAATATATCGTAGAATGAAACAAGCGAACGCATAGATGATGATATGGTGTGGAACATTTTTCTACCAAAAGAGGTAATAAAAATCGCCTAGCAAATAGTTCACGATCATCCTTTAGTATCGCACTGTGATATAAACAAGACATAAGAGAGACTTCGTTGGTACTATTTTTGGCCAGATTTGGCCAGATGTTACATAAACAACTGCGAAATTTTTAATTGCACCAAACACCCAAACTACTTTATTTGGATTTCTTGAGTCCTTACCCGCGCTCTAGGACAGGTAATATAGGAGTTTTTGATGTCTTAGATCCTTTTTTTAAAGTTTCCCTTTTATAAGCCAGTAAAGAAATTTACTGCTGAGGCTATCTTAAAATATGTTGATTTGCTTCATAGTTTTGGCGTCCCAGAAGTAGTGGTTTTAGACAATGGCGTCCAGTTTAAATCATATGCTTTCAACAACCTGTTGATAAAGTATAACATCGCCCACTCAAATTCGGCAGTATACGCTCCACAGGAAAACGAATCCGAAAGAGTGAGTCTGTGATCGCCGCAATAAAATCATAAATAAGTTCAAGCCAGAATAACTGGGATGAGCAGCTAAGCAAAATTTGTTTTTCGCTTCGGTCTAGCTGGCACTCAGCAATCAACAACATCCCTCATGACTTTCGGCCAAACCAACTTTCAAACTATTAAAAAATCTTGAAATGTTGGAAGATCGGTCAGTGTGCTTTAAGAGGGAGGATATTAATATTAATTTAGTTGCATTCAATATAAGTGCATTTTAGGGATAACTGCATTATTATTGCAGTTGCAGTTAAGTGCATTTTTAGGATAAGTGGACATTTTTTTGAGTCAAACATGGTGTAATTCAGTCTTTCGCCTAAAAGTATGCACCAGTAGTAGGCATCACCTTGGTTTAAGTTTAAGTATTGTAGTAGACTGCGACAACCTTAAATAGTAGCAGATAAAGCCCTGGAAAATATCCGAAATATAAATATTTAATCCTAAAGAAAAAAATCCCTTGCTCGTGGTTGTTTTAACGAAACCATAGAAATGGAATATGATTTTAATTTTTTATTGGTACATTGTTGTAATGCTAATATAGTAGGGGTGAATATAGTAGGGGTGAATTGCTGGGTTAACCCAGGGCTCTGCTTATTAGCCAGTCGATCTATAGACCGTACAGATCATTCTGCGACCAGGGTACGAGCGAGTACCGAGACGAGGAAGAAAAAACTTAATCAAAATTATAGCTATATCACTATATTATATTACTATATTATTATCACTGTACATATACAAGAAAAGCGGAGGTTTCCTTTTTCCCCCCTCTCCATGTATCGATAACATAAATAGTTTTAAACACAAACTTTTGAACAACAGCTGAGCAAGTAAAACATGTTGTAGTAGAACAAATAAGTTGTTTTTTAAGTTCTCTTTATACTTCACGATCCACAAATAAAGCCTACAAAATTACCATTTCACATGCAAACCCAAAACGCAAAAGTTACTGGCCAAGCTAACCAACAGCAAATCAGCAACTGGAACAGAACACAATGGAGGACACAGAAGATATCAGCAACGAGCGTAGCCATGGTAGACAGGTTACCAACAACTTTATGAGACAAGCATCGGCCAGTCGCGAAAAGACGTGCCGAAGTGAAGACACCATTGACACCTCCAAAGGTGCTCAAAGCCACAAAATTGGATCAGCGGGCCAAACACTTTATTGCCAAAGGTCACCGCGACAGCCACCGAGCTAAGCATCTCCGGTTCGGACACCACAGCAAAATAGGCCAAATTAACGTGCACATAAATCCCAGTCACCAGTGGCATGGCTATCCAAATGACGCGCGTGGCAGATTTTTATAGGGATCCTGCTGCTCTTCGGCATGAAACAACTACGCATATTATGCATATTACGTATATGAACACATGCATGTAAATACTTACATACATTGAGATCGGTCTACCACTCCACCTATACAAATGTATAAATTTATGTGCGTACACAAATTAAGTATATATGAGTTTAACATATTTGTATATATTTTCGGTAATTGACATGTGCATGGAAAAGAAGAAACGAGAAAAAGCTCGCACTACACGCTTTCTTTCCTGTACAAGCTATGACGTCATCGACCATTTGACCATTTTCGATGGTCAAAGAGAATAAAAATTACAAAATATATAAAATTAAATATATCAAAATATATAAAATAATAAATGAAAAAATATGAAAACAATATGTCCCGGACTGATGTCAACCGTATTCATTTGCTGCAATGGATTTAAAAAAATAATAATTATTTATATTAAATATGAAATAATTATTATAATTTGTTTGTCTTAAAAATTGCATAATAAATAAATCAAAGTCAATGAAATCAAATTGAGAAAAAACTCTTTTTAATTTAAATTAAATTTAAAATGAGAAGTAGAGGATTTGTTTACCACAGCCTCCTCGGCTGCTAGTTTCGTTTTAGTTTATTTGAATAAAGTAAATAAATAAAATTAATATAATAAAAATAAAATGGAAAGAATTCAAACGCTGTCGCATATGAGAATTGTACTCACGCCACAACACACAGAAACCTTCAAAATTCCGTCGGCCACTCTAACCACTCAGCTACATATTGCCTCTTCTCTTACTCAGTCGTCACAGTTGCATGGAGAACTATTTCTGTTACCGCAGGCCGATAGCAAATTCAAAGCTCTATTGCTGTGTGTCTGCGTAATGTATATACGTTCAAAACTAATTGAATTCTTTTCATATCTTACTTATTTATATTTAAATGAAATTTTTACAACACGCCCATGGCAAGGTATTTGTCATGTGTGATATTCAATTTTGATTGTTGAGTTAATATTGTTGGTCCTCACAATTATTACTGATTTACAGAGGCGGAAAGCAGGGTGTCGCAATTTCAAAAAAATTTTGAGACACTGCAATATACACGAACGTTGTTACAAAATTTGGTGGCTCTAGATTACATAGTTTCTGAGATATACGCGTTCATACAGACAGACAGACAGACAGACAAACAGACATAGCTTAATCGACTCGTCTGTTGATCCTGTTTCAGAATATATATAGTTTATGGGGTCGGCGATGCTTCCCTTTCCCTGTTACGCACATTTTCGTACGGACAAAAACAATAGTCCACGAATTTTTTTAAAATCCATGGCCTAAAAACCAGTTGAACCCTACAGTCAGGTGCAGCCTGTATAAGGCCATGGATTATAGTACTATATACCGTTAAACACCTTTGTTTATAATCACCGGTCGAATTACCTACTGATTACTAAGAAATAAAAATATCTATACTTATATCACTAGAGAAATGGGTTGGTGTAGCAAACGAGCACTCCCAAGTCAATATACCTTCAGCGGGAAACTTTTATAAAATTTTATTAACAAAAGTTTACACGAATCGCCACGACTATTTAAATTGCGCTTTATTTGGATTTAAATTTCGCGTTGTTATACTATTGTATGTTCGAACGAGACGCACAAAATTAATTGACAAACAGACGAAGAAGAACGCATAGACAATGCAAAAGCGAATAGACAAGTGTCGTAAGCATTAGACTAAGCGAGAGGGCAATAAGTATATATATGCATTTTAAGCGCGTGCCAAAATTCGTTACATTTGCTTCTTCTTGATTTTATAAAACGAGCTAAAAATACATATTGTGTCTTCTCGCTCTGTCTAATGTATCCACGCATGTGTAAATGATTAATGTCATATATTTTGTAGTACGCTATAGGGTATGTAGGTAGTATGCATACACATTGTACATAAGTTTGACATATCAACATTGTACTCCTATATAAAAATTATGCTTAAGTCATTGTTCGCTTTCGGGTGGCATTCTGTCTGTTTCGCAACATCGGTTCTCTAGCAACATGCGTAAAGGCAGATCGCAACCGGAGAGATTGTCAGTCAAATGCTAACGCTGAAAGCGTTGAGTACAAATAAATGAAGGGAGAGACTAATTTGTGCGTTTGCGTTTTACTAAAGAGCGGGATACATATTATACCCCTACAATATCAGAAGTGCATTTTATAGTTTTGTATTTTTTACATACCGCCAATTTTGATTTACTCGGCGATTTACTCATTTCTTAACGTTCTGCATTAGTATATATATAGATACTATAGATACTATATGAACTTATCCTCCGAATTGAATTAGATAAACCATTTCGACCCTTCGACCAGCAAAGATGTTGTCGATGACGTCAGAACTAAATTACTTGCGTAGGAAAGAAAAGGACAAACGAGCTGTTTCTCGACTCTTCTTTTCCATGCACATGTCGATTACCGAAAATACATGTGCATAAATAGATACTAATACTCGACCAATAGGTGGCGTGGTAAATGAATATGAATGTATGCAAGTATTTACATGCTTGTGTACATAATCATAATATTTATAATATGCTTACGTGCACATATGATTATTATTTAATAATTCATATATTAGTGTCAGTAAAAAATACAAAACTATAAAATGCAATTAAATAAATATTAATTTTAATTACTCGATATATTGCGAGTTATCGATGATGGCCAATTTAAAATTTATAAAGAAATACCGATATATACTGCTCACACCGCTTTTTGCAGTCTTGCGCTAGGAAAATTGCGGCGATATATTTTTGACAACGTATTGAAATTGATGCAAGGTGGCAGCGCACTGCAGTGTTATGATTAATTTGTAGTTGGCGATTAGTATCATACAATTAGATACTTTTTATGGCAACACACGGCGAACGGTATGCAACTGTCGCGTGCCGCTCGACTGTTGCTCTTGTTAAAGACTATCTTTCTAAGCCGATCTTAGTTACTTCTGGTGTTCCTCAGGACAGCCACTTTGGACCAATGCAATTTAACCTTTTTATTAGCGATCTTCCTTCAATACTCCTTCACTCTAACATTCTTATGTATTCTGATGACGTGAAACTCTGTTTGACTCACAGTGATCCTGTAAATAACCTTCTTCAAACAGATCTTGATTTGTTTTTTGCAAGGTGCAGCCATAATCTGCTGCATCTTAACTGTTTGAAGTGCAAGGTTATGTCATTTTACAGAGGTAACTATCATGTCATCAATTATAATCTTAACTTAACCCCACTCTTAAGAATATCTGAAGTAACTGATTTAGGTATCCTCTTTGATCATAAATTGAAATTTGATCGTCACATAACACAAATTGTCAATAAGGGGTTTCGACACTTCGGGTTCATCAAAGCCAAAGGCCAAAGAATTCGAGGATCCTTATAAGACAAAGTTCCTTCATTCTGTTAAACTGTCTGTCCCTAATCAATTAATACTACATCCTAACAACTAATACTAATTTACCGATCTGATTGGATTTTACTCGGTTTCCCCAATCCTTTGCAGCAAATGGAGGATCGGGATTTCTTGTGTTATATTCCCCAGCCTAAATCTAAAAATATATAGTTTTAATGATTTTAAATTCTTAGTTTTTTACCAAATTTAATATTAAAATCTGAATCTTAAACTTTAATTATTTTTTTTTTTTTTTATGTTTTCTTATTTTAATGTAAATTATTTAAACCAGCCGAACGCTACAGTCAGGTGCTGACTGTATAAGGCCATGGATTATAGTACTATATATAAATTATATACAAGTCTATATTTGTATTTATTATTTATAAAGTAAGCAATTTAATTAAGTCGAATATTATTATTATTAATATAATTTTATTTAAATAACTACTATAACGATTAATTTGCTATAAGTTATTAATTCGCAATGAAAATTGGGCTTTTTTTGGATTTAAATTTCGCCTTGTTATACTATGTTCGAACGACACCACAGTGGTTCCCCCCATAGGTCAATAATAAAAAAATCAAAGTCCAAATTTTGACTTTAAATGTATCATTACTTTCTCATAATTGGTCTAGCTATTCAAATTTATTCATGTTTTTGTTTTGCTCTAACTGTCCGCTTCAAGAATAGCATCGAAAGAGACAGCATGATATCAATCGATTATTGCAGCGTGAGCAACTTGCAAGTGAAGCTGTCCGTAAAGTCAATAAAAAACGTTATAAATCGACATTACTCTGCAATGGAAGACATTCGTATAATAAATAATGGTATATTTTTAAAGCAAAAATTATATGTACGACGTTCTGTGTTTTGCGTAAATTAGTGTTGTGTTTAGTATATACAATAGTTGCAGATGTTCTTTGTTTATGTTTGCTATCTTTCGTTGGAGTTTTCGTTATGTCCATTTCCACTTAACTTAATAATTCTTTTTGTGCATTGTTTATTAACATTTTAAAATTAAGAAAACGTTTAATTCAAGTGCCGACCAGTGCTTAATCAGGTGAGCAATCTTTTTAAATTATATATTGTTTCACCTTGTACATATGCACATATAAATGTATTGTAGTAGGCAATAAAATGTTTATTGAGTCTTTTAGTTATTAAATAGATTATAAATTTATTTATTTCACAGCTTTTTTTAGCTTCACTCTTATTTTCTTCTTTCACTGACTCTTCCGCCTTCATTCATTGTACATTTCATTGAATATATCGATATTATACATGGTTGCTTTTCTTTACAATAAATCGATATCAAAGTATTATTCTCTACGATAGTTATGTTGTTACAATATGTGTTTATCTTACATGCTATGTTATCTAAATCTATTACAATTCGACCATCCTGATTAAAAGATAGCCCTCTATCTTCCTTTAATTGTTTGTAACATACATTAAATATTCTAGATTTTTATCCAAGGCTTCATATTATGCGCACCCCACACTCCATGATACGGGTTTCGAGCTAATTGAAAACCATCGACGTCCTTCAATATATATCTATCATTCTTTAACACTTTAAATATTTCATACGGACCTTTCATTTTAGGTATTAATTTTCTTGCTACCCCTGCTGTGCTATCGAAATTTTTAACCATCACATAATCCCCCACACTATATTTGATCGCTACTTTTTTCTTTTCATTAAATGTCTTTTCATTATTTGCTTGTGCTAATACTTGATTTTTTTCGACTATTTCTCTAATATGTTCTAAATTCCGTTCATTACTATTTTCTAACTGATTCATCGTTTCTAACATTGCTTCTTATTCATCACTAACCTTCCCTCTCTGAGCTAATCCAAACAGCATTTCACTTGGTAATTTCTTCGTACTAAAATGCTGCGTGTTGTTTAACGTATACTCTACTTCCTCAATCACAGAGTCCCAATATTGTCCGTTCTCAGGTTCCCTTAATTTAGAAATCATAGGTGCTAAACTTCTATTAATTCTTTCTACCTGTCCATTTGCCTGTGGAGAACCCGTTGCAATTTTAATGTGTTTTACATTTAAATCATTTAGAAAATCTTCGAAATCCGCCGATGTAAAACAACTACCACGATCAGATATAATACAAGTTGGTTTACTATATGCCCTAAAGTATTCTTTTAATGCACTTATAACCTCCTTAGTGTTTGTAGTCTTAGTTGTATATAATCTTACAAACTTCGTAAACCCATCTACTACTACCAAAATATGTTTTTTCAATCTGCTATTATCAACTGGACCATAATGATCTATATGAATTATCTCAAATGGTTTATTTCCTTTAGGTATACTGTGCAACAATCCTTCCCCTTTACCATATTTTGTTGAAAAAGCAATACACTTTAAACAATTTTCAATGTGCTCCATAACTTTGTTCCTCATATTCGAAAACCAATAACTTTTCACTATCGCACTTAACATCTTGTCTCTACCAATATGTCTTAACTGATCATGATACTTATATAACACATGATCCTCCATCCTTTGTGGCACACAAAACAATAATCTACCATCATTGGTTTTCCTAAACACAATGCCATTTCTCATTTCGTAAAGCTTATGCTCATTTTCCTCCAATAATTTCTTAATATTCTGTAACTTTTCATCTTTGGCCTGAGCAATTATTAAATTGGTTTCAAAACTATTTGCCTCAGTGATCATTATCGCATCATTACATCTGTTAAGTGCATCTACATGTTGCATTTGTTTACCTGCTCTATGCTTCAGTTCATAATCAAATTCTTGCAATTCCAAAGCCCACCTGGCAATTCTCTGATTAAGCTCAATCTTATTTAACGTTAATGTTAAAGAATTACAATCTTAAAGAGTCTGCCTTGCAAATATATCCTAAATCTCCGTAAAGCATATATAATTGCTAAGGTTTCTAATTCAAAACTATGATATTTGGCTTCTGTTTCTGTTGTCCTTTTCGAAAAATAAAATACCGGATGCCATTTTCCATCATGCTCTTTTTGCATCAATACCGCCCCAAATCCTAATGCACTGGCATCACAATGAAGTTCAGTTTCCTTCTTATGATCAAGCATGGCCAAAACCGGTGCCAAAAGTAATTTGTCCTTTAACTGTTGAAAACAATCTAACTCTTTTTCCTCAAATTTAAACTTTTTCTTAATAAATCATATAACGGTTTTGCTATCGTCGAAAAATTTTTTATAAATCTTCTAAAATAAGAACACAACCCCAGGAAACTATGAACTGACTGCGTTTTCACCGGTATGGGAAAATTTCTAACTGCTTCTAATCCCTTTCCTTCTGCTCTAATCCCATCTTTAGATATTTCAAATCCCAAATACTTAACCTTATCCTGTAAAAATTCACATTTGTCTAGCCTTAATTCTAATCGATTTTCCACTAAACGTTTAAAGACTTCTTTCAAAATTAGTAAATGTTCCGTCACACTCGCACTCGCAATCATAATGTCATCCATATATATTATAACCTTATTTTCTTTTATCATGTCCATAAATATATTATTAATAAATCTTTGAAAAGCTTGTGGAGCTGTCTTCAACCCCATCGGCATTCTTAAAAATTCGTATTGGCCTAAAGGAGTGACAAACGAAGTATATTTTATCGATTCCTTACCCATCAACACATGGAAATACCCATTTTTTAAATCCAGCTTCGTAAATATTGTTTTATTCACTAACCTGTCAAGCAAATCATCTATTAACGGTAAAGGATAGTTGTCTTTTATCACCACCTTATTAAGTCTCCTAAAATCAATACACATTCTTAACTCCCCTGATTTCTTTTTAACTAACACTATTGGCGATGCATACTCTGAACTACTCTCTCGTATTATACCATCCCGCATATACTCATCTAACATCACCTGTAATTTTTCTCTCTCTACATATGATAGTCTTCTTGGTGAACAACTAAAAGGTTTTGCATTATCTACCGTAATATTCATTTCGTATTTAACCTTTTGTATCATAGGCTTTTCCGCATTAATATACATTGTTTTTAAAATTTTTTCTAGTTCACATCGCACTTGCCATTCTACCTGTTCCCCAATATTGTATGAATGTTCCTTTATTTCATTGTCCAAAATGCTAATCTGTAATAAAGCTTCTTCAAAATTATCATTTACCTGTGCATACCCTTTTGTATTATCTTCTAATTCACGTAATCTCTCACTAAGTAATCCATTGTCTAATAACTTACTCTTACTTTTCATTTCTAACAATTCTTCATCTAACACATTCTCTTCTAACTGTCTACTATCTAACAATTCCTCTTCTAACTGTCTGCTATCTAACAATTTAACTAATTTTATTTCCTGCATTGGGACTTAATTTAATAAATCTTCATTTTTTTTAATGCCGAAAAATCAATTTTTAGATCAAATTTTTTCATAAAGTCTCTACCCAGAACTACTCCGCACCTCATAGATTCGTCGGAAACAATTATCAAATCAAAATATATTTTAACTACTTGCTTCTTTACATAACATTGTGTTTTGCCAATAACAATTAACTGGCTTTCATTTAGCCCAAAATATGTGTTATAACTTTCTTGCAGACCCACTCCATCAGGGACTAAACTTATCTTAATAAATGATACTGGACTTCCTGAATCTATGAGCGCTTCCGTAATAATTGACTTACTAATACCTTTGCTAAAATAAATTTCAACTGGTCTTACATAATTATTTTCAGCCTCCGATTTCCTCTTAGGGCATTGAGCTACCAGGTGCTCTGCAGATCCACATCCATAGCATGTTCCCCTCTCTCGAAATGGTAGCTTGCAATCTTTTTGCCAGTGCCCTTTCATATTGCAATTATAGCAACGCAACTCCTTTACTGCAGCGCTGCGCGCTGCCTCCAACTTAGCATCACTTCGTTGTCGTATCGGTAGTACCATCCCAGCAAAGACCCGCAACACTTTCTCAGCCCTCTCAAAACCTTGCAATTTTGCTTGCATGCGAAGATTGTCCACTGGAATCCCTTCGATAATTCCATCCACCAACTCCTCTTCATCCATGTTAACGTCTCGTGCCAACTCAACCTTACTATCATAATAAGTTACGAAACTCTCTCCAAACTTCCAGTTACGCCGTTCAAAATTTCGTCGTAATTCTCCTTTAGTTACTTTCCCATCGAATGCCAGTTTTAATTGCTGCAACAACTCCTCGAAAGGTTGAATAATGCGTGCTGGGTCAGCATGAAGCCATTGAAGTGCAACGCCTTTAAGTTTTGCCATGCACAACAAGCGACATTGCATTTTGGTCAAATTATATGCGATAGCCACATTTCGCAACTGCATTATCCAATTACGCACCGATGTTTGACCAGTAAATTCTAGCAATACTTCCTTTGCCAGTAGAAACATGCTCGAAGACCCTGCAGCGTTGTCGTCAGATTTCGCGCCAATTTGAATTTCATCACTATTTGAAATACCAGCGTCATCTTGTCGGGCGTCTAACTTATTTTCAAGCGCTGCTTCTTCTTGCTGCTCATCGCAACTCGCTTTAATGCTACTGCGCATTTGTAATTGTGTAACCATGTCTGTTGCCGCTCCTATCTCCGCCTGCAAATTCCTGAGAATTTCTCGATTCTTGGTAATCTCCTCCATTTGCACCACGAACATTGCATCATGCATCTCAGTTTCGTCCTCTATTTCAGCTTGATCCATCACCGGAACATTGCCGCGCTCCTCTGTCAGTACTGCATTTAACCGCGCCAATAATTCTACTTTGCCGCCACGTGTTGGTAAGCCCAAAACTGCCAACCATCTCTTTAATTGTGTCACCGACACTGCCGAAATATCAATATCCATGACGTGAATATGCGGACCACTTCTGATATTGTAGTAGGCAATAAAATGTTTATTGAGTCTTTTAGTTATTAAATAGATTATAAATTTATTTATTTTACAGCTTTTTTTAGCTTCACTCTTATTCTCTTCTTTCACTGACTCTTCCGCCTTCATTCATTGTACATTTCATTGGATATATCGATATTATACATAGTTGCTTTTCTTTACAATAAATCGATATCAAAGTATTATTCTCTACGATAGTTATGTTGTTACAATATGTGTTTATCTTACATGCTATGTTATCTAAATCTATTACAGTATTATATATTTTTTTGAATTTTGAATAATTAAAATATAAGTATATCAACGTATATAACCTAAAAAATTATTTTGTGGTTGTTGTTATTAAATGAATGAACAAAAATTCATCCAATATTGTTTGCAATAAAATGATTTTTCAAACAAAATCGCGACTTTCGACTGATTGTTCCTATAGCAGCTATATGATAAAGCATATAATTTTCGCTAATCTCGCCCTGGATATATAAACTAATTTCTTATGTAGAATTCCAAGTTTTCGTTAATTGAAATAATTGAAAACAAAAAGGCTTTTAATACTAAAACTTAATTTCAAACTGATCGTTCATATGACAGCTATATGATATAGTGGTCCGATCCCGCTGATTTTTTCTTATAATAATAAATAAGAAAATTTTATGCGAAGTTTCAAGTGTCCACCTCAACTAGAAGTATTTTTGACCGCTTTCCCCATATAATGGGAACCACTGTGGACACGCACAAATTTAATTGACTAACAGAAGAAGAAGAACGGATAGACAATGCAAAAACGAATAGACAAGTGTCGTAAGCATTAGACTAAGCGAGAGAGCAATAAATATTTGTATGCATTATTTGCGCTTTCAAAAATACGTTACATATGCTTTTGCTTCATTTTTTGGCACAAGTTAAAAATGCATATTGTGTATTCTCGCTCTGTCTAATGTCTATATGTACATGTATGTATATGTATGTTTGTCAATATGTACACATGGATGTAAATACACATTCATACATTCAGATCGATCTACCACGTCACCTATTGGTTGTATACAAATGTATTGTATATATGTATGTACGTACACAAATTAAGTATGTATTGTATGTTGATTTTCATTAAATACAAATTTTAGCGCATGCCAAAATTCTTTACATTTGCTTCTTCTATGAATGCATATTGTCTTCCGGCTCTGTCTAATGTCTCCACGCATGTGTAAATGCTTATTTTCATATGTATAGTATGTATAACAGTGGTCCAAGAGCGAATGAGTGTCTGTCTGTGTATGCCAGCAGACAAGTAACGGCATTGCTCTCGAAGTGGAAAGAAATGAGCAATGAAGAAATTGTTGTATCGGTCGTGCTGGCACATGCAGCTCAAATAGACCACCGACTGCAGCGTATATGGTATTATTCCCAACAAATATCGAGACACGAAGCGAATTGGAACAACAACTGCGTGCCTTTGCTTGTGGTAAACGCAAGGACCAAAAGTCAGACCTTGCTAGTGCTCCAGAACGTAAGAAGCAGAAATTATCATCGCGCATGAAGTGTCACAATGGTGGCAAACCTGGCCATAAGATCGCAGAGTGCCGAATCAGAATGGCTGAAGAGACGAAGATGGCGAAGAGTAACCCTACACACAGCATAGAGGGACATGTCAACTATAAAGTGGTACAAGTGTGGACAGCTCGGGCATATTGCAACAAGATGCATAACATCGTCAAGCCAGGCTGAGAAACGAGTGGATATGTGCGCCGTTGTCGATCCAAGAGGGAATTTGTACCAAATGGGTGAGCCCGTTCCATACTTTTTTGATTCGGGTGCTGAATGTTCCTTATTGAAAGAAAAATTAGCAGATAAGTTTATGGGAAAAATAATTAATAATACCGTAGTCATAAGTGGCATACGTAAAGGTTCCGTGACATGCACAATGCAAGTTCTAGCTACCGTAAAGATATGTAATTTTTTTTTTTAATTTTGAAGTACGATGTTTTGAGTGGCCGTGAGATTTTAGGTCAAGGTTTTGGCGTGACTATAAGTGCCAACGAATTTGTTTTGTTTAAAATTAATACCGTAAATACACTGTCTAGCATTACGAATATGAATTATATGGATTCTATAAATAGGGATAGTAATTTGAATCAGACCGACAAAGCTGAACTTGCAGAAATATTAAAGTCCTATGCATCGAAATTTATAAATGGTATATCAAATAGCCGAGTTACCACAGGTGAATTAGATATCCGTCTCATTCATGCTAATAAAACCGTAATGAGGCGCGCGTATAGGCTGAGTAATGATGAAAAGTTGTTGGTGAGAAGTAAAATTCAGGAACTTTTAGCCTCAAATGTTATACGCCCAAGCTGCTCCCCGTTTGCGAGCCCAAAGTTGTTAGTGAAGAAAAAGGATGGCAGTGATCGTTTGTGCATTGATTACCGTGAATTAAATTCAAATACAATTTCCGATAAGTATCCTTTGCCCTTGATATCTGATCAAATTGATAGACTATGTGGAAGCAAGTATTTTACTAGCCCCGATATGGCGAGCGGTTTCTATCAGATACCAATAAACTAAGAATCGACAGAACGCCCAGCCTTTGTCAATATGAGTTTGTAGCAATGCCCTTTGGCTTGAAGAACGCTTCATCTGTGTTTCAGCGAGACATAATGAAAGCATTAGGTGAGGTGGCATACTTATATGCTGTTGTCTATATAGATGATGTTTTGGTCGTAGCAAGCACATAGGAGGAGGCTTTTGTTAGACTAAAGGACGTTTAACATGAACAAGTTACGCAGGTCACTGCCATCAACAAATGCACGAAACTGCATAGGCTGCTGTGCCTCTCCTTGACGGGTGCACTTCGCACTTGTCCCACTGCAGCAATGGAATCTATTTTGAATCTGACTCCGCTGCACATCCGCATAAAAGAAGTTGCTGCTATGAGCCTTCTTAGAATAAAGCTTCAATCTGGGCTTCTAGCTACCGAATCAGGGCATGCTAGCTTAATCAAATATATTCCTGGCTTAGAGATCTGCACCAGATCAGATTCTTTGACCAAGGAACTCTTCTTTGGTGCAAAATTCTGAACCCTCATCCCGGACCGTAGGGACTGGGATACTGGCAACCCCATTAGAGACCCCAATGGTATACATTGGTATACCGACGGGTCAAACACTGATCAGGGGGTTGGAGCTGGGATATTTGGTCCCAACTCCAAAACCTCGATTGCTATGGGCAATTGGCCTACAGTCTTCCAATCAGAGGTTCACGCCATCGAGTTCTGCTGCCGTCTTATCCTTGAGAAGGGGATTAGAGGAGCGAACATATACATCTTCTCGGACAGCCAAGCGGCCATACTGGCCCTCTCCACAAAAAGAGTAGGCTCGCGTATGGTGGCTGACTGCTGGAACTGTCTCCAGAGGCTGTCGAATAAGAATAAAGTAACTCTAATTTGGGTACCTGGACATTATGGCTTCCATGGCAACGAGCTGGCGGACGAACTAGCGAGGGCTGGATCATCAGCTCCCCTGCTTGGCCCCGAACCCTTCTGTGGCGTGGGGTGGTCAACTATCTCCTCCCTGGTGAAAACCTGGGCTGGAAGACTGACCGAACGCTACTGGTTCTTCCAACCAGGGATGCTGAAGAGCTCACCAATCCTAAAGTTGATCGAAGGACCAAGCTTCTCTCTAGGAGAGATCTCTACCTAAACCTCTACCTTACTTACATCACAAAATAGCCAATTTGAATGGCATGACAGACATGAGCAGCGTGCTAATTATATAGTATATGACTCACAGTACCCGGTTGAACTGCACATTGATTCTAGCGCAATTGGCTATGGTGCCATATTGATGCACAAGATTGATGGCAAGCCGAGAGTTAGAAACCCTGGCTTTATACAATGCAGTAAAACATTTTCACCGGTATCTACATGACCGCCCATTTGTGGTTTATACCATTCGCTTAAAGCTACACTCCATAAAGTAGATACCCACTGAATAATCTGAATAGTTTTTCAGATGCGATTTAATAAAAAAGAAAACGAAATTAAATTGACCCGGTATTAAAATATTATTGGCGTGTATTCTTTCGACGTTCAATCGTTCGAGATCAGTACAATACTAAAATTAACATACTCTAGTTGCTCTCTTCAGCCTCTTTGCAGCGGATTTAACAGCCGCAGCAAAGACGAGCGTTAACATACTATAAGAGTTATTTTTGTTTTACATGTAATGTTATTCAACTTAATGCTTCTATGTATTTATGTATGTATTTCAATGTAATTTCAATGTATTTTTATTATCTTAATTTCTATATTAGTTATCTCTATATTTTATTATTAAATGCTGCAGCGCTCCAAAATTCCGCCACCATTAAAGGACTCCAGTTCTTTGATCCATGGGATTGGAGCCAGCTTGTGCACCGCTCTCTTAATGATGCCGGTTGCGGTTTGCACCTCTGCCACTCGGACCTTGTGGTTGTCTCCCGCGATGATTTTGGTGACGCGCCCTAGATGCCATTTCTGGGGCGGTGTGTTGTCTTCGTGGATTACCACCACGCGACCCACCTCCAGGTTGTTGGCCTCTATTGTCCATTGTGCGCGCTGCTGGAGGCTGAGCGGATAGTCCCTCGACCAGCAGTGCCAAAACCGCAGCTTGAGCTCCGACAGCTGCCGCCACCGCTTTAAACACGGACTGCTTGCCATGTTGCAAGGCATGCCTGGCGTGGTGAGAGCCTGACCCAGCAGTAAATGGCCTGGCGTTAGTGACTCGCCGTCGTTGGGATTGCTGCCCTCGGCCGCCAGTGGCCTGGATTTCAGCAGCGCTTCGACGTCGATTATGTGTGTGTTGAGCTCGTCGTGTGTGAGGTTGGCGTTGCCGGCCCCTCTCACCAGCCGATGCTTCGCGGCCGCCTCCCACAGCCCTCCGAAGTGTGGTGCCCTGGGTGGAATGAAGATCCACTCCACTCCCCTCTCCGCGGCGTAGTCCTGAAGCTCGTCCTTCTGTTTCTCGAACGCCGTTTGGAGATCTTTCAACACGTTGCTCGCTCCTACGAAGTTGGTCGCATTGTCGCTGTAGATCTTCTCCGGCAGTCCTCGTCTGCCCGCGAACCTTTACATTTAAGAAGGAGTCAGTGGACAAGTCAACTACGAGTTCAAGGTGAACAGCCTTTGACGTGAAACAAACAAATACAGCGACATACGCCTTTACTGGGGGTCTACCGCGCAATCTGTAGCTAACATAAAAAGGTCCGCAAAAATCAACACCGCAAACTCTGAATGGGCGACCTTCTCTCAACCGATCTGCAGGCAAGTTGCCCATGATTTGGCCTAGTAATTTTGGCTTATATCTGAAACAATGCACGCAGTTGCGAACAACTGCTGAGCACATTTCTCGTGCGTTTATTAGCCAAATTTGCTGCCTCAAAAGTGCCATCAATACTTTTGGGCCAGCGTGATAATTTTTAATGTGCAGATTGCGCACAAATATCTTGACGAAGTTTTCGTCTCGAGGCAACAACAAAGGAAATTTCGTATCGTAAGGAATGTTACTCTGCAATAATCTACCACCCACACGAATGACTTTAAAATGTATTCCAGATTCGTCAAATTCATGCATGAAAGGGTTTAACGACTGAATACTAGGCTGCAGAACGTGCGACTTTTCAAGCAACAATATTTCTCTTTTGAATCTATGTTCTTGCACTATTTGCACTATTTTCCAAAAGGCAAGTCTTCTTTCAATGGCCGATACGACATGAGAATTGGGTCGATAATTTCTATAGCAAAATCGCATGACATACGCTACTATTCGAATGACTTTAGAGAAGGAAGATCGTCGCTCAATTAGCTCTAAAATTCTATTTACCACTGTCTGTTCATGAACTACTTTGTGAACGGAAACACATTTTTTGTTCTCTGAACTTTGTACTTCAGCGCAGAGCTCAAATTTATGGAGTTGCGGCCAATTCTCGGCAGAGTCAGTTAAGAAGCTTGGACCCTTAAACCATAATGATTTAATAAGCTCATCTACACAAGCACCTCTAGATGCAATATCTGCTGGATTAAACTCAGTCGGTACATGTCGCCATATAACCTGATTAGAGCGCTCTTGAATTTCAGCAACTCTATTAGCTACAAAGGTAGATAATGACGCTGGCTCTCTTTCTAACCAATAAAGAGTTACTTGAGAGTCAGACCAGAAGTTCACGCTTTCTATTTCAAATTTGGACAGAATTGGGGCAATTTGTTTCCACACAGTGGACAGCAAATGCGCAGCGCACAACTCCAGACGAGGAATAGTCTTAGTTGCCAACGGAGCGACTCTTGACTTTGCTGTCAGCAACACTGTTTCTACTTCATCTTCATACCGTGTACATACGTAGATGCAACATCCATAAGCGTCACTCAAAGCGTCTGCAAAGCCATAAATTTGCACTTGGTTGTATTGACTCTTACAGACGTATCGAGGCAGCTTTATTCTGCTGAGATCACGCAGAGTATCTATAAACTGGATCCACTCTGTATGAAGATAAGCAGGAATCGTCTCGTCCCAATCTAGTTTCTGTTTCCACAATTTTTGCAGCAGAATTTTTGCCTTTGTGATAAGTGGACATAACAATCCAAGGGGGTCGAAAAGTCGAGAAGCAACTGACAAAATGTTGCGCTTCGTCGGCTTCATTAATCTAAATTCATCAACCTCGAGATTGTATCTAAGTTCATCCACACTCGGTACCCACTGTATGCCGAGAGTCTTCACTGAGCTTGTCTCGTCGACCTTCAATACTTTTTCGCCCTCATCAGTGCACAACTTTGGATGATTAGAAGCCCATTTTGCCAATGGAAAACCTCCTGACAGTAAAACTTCTTTGACTTGTTGGCAAATTTCTTGTAAACCTTCATATGTGTCAGCGCCAGCAAGCATGTCATCTACATAAAAACAATCTTTTATGACAGCTGCTGCTACTGGATGCGACTCTACGCAATTTTCTGCCAACTCAAATAGGCATCTAATTGCCAAAAATGGTGCAGATGCTGTGCCATATGTTACCGTATTAAGTCTGTACGTCTGCACTGGCTGCGAGCAGTTTTCTCTCCAAAGAATTAGCTGAAAATTGCGATCTTCATCAGCAATGTCAACTTGGCGATACATTACAGCGAATTTATTTAATCTAAAATTCAGCAATGTTAAGTAAAGCTCCCTCTGAATTGTCGGCCCAACCATTAGAGTTTCATTTAATGAAACAGCTGTTGATGTTTTGCTTGAAGCATCAAACACGACTCGAAGTTTGGTTGAGGTGCTTTCAGGTCTCAAGACGCATTGATGGGGGATGTAGTAATGCTGTCTAAGAGGAGTAGATTCTATAATAGACATATGACCCAGATCTCTGTACTCTTTCATAAATGTATGTACATATCTGATAGTGCATGGTCTTTACTTAACTTGCGTTCAAGCTGAAGATAAAGCCTTTCGGCCGTTTGAAATGACGTGCCAAGTATACTAGGGTCCTTTTTAAATGGGAGCCTGACTTGAAATCGGCCCGAAGGCAATCGTTGAACAGTGCGAATAAAAATATTTTCACACTCTCTTTGTTCAGCTGTTCTATGTACAGCCTTCGACTCATCTGGTGTTCTGTCTAACTCCCAAAACCGTTCCACCAATGATTCGAGAGAACATTCCATTTTTTAAGCTACTATATTACAGCTAAATTTTCGATGATTTGATTCACCGCTATATTTGCCGGATACAATCCAACCGAACAAGGTTTTTTGGATTGACGGAAGCTCTGCACTTAATTTAATTTGCCCGACGCACAGCAAATCAAAGAATGCTTCCGCTCCTAGCAACAAATCAATCTTTGCAGGTTTATAAAACTCTGGATCTGCCAACTCTATGTTTGCAGGTATTTTCCATTTATCAGAAGGCAGCATTTGCCCAGGCTGACATGAAGATATATTCTTTAATACCCAAAAATCGGTTGAAAAGCCATAAGAATTTAAACGAGACTGGACATAAGCAGATACTTTGTGTTTTATTGATGTAGTTGATTCACCTACTGTTATGACGCTTAGTGCTGACCTTTCTCGTTGCAATCTTAATTGTTGCGCCAAAGATTCAGACATAAAATTAATTTGCGACCCTGAATCCAACAAGGCTCTGGCCACATGAACTTGGCCGAATCGGTCCTTGATCTGAACACTTGCCGTCGCTAAAATAACCTGGTCAGTGCTAAGCACGTGACCTGTGTATGCGGCACTGGGTAAGTGTTGAGCTCTTGGCTCATATCTATGAAGTAGGGCATGGTGAGACTTTGTGCACACCCGACACTTTGCAGCTTTACAATTTGACACCATATGGCCACTATTTAAACAATTTATGCCTAGTTTATTAGCCTTCACGAATGCAAAACGATCTGTCACAGACATAGAGCTAAAGGAAGGACACGAATCGATCTTGTGTTCGAGGCTCTGACAACAATTGCATGATGCTTTCTTGCTAGATTTCTGCAATTCTTGATTGCCCTGTGCGCACGAAAACGAAGCCTTACTATGCCCCTTTGGGGTATCTTTAGGCTTGCCTTTCGCCTTCGTTGACTCTTCTGCTGCTAAATATTGATAACGCCTATTTAAATGAGTGGCGCAATCAGACCAGGAGGGCAGCTTGTCGTAATCAAGCTGTTCTTCGTATTTAGACTTGGTCGTTCGGTCCACCTTAGACATGACCATATGGATAATCATAGCGTTGGCAATGTCCTTATCAGTTGCCAGCGACAACAGCGACGAATAAATGGCAGAAACTGTATCAATAATTGATCGCAGACCTCCTGGCGATGCCTTCGTCATGCTTGGTAATTCGAATAATTGAGACACCGTATCAAAAAAAATGAGGCATTTATTATCATAAACAGCATCAAGACTCTCCAAAGCCTTTTGATAATTACTTTCTGACAATTGAAATGGTTTCACCACTCCTAACGCTTCATCTGATAGACATGATAGCAAGTAATTAAATTTTTCTACCTGTGATAATGATTGATCGGCATCAACCAATGTATTAAAAAGGCACCTAAAGGCACATTTTTGGCAATTGAGCATCATGACTTGTACTAGCAGTGACAGTGCACACTTCAGGCCTGTTTTGCTTAACAGAATTTAAACACAAGGCTTTTGTGGCAACACACAAATCCTCAAGCGGCCCTCTTGTGTTGATACTGGAATCATAACTCTCTAATTGAGTTTGTAGGCCCATTGCCTTTTCAATATATCCTTCTAAGATCTCGAGACGACACTCGAGCTGTGTTCTTTCGAAAGATATTGTTTTCTGCTCAAACGAAGTTTTCATGCGCTCAATATCAAATTTCAAACGATCTAATGTTTGAACCATTGTTGCCATGCGCTTAGAGCTGCTTGCTGGTTTGGATTCTTCTTCAATGCCCATGATTAGTAACTTAACTTCACAAGCTTATTAACTTTTATGTGAATAAATGCTATTCAGCAATCAACAAGAAAAATTAATGTTTAATGTACAACGTTACCGTTCGACCTATATACCCCTTTTACCTATGTGTACGGGGTATAAGCTACGTAAGATGTAAATAATTAGCTTGGCGGCAAACAATTGACAGACCAACGGCTCCACGAAATAACGGAACACTCAATGCACCAAGATCAGTCGACTTCTTTGCTAAGCGACAGAAAAACAGCTGTAATCCCACAGCTGCAAACACGGAACAGGCAAACCGAGAAAGCGACTTTGACCTTTATGTACAACAATTGCAGGAACAACTATAAATTGTTGTACAACAATTTTAATACCACAAATGTAACCAGAAAATTCCACAAATATAGTACCAATATGCAACGAATTTAGTTGCTTTATTTTATTTGTTTATTTCAAAGGCTTTAGTTAGTTTGTTTGTACATATACATATAGTAGCATAATATGCTTCTCATATTACGCTTACATAAACTTAAACCTAACAAAAACAACGCGCATACAATCTTGCGCGTGCATAAATACACAACATAACGTAACGAAACTTGAATCCACAAAAAAGTAAAGCGCATGATTGTTGTATAACTTCATCATTCTTTTTGCATGCACTTAATCACAAATAAATAAAACTGCTGACAAACACATTTCCGTTTCTCGCGACTCACTTCGAGCCGATCAAAACTCTGTACATTTAGTCTTAAGCTGACAGTTTTAAAATAAAGACGCTCACCGAAATTATTCGTGTTTCAATTTATACTTGGCTTCAGCGTTGATCTTTGTCTTCGTTACAGACGGATCATTTATTTGACTCAAAAATAGTAACTACGTAAGTGGCGCAGCCGGTAGGATGATACTAGTTGATGCGATATTAAACATATTCAATTCTCTGTGTATCATCCGCTAAAGAACTACAACTTCAATATCTCGCGTCGGTAAATCGGTACAATTGGTTCAAAAGAAAAAAAAAAAACCAACAACATATCCGAAACCACAGAGTGATTGTGAAAGTGAACAACTTAAAATTGTATCAAATTTTAAGAAGACGCCTTTGAATTCGCTGAGTAGTAAATCCACAAAAGGTTACTCAAAACAAAGCGAAATAGCAAAGTGTGCAACACATGATAACAGCTAAACTAAGTGAAAAACTAAATAAACGTAACTACAACTAAGTGAACTACAATAACAACAGTTAACCTAAGCGAAAACTAAATAAACTTAACCAGAAATAAACGAACAATAATAATAACAGTGTAACTAAGTGAAAACTAAATAAACTTAATTACAACTAAGTGAACCATAATAATAACAGCTAAACTAAGTGAAAACCAAATAAACGTAACTACAACTAAGTGAACTACAATAACAACAGTTAACCTAAGCGAAAACTAAATAAACTTAACCAGAAATAAACGAAAAATAATAATAACAGTGTAACTTAGTGAAAACTAAATAAACTTAATTACAACTAAGTGAACCATAATAATAACAGCTAAATTAAATGAAGACTAAATAAACTCAATTACAACTAAAATGAATTATAATGATAACAGTGCAACTAAGTGAAATATTATAATAATAATAAGTGAGCGAACAACAAGAAACCCTATCCAAGTTACGAACCGACAAATAAACCAACAGCAAATACACAAACATTAATCAAAATTCAAAACCAACAAACCACAATGGCAGTAGCAGCGCCAACACAAATAGAACTGTCTGACTCGAATATGATTCAAGTCGAAAGACAAATACACGCAATCGAGGTTTTCAACGGAGATCCTAACACCTTGTACACTTTCATCAGTCGCATCGACTTCATCTTGGCTCTTTATCAGACTACAGATGAAAGGCAGAAGTTAATAATCTTTGGACACATCGAACGGAACATCAGTGGCGATGTTATCCGCACCCTCGGAGTTACCAACCTCAGCAGCTGGAGTGAACTCAGGACTCAACTTATACTTAACTACAAGCCCCAAGCACCGAACCACCAACTTCTAGAGGAATTCAGGAACACACAATATCGAGGTAACGTTCGTCATTTCCTTGAAGAAGCCGAAAGAAAACGGCAGATACTTATAAGTAAATTAGAACTAGAAAACAATATTACTGAAACCACTCTATATACTAGATTAATACAAACCAGCATCGAAAATCTAATTCAAAAACTTCCAAGCCACATTTATCTCAGAATAATTAACTGTAATATTCCAAACCTGAGATCATTAATAAACATATTACAAGAAAAAGGTCTTTACGAGGCACCAACCTCAAGTAAAGATAATATAAAGCCAACTTCAATTCCAAACAAAGTAACAAACACTCCCCAAAACAGGCAAATGAGCAATCAAACCAGACCCCTTACACCCTTCCAACCATTCTATAACAACGTCTATCAACCCTATCACCAAGCATATTCTCATGTACCCAGGTTTAACACAAATCCGATACCTCAATATCAAAATAGACCTATCTACCCACAACCTAACATACCTCTGACACAAGCACCCAGACCAAACACAGCTTTTAACCGACAAAATATTTTTGACCAAAATCGCTTTGGACCTAGCCACACTCACATGCCTACAACATATCCACAAACCGGAAACGTACAGACTAATAACCCAATAAAAAGACAGAGACCATCAGACAGCGGACAGTCTAAAATGAGCATAGAAGAGCTAAGATACCAAGAAGTATCGTCTAATCAACCCGAATATCCTTATAACTATAATTACTATTATCCCTACTATCCAGAATATTTTCAACCTCAGCCTTATCCCTATCAATCGAACTATACCCCAGAATTAATTCAATGTCCCCCTGAACAGAACTATGACAATTCAGAAACAACAGAAGAGGAGACACCGACAACAAATGACAACGAACCAGACGACCCCGAACAAGCAGAAAATTTTCGGCTAGTAGCCCCGGATCAAGCCAATATATAACGATCAAACATAATAATACCGAATTGAAATGTCTAATTGATACAGGATCTACGATAAATATGCTCACGCGAAATATTTTTCAAACACCAACACAAGAAACCAATTACCTAATCCACACCAGTAATGGCCCGTTAATAATTAATGAACTTACGAATATACCACCTAACAACTACTTCCCTATTGCCCAAGAGTTCTTGATCCACCAGTTCTCAGATCATTATGACATGCTGATTGGACGCAAATTGTTGTCCGAAGCCAAAGCAATAATCGACTATAAAAAGAAAACTGCCACTCTATTTAACAAAATATACAAGATAAAAGACGGTAACAACATTACAGAACAGAACCATATTCAAATGGACACTTCATTTCCACAAGACCCCACTTACTTAGAAACCTCCACACTTCAGGAGAACTTGTTCCGATTAGAACACCTTAACGTAGAAGAAAAACTGAAACTAACTAATCTACTGACAAAATACCAAGACATCCAATTTCGCGAAGGTGACAAGCTCACGTTCACAAACCAAGAAAAACATATTATTAACACCACACACAATATCCCCGTCTACTCTAAAGTTTATAGTTTCCAACAGACATATGAAAAGGAAGTAGAAAAACAGATCCAGGATATGTTAGAACAGGGCATTATCCGAGAAAGTAATTCACCATACTGTAGCCCCATTTGGGTCGTACCTAAAAAACTAGATGCTTCTGGACAGCAGAAGCTTCGTATCGTAATAGATTATAGGAAATTGAACGAAATAACAATAAACGACAGATACCCCATACCAAACATAGATGAAATATTAGGGAAACTAGGGAGGTCAAATTATTTCACAACAATAGATCTTGCAAAGGGCTTTCATCAAATAGAAATGGACTCAGAGTCAATAGCCAAAACTGCCTTCTCTACAAAATATGGACACTACGAGTACACACGAATGCCATTTGGGCTTAAAAATGCCCCCGCTACATTTCAAAGATGCATGAACAATTTACTCCGTCCACTTTTAAATAAATGCTGTCTAGTATACCTAGACGACATCATAGTTTTCTCCACATCTTTAGAAGAACATCTTCAAGCCTTACAAGCTGTTTTCGAAAAATTATCACAGGCAAACTTAAAATTACAACTAGATAAATGCGAGTTCTTAAAACAAGAGACAACTTTCTTAGGACATGTTATTACTAAAGACGGGATTAAACCAAACCCGGATAAAATCAAAGCTATAGTTAAATATCCGTTACCAAGAAAAACTAAAGAAATTAAAGCCTTTTTAGGACTTACAGGATATTATAGGAAATTTATACCTAACTTTTCAGACATTGCCAAACCCCTGACCAAGTGCCTAAAGAAAGGAGCAACAATAGATATAAACAGTTTAGAATACTTAGAAGCATTCCAAAAGTTAAAATTATTAATCTCTGAAGATCCGATCCTAAAAATACCGTATTTCGAGAGGAAATTTACATTAACAACAGATGCCAGCAATGTAGCTTTAGGAGCTGTTTTATCACAAGATGGACACCCTATTAGTTACATCAGCAGAACACTAAATGAACATGAAATCAATTATAGCGCCATAAGAAAAAAAATTATTAGCAATAGTTTGGGCCACTAAAACCTTCAGACACTATCTGTTAGGACGACATTTCGAAGTAGCTTCTGACCATCAACCCTTGTGCTGGCTACACAAATTAAAAGAACCTAATTCAAAATTAACAAGATGGAAAATTAGACTTTCGGAATATGACTTCGACATAAAATATATAAAAGGAAAGGAAAATTACGTAGCAAACGCACTTTCTAGAGTAAAGATAGAAGAAATATTTTTTGGTGAATCTACACAACATAGTGCTGAAGAAGACAGTAGCAATCTTATCGGACTATCAGAGAAAGCTATCAATCAACATAAAAGACAAATCATCTTTACCAAAGGTCCCAATAAAACAGAAATAGAAACTTACTTCAAAAAACAAATTATACACCTTTCATATGAAAAAATGACCCCTGAAATAGCCAAACGATATCTACTCGACTACTTTTGTTCAAAAAACAGCGCTCTGTACATCGAAAGCGATGCAGATTTCGAAGTAATTCAAAAAGCATATAAAGAGACAATGAATCCAAGATATACAAAGATTTTCCGAAGCCTCATCTTACTAAAAAACATTCCCACATACGCAAATTTCAAAGAACTAATTCTAAAAACACATGAAAAACTTCTACACCCCGGAATACAGAAAACTGTAAAACTTTTCGGCGAGACATACTACTTCCCAAATAGCCAACTCCTCATCCAAAATATAATTAACGAATGCCAAGTTTGTAACTTAGCAAAAACTGAACACCGAAATACAAAAATGCCAATGAAAGTCACCCCTAAACCCGAACATTGCCGCGATAAATTTGTAATAGATATTTATTCCTCTGAAGGGAATCACTATTTGAGTTGTATTGACATTTATTCAAAATTCGCCACCCTTGAGCAGATTAAAACAAAAGATTGGATAGAATGCAAAAACGCTCTAATGCGCATATTCAATCAGTTGGGGAAACCCGAAATTCTAAAGGCAGACAGAGATGGCGCATTTTCTACTTTAGCCCTCAAACGTTGGCTCGAAACTGAAAACGTAGAATTACAACTCAATACCACAAAAACAGGTGTTGCAGATATAGAAAGGCTCCATAAAACAATAAACGAAAAAATCCGTATCATAAACAATTCCGATGACAATGAAGCTAAACTCAGTAAAATAGAAACGATTCTTTACATTTACAACCACAAAACCAAACATGACACTACTGGACAAACTCCTGCCCACATATTTATTTATGCTGGACAACCAACTCTAGATACACAACACAACAAGGAAATAAAAATTAACGAAATAAACAAAGACCGAACAGAATACAACGTCGACACTAGATATAGAAAAGGACCATTGCAAAAAGGGAAATTAGAAAACCCTTTTAAATTAACAAAAAACGTCGAACAAACTGACGAAGACCATTATAAAATCACCAATAGGAATAGAGAGACACATTACTACAAAACTCAATTTAAAAAACAGAAAAAAATTAATGAACTTCCCATTCCGCAGGCCCCTGGTTCATCATAATACTCCTCCTCACGTCTACAAAATTATGCCAAACCCAACAACTTCAAATCAACAACATTGACACTAACCACGGATACCTCCTATTTTCCGATAAATCGATTCAAATCCCTTCAGAATACGAACATCATTGTCTTCGCGTAAACCTTTCCGATGTAGATAACCTAACCCACTATTTTAACAATAAGATAACTAACTACACTAATATTCCCCAAATTGACCTTTTTTACAATAAAATGCGAAGAGAACTTAGCGGAATAACTTTACACCAGACAAATAGACAGAAACGAGGACTAATCAACATAGTAGGATCAGCGTTTAAATATTTATTTGGAACATTAGATAACAATGACCGAACAAAGATTGAAAAACAATTAGAATCAGTAGCAACAAGTTCAATAAATCTACATGAAATAAATATCATAATTCAACGCATTAACAGTAACATACAAAGAACAAAAGAATTCTTAGACGAACATAGTAACAGAGAACAGTTAATATACGAACTTATCCAATTTACCGAGTATATAGAAGACATTGCAATGGGAATGCAACTTTCACGACTAGGACTATTTAATCCCAAATTACTCAATTACGATAGACTAGAGAACGTTGACAACAGTAACATCTTACAAATTAAAACATCAACCTGGATTAGTACTAACCAAATACTTATCATAGCACATATCCCCATTAAGCAAAAAACTGTCCACACAATTAACATAATACCTTACCCAGATAATAACGGGTACCAACTCGATCACAACGAAAAAGATACTTATTTTGAAGAACATGGCAAAATTTATAATCAAAATTATAAAGAAATAAGTAACGAATGTATTAAGAACATTATAAAAAGAACTAAACCAATTTGCAATTTTGTCCCCACAACAGTTAACCAGATAATTAAATACGTTGAACCAAACAATATCCTTACTTGGAACATAAAGAATACTATTATAGAACAAGATTGCCAAGAAATAAATAAAAATGTAACAATTAACGGCAATAAAATAATAACAATAAAACAATGTAAAATTAAAATAGGAAAAATAACATTAAACGAAAACCAGCTAAATCCCGAAATAAATCTAACCCCATTGTACACACCCATTGAACTAATAAAAATAAAACCAATAGAACATAAGGACATTGTAAAACTAATATCAAATAATAATATTACAGTCTCTATTATTGTATCACTCATTAGCCTTACATTTTGTATAGTTGGTATCTACTTAAAACTAAAAACAACAAAAACAATTATGGAAACACAGGATACAAACCCAACTGCATTACCAAGATTATATGCGTCAACCCCAATAGAAGCATAAGCTTCCTTTTAAAAGGAGGGAAGTAGCATAATATGCTTCTCATATTACGCTTACATAAACTTAAACCTAACAAAAACAACGCGCATACAATCTTGCGCGTGCATAAATACACAACATAACGTAACGAAACTTGAATCCACAAAAAAGTAAAGCGCATGATTGTTGTATAACTTCATCATTCTTTTTGCATGCACTTAAACACAAATAAATAAAACTGCTGACAAACACATTTCCGTTTCTCGCGACTCACTTCGAGCCGATCAAAACTCTGTACATTAAGTCTTAAGCTGACAGTTTTAAAATAAAGACGCTCACCGAAATTATTCGTGTTTCAATTTATACTTGGCTTCAGCGTTGATCTTTGTCTTCGTTACAGACGGATCATTTATTTGACTCAAAAATAGTAACTACGTAAGTATATGCGCATTTATACATGCAAGTATGCACATTCGTATGTATGTATGTATGTATGTTAATTATATTAGTTGTTTGTTTCACTGACACCAATAATTGAGACTTGAAAACTTTATGTACTTTTATATATGTATGGATGTACATATATGTATTAAGGTGCACAATAATTTGTGTTTGGCCAATAATTTAATACTCTCGCACAATTGCGGGTTGACACAAAGACCTCAATTTATGGTGCAGATTACCTCGTAGCTGTTTGTGGATTCCATAGACAGTTCCCTTTGGCGGCTTGACATTTCTTGACACTTAACGCGAAACCGAATTTACACAGCCAATAATTTAACGAAAACAACAATATTAATACCGATGTCCCTGCTCGGGCGCCAATGAATAATCTGAATAGTTTTTCAGATGCGATTTAATAAAAAAGAAAACGAAATTAAGTTGACCCGGTATTAAAATATTATTGGCGTGTATTCTTTCGACGTTTAATCGTTCGAGATCAGTACAATACTAAAATTAACATACTCTAGTTGCTCTCTTCAGCCTCTTTGCAGCGGATTTAACAGCCGCAGCAAAGACGAGCGTTAACATACTATAAGAGTTATTTTTATTTTACATGTAATGTTATTCAACTTAATGCTTCTATGTATTTATGTATGTATTTCAATGTAATTTCAATGTATTTCAATGTAATCTTAAGTTCTATATTAGTTATCTCTATATTTTATTATTAAATGCTGCAGCGCTCCAACACCCACCAAGAGTTCATCGATGGTGGGCATATTTACAATCATATGAGATTGAGATTGAGTATAGAAAAGTACAGAGTATGGCGCATGTAGACTTTCTGTCTAGAAGCCCTCTACCAGATCCTAAGCTCTCTAATGTCCGTAAGGTAACTAACTAGAGTTGGCTGACATAACTGATAACTGGTTGCTTGCGGAACAGCGTAGAACAGCGTGAAGAAATTTCTGAACTGGTGACAAGACTGTAAAATAACGAATTGCAACACGAACTATCAAAGACATACGAACTAAGGTCGAGCATGTTGCATAACAATATATAGAGATAAATGGCCGAAATAGGTGCCTACCAGTAATACCACGCGCATTAAGGTGGTCCATAATAAACCATGTCCACGAAGCTATAATGCATTTTGGCTGGGAAACGACCTTGGATAAGGTATACACGCATTATTGGTTTCAAAATATGTCCAAATATGTGAGAAAGTTTGTAGAGAATTGCATCACATGCAAATTGTCCAAGTCAACATCGGGCAAACCCCAAATAGAATTGCACTCCATACCTTAAGTCTCCATACCTTGGTATACAGTGCATATAGACATCAGCGGCAAATTAAGTGGTAAAAATGACATCAAAGAGTACGTGATAGTTCAAATAGACGCTTTCACTAAATATGTTCATTTGCATCACGCATTAAGCCTAGTCACTAACATCTGAATTGAGGCATTAAAATCAGCTATGTGCATGTTTGGTTTACCAAGTCGCTTAATAGCTGATCAGGGCCGCAGTTTCACCAGTAATGATTTTAAACAGTTCTGCTAACCGCTGTAGAGACGAGTAAGAGATCATGGCAGGAAGCTTTAAAGGAAGTTCAGTTGGCTAATCGAGTCACAAAAATGAGTCCTTTAGAATTATTGATTGGTAAGGAAGCTAGACCAATGGGCATGATGCCAATGATAGAAGAAGAAAAGATTGATGTATTATAGAATATGTAAGGGATACGGCCTTGCAAAACATAAAAAGAAATGCTTAATATGATAAGCACAGATTTGATGAAAATAAAGCTAAGATTTTACGATTCAATGTAGGCGACCATGTCTTGCTCAAGTGTGAAGATCGGCATCAAACAAAGCTAGACCCAAAGTTTAGGGGTCCATTTGTAATAATGGAAAAGCTTGATGGTGACCGATATATGTTGAGATCTTTGATAAGTAAAAGAACGTATAAGTACGCCCACGAACAGTTACGGTCGATGCCTGTTGAGGTAGACGCAGACCAATGGGAGAGATCGCCGACTGAGGCACTCGTAGATACCATAGACTCTGGTTAAATCATTCACTAGGCTATAGCTACACCAAATGGTCATCTGCGCAGTAACTATGTGGCGCATGTAGATGCGTGAGATCGTTGCAAGGAGTGCAGCAAGAGCCTGAGAGTGTGAAATGATAGAGACTTGAAGAGGGAGAGAGAGTAATGGTAAAGTAATGGATGGGAGAGAGAATGAGATGTGGAAAGAGTAGCGTTACTATTTGATCAAAAAAAAAAAATTAAGTCAGAGAATGTAAATTGCAAAGAGCTTGAGCAAGGTAAGGGATGCCGATATATTGTTTTGATAATACTGATTGGATATTGATGAAATATTATGTTAAGTTAAAAACTAAAATAAAATGAATGAAGAAAGAAAATGTTATGTTAAATGTAAGAATTATGTAATGCGACACAACACTCGAGGGCGTATGCACGTCAGGAAGGCCGTATCGGGGATTGAGTGGATCTAGCTATGTTAATATTATGTTATGTTAAGAATGAACATCGAGCGTTCTGTTATTGAAAAAAAAACATCATATGTGTGTGTATTCAAATGAGCATGGCGCCTGTTGTTGTTCTGTAGAGTTTCGTGGAGACTAAGAAAGGATGATGAAATAATTGAGTGAAGTTGAGCAATAGAAGCAAAGCATAGAGAGAAGCGACGCTCAAGTAGTTAGTCTGGTGAGAACGAACAAGTGAACAACAAGCAGGCGACTTGCTGTGCTGTATAACAAGGACGCTGAAGAGGAAGAAAAGATGCGTGCTGCTTCTCCGTTAAATATATATTTATGTACATTTACTTATGTAATAAAATAAGGAGAAAACAAAAATTATAAAATTAAATATATCAAAATTAATAAAATAAATATGAAAACACAAAATGTGAACCTGCCCACCCAGAGAATCGAACCCCCATTCGATGGCCGCAGGACTTTATCACTGTTTAAGTGAGATATGTCCCGGACGGATGTCGACCATATTCGGGGTTCGCTTGCTGCCGCGATCGAAATGTGAAATGTTTTTCTTGGTTTTCTTAAATAAAATTTAAACGGTCAATAAAAATTTTTTAAAATATATTTTAAAATAATAATTATTTATATTAAATGTAAAATAATTAGTATAATTTGTTTGTCTTTAATGTTGCATAATAAATAGATCAAAATCAATTAAATCAAATTGAGGAAAAAATATTTTTAATTGAAATTTAATTTAACATAAGAAGTAGCGGATTTGTTACAGCCCCCTCGGCTGATAGCAAATACAAAGTTTTATTGCTGTGTATCTGAGTATGGTTTTAACAAACACAATAGTCCATGAATTCTTTTTAAAATCCGTGGCCTAAAAATGTAAACCAATTTTAATTTAAAGTCGACTGTCTTAGTTGACGTTAAATAAATAAATAAATAAAAAATAAGATTTGACCTGTTAACATAGGCCGGGGTAAAGTTGAACCTAGAAGAGAACTCTTTGGAATATCAGAGCATTTCTGAAAAACTTCAGTATCTCAGCTGCCATAACGTTAACTTCACCGATGTGAACATTGTGGTACCTGCTTCCGTTAAAAAGAATTTCAAGGACACAATTATTAGGAGAAAAAAGCCTTCTCTACATCAAATGAAGCTCTCCAATTCAACACCGTTGTTACCGCAACGATTTGCACAGTAGACAACAAACCGATATACATCAGAAATTAATCAAACCTCATGGGTGTTTCCGACTTCGTAAATAACGAAGTACGACTATAAGGACTTCAAGGTCACCGTGGGTTGTGGATAAAAAGGGCACTGACGCCTCCGGGAAACCGAACAATAGACTGGTCATAGATTTCATGAAGCTCAAGGAGGGAACCATCCCAGATCGTTACCCCATGCCTAGTATCCCCATGATTTTGATGGCGGCAACTACGAATTTTTTCGTCTGCCGTTCGGGTTAAGAAATGCAAGCAGCCTTTTCTAAAGAGAATTAGACGATGGGTCTGAGGGAACAAATTGAGAAGATAATTACTTCTGTGTAGATGACGTCATAATCTTATCAGAGAATAAGACCGACCACGTCCGTCACATACTGTGCTGAAGCGCCTAAACGATGCGAACATGATAGTAAGCAGGGAAAAAACTAGGTTTTTTAAAGAATGCATAGAATACCTCGGATTCATAATAAGCAAGTACGGAACTAAGTCCACATACGCTAAACCGAAAAGTTTACAGTGTCTGATCTTTCCTAGGATTAGCAAGTTATTACAGGGTCTTCATCAAGGACTTTCCGCCATAGCGAGTCCAATAACAGACATTTTAAAAGGGGAAAACGGCTCGGTGAGTAGGCATATGTCAAAAAAAATTGGTGTTGAGTTTAATGTAGCTTAACTCAACGCATATCAAAGCCTACGCAACATTCTGGCATCAGAAGATGTCATACTCAAGCATTTCATTTCAAAAAGCCCTTTGACCTGACCACAGATGCGTCTGCAAGTGGCATTGGTACAGTTCGATCCCAGGAGGGTAGACCAATCACCATGATATCTCGTACCCTTAAACAGCCCGAGTTAAATTATGCCACAAATGTAAGGGAATTGCTGGCTATTGTATGGCACCTAGGTGAATTACACAACTTTCTGTACAAAATGAACCTTAATCGGACGCTGCGACTATTCACAGCGAGCTCCCCTTGACCTACTCGGTCGTAACCACGAATATGCCATTTAATTTCTTCAGAAACCAATTAATTCTTGAGGAAGCATGTTTTCCGATTAAGCGAAACTTAGTGCCGTTACAGAGTAAGACTCGCCATTTCATGAGTTTTACTGACAAAAGCTTCTTATTTAAGTCCTTCAATGAAGTCGTCAATTCCGATGTCGTGAACGCTATTCACTGCGACTTGCCCACACAAGCAAATTTCCAACAAGACGCACTTCTCAGCCACCCAGTTTCGGTAGTCAGAAATCATCATTGCGGAGCCAACAGGAAGCTTTTCCTAACATATTTGACAAATTCTCCAAGTTTGCAGTAGTGCAACCGGTGATGTCCAGAACGATAGTAGACATCACAGGCCCCATGTCAACATGATCCCCAATATCATAACTGTTTATTGCGACAATGAGCTCGCGTTCAACTCCGAAACTATTACCTCAATGCTCAAAAACAACTACGGCATTGACATTGAGAATGCGCCTCCGCTTCATAGCTCGTCTAATGGCCAAGTAGAACGGTTCTACAGCACCTTGGCAGAAATCGCCAGATGCCTGAAGTTTGACAAAAAGATCAATGACACAATAAAGCTTATATTGAGAGCAACGGTGGAATATAACAAAACTTTGCACTCAGTCACTCGTGAGAGACCAATTGAGGCAATCAATCCAGGCAAGATTAGTGAAAGCCCAGCAAGACAGCATTGGAAGATGCAATCCAACCAGACATAACCGTGTGTTCAAGGTAGGAGAATAGGTTTTTGTGAAGAACAACAAGAAGTTAAGAAACAAACTGACACCGATGTGCACAGAACAGAAAGTGCAAGCAGACCTGGGAACGTCTGTTATCATGAAGTGGAGGGGGGTCCAAAGGGACAACCTTAAGTAGGCTTTCCCCTTACAGTTAGTTAGTAGGATACATTAAGGAAAACCCGAACACTGTAGTCTCACCTTGTGTCTTAATTCCAGGTTCGCCCCCAATGTTCATTATCCTGGCCCCCAATGTTCATTACCCTGGCCCCCAAATGTTCATTACCCTAACTACATCCCTATGGTAGATGTATATGTACTGGTAATTAAACAACGTGATCTCTTGAGACATTCAAGCATCCGTTTAGAGCTAACTAATACAATAGATGAAATAGAGAGATTGTCCGAGTCCTTCTCCTACTAGAGGTTGACACAGACCATCTGAGAATTTTGTTGTCCGTCCTCAAAGTACACCACAGGGTTGCTAGGAGCCTAGATTTCTTAGGAGCAACCTTAAAGGTAGTGGCGGATACTCCTCTATCCACAGATTTTCTAAAGATCAAGATAACTATTAATTCAGAAACTCAAAGCAAATAAACAAATTAACTGGCACCATTAATAAGCTAATCAGGGCCCGAAAAAGCGAGTAGGTTGACACCCCACACCTATACGAAGCTCTACTGGGAAGAAACAGAATGTTGTGGGCCAAATCTAACACAGTAAACCCCACAATTCTTAATCATGTCGATTTGAAATCTCTTGTCGAACAAACACTTCAATAGTTAGCTTAAGAATGTTCTAGAGTCATGCTCCTCCAGTCCGAAAATATCATTCATGTTCTAATAGCCTTTCCAAGAGTCAAGTTCAGATGCAATATCGCCGTCTACCCTGTATCTCACCAACATATCATCTAACGTCACGACGAGGACACGCTGGCAGAATGCGAGAATGAGTACAAAACGTTCTGCGAACGGTCACGTGGGAAGCTCTGCTCAGTGCCACAGTTAACCCAGCCGCTTTCGAGTAATAACATCCGACAGCTCGCGATAGCACTGATGGCGGCCCAGAAATACTGGCCCACGGAACGAACCTGGTAACCTTCGAGTGAACGGCAACCATTAACGACTCTAAGTTAGTAAATCTACGGAAAGTATTAGGCAAGCAGCCGGGTATTGTAAGGTGCCCAGTACTTAACATCGTCCGCGACGACCCTGTGCTCAGCATCCCTCTGCTACACCGGACTTGAGGTGGGTAGTTAACAACTGATTAATATTTTACCGCTAGCATCTAAGTAGCTTTGTATAAAGAATGCTGACGCGTCAAAATTGGGTTCAGCACTCCGCGCTAAGAACGTCCGGCTGAGGATAGCTGACACTTCCTATTTTGAGTGTTGCTCTGCGCTAAAAGGAATCCTGAGTCGGCTTGCCGATTATGTCATAGTGGCGTGATGCATTGTCCCGTAGGGCAAACGGTTTTTGTAGCAAACAAATTGCGCAAGCAGTCCCAACACAATACACCTTCGGCTCGCACCTTTTATAAAAGTTTATTAATAAAAGTTAAATAAAAGTTTTTAATAAAGGTTCTGCTTGTCCAGTGTTTTGTTTTCGTCTTCTTATTTTCGGTAAGCGACGTTGTTGTAGTTAGTTCACCGCTATAGCTCTCTCTCCTTATCTCTCCTAATTCTTTGAGTGCGCCTAAGCAGCTCTCACGCTTTGCCGCTCTCTTTGCTGCACTGTTGTTGCTCTATCTTTCTGCTCACTGTGCTCACTGCTCTCTCGCGCACATACCTCTTCTTGTTTTTGTTTGTTTTATTTTTGGCGTTTCTCGTTTTACAGTAGGTGCCCACTATAATGGACGGGGTAATTTGTTTCAAAAAATCCTGCCTTAAGCAGGTGACTGCCGCCCAGGCAAGCATTTTGTGCTGGCTATGTACCAACGTAGTACACGCGAAGTGTGGCGGATTTTCCTGCCCGACGGCTGAGGCCGTAGCCAAGCGCACTGGTTTGCGTTATTGCTGCGATGTGTGTAGGAAGGTGGAGAACGACATGTGTTCGTTTATGCGTCAAACGAAGACTGGATTTAAGGAACTGCTTGGAAGTTTTCGTAAACTTTCCGACCAGTTCTCGGCGCTGGATTCTTCTTTCAATAACCTTAAGTTATTGAATGAATCCTCAAAGCGCAAGAAATCCACACGGGTAGAGAAGTCTTCTGTTAGCGCCACCCAGCTCCCTCTAATTGACCAGCCAGGTACGCCAGTGACACAGCCGCTGATGCCGTTCACCAATCCTCCGATGGTAACGAGATCTGCGGTTATTCTAGAGAATGTCTGCTCTGCTCTGGTATTATACCGGGGGCGCCAAAAAAGCTTGTAGGTGTTCCACAAAAGAAACAAATTTTTGTTTCGAGGCTTGCCCCTGAACTCACATCAAACGATGTTACTGCTTATATTCAAGCAAAAATTCAAGCCTTGGATATAAAAGTGGAAAAATTTAAGTTTTCTTATGAGAGGGACTTATCGTTCTTCAAAATAAGTGTCCCCAACGAACTCTTTGGAATTATATGTTCCGCACAATTTTGGCCGGAACACGTAATTTTTAAAGAGTTCAAACCAAAGAAGAAAAAAAATCGCCCACCGATTAAACTTCCTTTGCCTTCTTTAGCATCTGCCAAAAAAAATCCGAGCAAAAAAAACTAACAAGCTTCTTAACTCTTTCATATCAAAATGTTAGAGGTCTTTGTACTAAACTTTCAACTATATATTTAAACAGTCTCTCTTTTTCTTCTCAAATTGTTATGTTTACTGAGACTTGGTTAAAGCCGGAGATCCTTAACTCCGAAGTCTTTCCAAATAAGTATATAACCTACAGGTGTGATCGACCTGACCGTCGTGGTGGTGGAGTTCTTATTGCAGTTGATTCCACCATCAATTCGGAACTTTTACAACCGGAGATTCAATCTGCTATTGAATTACTCTGTGTAAAATTACACTTCCCCGGCTTCTTTCATTATATAACCTGTTCTTATATTCCGCCGTCATCGGAGTTATCAGTCTATTTGCAATATTTGTCGGCAATAAAGACTATATTTAATCTGTTATCAGAAAGAGATTACTTTTCAGTCCTTGGGGACTTTAATATTTCTAATTGTAATTGGACAACAAGTGTTGACTCAAATACTCTGTTGTCTTCACGGCAACATGACCTTTTCGACGGTCTGTTTGATATGTCATTGTCACAGGTCAATCATATCTTAAACTGTAGTAACAGATCGTTAGATTTATGCTTTGTCTCCGATCCATCTAGAGTGAGTCTAAACAGGACACAACCACTTTCTCTTCCTGAAGATCCTTACCATCCCACTCTTGAAGTTACTTTTGAGTTTGTCGCATGTATGGATAAACATGAAAAACTGTGTAATCGTGTACGCTACTTTAGAAAAGCAGATTTTAACTTATTAAATTTGTTAATTTCCAATTTTGATTGGTCGGAACTATATTTGTCTACAGATATTTCAGTAGCGACCAATATTTTTTATAACACAATTAATTCATTTTTTGATATTTGTGTTCCGTGCTTTTATCCAACTTCCTCAAGTAAGCCGCCATGGTTCACAAGAGAGTTGTCACGGTTAAAAAATTTAAAGTCGAGTCTATTTAAAAAGTTTAAAAACAATAATTCGCCTTCAGCTTTTTCTCGCTACTTAAGCGCGCGGTCAGATTTTACAGTCTTAAACGCGAAGAACCCCAATCAGTTTTATAGTTTTGTTAACACGAAGCGTAAGTCTACCGCATTTCCAACGAAATTAACGTTTGAAAATGCTTGTGCAGATACCGACCAAACCATGGCCGATTTGTTTGCAAAGTTTTTTCAAACGACCTATTCACCTTCTACACATCACACTCACTTTTATCCATACAACATTCCAAGTTCGAATGGTATCTTCACTCCCTTTCTAAACGAAAGCTCATTTGTCAAGGATCTTTATTTAGTTAAGCCAGTTTTCTCACCAGGCCCTGACGGTGTTCCCGCTTGTATACTTCGGTTCTGTGCCAACTCCTTAAGTAAGCCATTGCTCAAAATATTTTCGCTGTCCTTAGAAACTTCACTCTTTCCTTCTATTTGGAAAGAATCTTTTATTATTCCCCTTCATAAAAAGGGCAGCAAGTCTGATGAAAGCAATTATAGAGGTATTTCTAAATTGTCGGCTATAATTAATTTTTCGAGAATGTTATAACTCCTCAATTGCAACATTCCTGTAGGTCCGTTATTTCTCCTTTTCAACACGGATTTATAAAGCGTCGTTCAACTACGACAAATTTACTTGAGCTGACATCCTTTGTGGTAATAGGATTTCAGGAAAATCTTCAAACTGATGTTATTTATACTGATTTCAGTAAAGCTTTTGACTCAGTGAATCATTCCCTTCTGGCCGTTCTTTTAAAATTAGTTACAACGTCTGGCACATAAGCTTGACCTTCTAGGTTTTTCACCAAAAATACTTAGTTGGATTGCTAGCTATCTGACTGACAGAACTCAAAGAGTCCTCTTTAAAACCACCCTTTCAAACCCACTTCATGCCACATCTGGTGTTCCTCAAGGGAGTCACCTCGGTCCCCTACCATTTTCGCTTTTCATCAATGACCTTCCTTTGGTCATACGTAACTCCCGTACTCTCATGTATGCGGATGATGTAAAGCTTTGTTACCAATTTAAAGACGACCACTGTCACTCACTCTTACAAGCCGACCTAAATAGTTTTTATTCTTGGTGTTGTGCCAATTTTTTAAACCTGAACAGCTCTAAATGCAAGCTGATGACATTCTCTCGAGCCAGTCCAAAGTATGCTTCTTATACTCTTTGTGGTTGTGCCTTGGAAAGAATCACCCTAGTTGATGATTTGGGGGTTCTTTTGGACCGAAAACTTAAGTTTTCCAATCATATTTCTAATATGGTCAATAAAGCCATGGGTGTCTTAGGCTTTATTAAAAGATGGTCAAAGGAATTTGACAACAAGCATCGGCTTGGTGTCGTTACAAAGACCTGCTACATACATTCCTTGTATTCAATGTCCCATTCTCAATAAATCGCTGATTTTAATTTGCGCTTTATTTGGTTTAAATTTTGCGTCGTTATACTATGTTCGAGCGACACGCACAAATTTAATTGACTAACAGAAGAAGAAGAACGCATAGAAATGAGGATTAGACAAGTGTCGTAAGCATTAGACTAAGGGAGAGCAATAAGTATTTGTATGCATTATTAGCTCTTTCAAATTCGTTACACATGTGTCTTGTATACTTCGGTCTGATGCCAACTCCTTAAGTAAGCCATTGCTCAAAATATTTTCACTGTCCTTAGAAACTTCTCTTTCCTTCTATTTAAAGAATCTTTTCTTATTCCCCTTCATAAAAAGGCGCAAGAACGATGAAAGCAATTTAGGGGTATTTCTAAATTGTGCTATAATTAATTTTTCGAGAATGTTATAACTCCTCAATTGCAACATTCCTGTAGGTCCGTTATTTCTCCTTTTCAACACGGATTTATAAAGCGTCGTTCAACTACGACAAATTTACTTGAGCTGACATCCTTTGTGGTAATAGGATTTCAGGAAAATCTTCAAACTGATGTTATTTATACTGATTTCAGTAAAGCTTTTGACTCAGTGAATCATTCCCTTCTGGCACATAAGCTTGACCTTCTAGGTTTTTCACCAAAAATACTTAGTTGGATTGTTAGCTATCTGACTGACAGAACTCAAAGAGTCTGGCACATAAGCTTGACCTTCTAGGTTTTTCACCAAAAATACTTAGTTGGATTGTTAGCTATTTGAGAATTCAAATTGTCCTCTTTAAAACGCCCTTCCTACTTTGCCCATCTGGTGTTCCTGAGTCACCTCGGTCCCCTACCATTATTGCTTTTCATCAGTGACCTTCCTTGGTCATTCGTAACTCTCTCTTGCGGATGCTGTAAAGTTGTTACCAATTTAAAGTCGACCACTGTCACTCCTCTTAAGCCGACCTAAATAGTTTTTATTCCTTGGTGTTTGCAATTTTTTTAAACCTAACGCTCTAATGCAAGCTGATGACATTCTCTAGCCAGTCCAAAGTATGCTTCTTATCTCGTTGGGTTGTGCCTTGGAAAGAATCGCCTAGTTGATGATTTGGGGGTTCTTTTGGACCGAAAACTGTAGTTTTCCAATCATATTTCATATGGTCAATAAAGCCGGGGGTGTTAGGCTTTGTCTAAGAGATGTCCAAAGCGAATTGACAACAAGCATCGGCTTGGTGTCGTTTGGACCACTTGCTAATACATTCATTGTATTCAACGTCCAACTTAATAAATCGCCATGACATTTTAATTTGCGCTTTATTTGGATTTAAATTTTGCGTCGTTATACTATGTTCGAGCGACACGCACAAATTTAATTGACTAACAGAAGAAGAAGAACGCATAGACAATGCAAAAGCGATTAGACAAGTGTCGTAAGCATTAGACTAAGCGAGAGAGCAATAAGTATTTGTATGCATTATTAGCTCTTTCCAAAATTCGTTACACATGTGTCTTCTTAATTTTTTGGCACGAGTTAAAAATGCATATATGTATGTATTTTAATACAATAGATAACATAAGAAGAAATCGAGCAAAGCAGGGGGCGCTAACATGATGAGGCGCAGTGTATTTAATTTGTGTACACACATACATACATGGGTTGCCCAAAAAGTAATTTTTTCAACGGCTTGTGACTCTGTAATTGCATTCTTTCTTCTGTCAGTTATCATCTGTTACTTTTAGCTTGCTTTAGAAAAAGAGTGCGCGAAATTTTGTTTACATTTGTTTGTTTGGCGTCAATTTTAATATGGAGCCCAAAGAGGAGCATTTTCGTCATATTTTACTTTATTATTTCCGTAAAGGAAAAAACGCGGAGCAGGTTGCTAAAAAGTTACGAGATGTGTATGGTGATGAAGCCTTAAAAGGAAGACAGTGTCAAAATTGGTTTCGCAAATTCCGTTCTGGAGATTTTTCACTTAAAGATGAGCCACGTTCAGGTCGGCCAAATGAAGTTGATGATGACCAAATCAAAGCATTAATCGAATTGGATCGTCATGTAACTGAGCGTGAGATAGGAGAGAAGTTAAATATACCAAAATCAACCGTTCATTATCACATAAAAAGTCTTGGACTGGTGAAAAAGCTTGATATTTGGGTACCACATGTATTGAAAGAAATTCATTTAACACACCGAGTCAACGCTCGTGATATGCACCTTAAACGCAATGAATTCGATCCGTTTTTAAAACGAATCATAACTGGAGATGAAAAATGGATTTTTTACAACAACGTTAGTCGAAAACGATCATGTTCCAAGCATGGTAAACCAGCTCAAATCACTTCAAAGGCTGATATCCACCAAAAGAAGGTTATGCTGTCTGTTTGGTGGGATTGGAAGGGTGTCGTATGTTTTGATCTGCTTCCAAGGAACCAAAAGATTAATTCGGATGTTTACTGTCAACAATTGGACAAATTTGAATACAGCCATCAAGGAGAAGCGACCAGAATTGGTCAATCGTAAAGGGGTCATATTCCACCAGGACAACGCTAGACCGCACACATCTTTGGTCACTCGCCAAAAACTGAGTGAGCTTGGCTGGGAACTTTTGATGCATCCACCATATAGCCCTGACCTTGCACCATCAGACTACCATTTATTTCGATCTTTGCAGAACTCCGTAAATGGTAAAACTTTCGGCAATGATGAGGCTATAAAATCGCACTTGGTTCAGTTTTTTGCAGATAAAGGCCAGAAGTACTATGAGCGTGGAATACTAAATTTGCCATGAGGATGGCAAAAGGTTATCGAACAAAATGGAAATTATATATAGTATTTGATTAAAGTTCATCCTAAGTTTTATTAAAAATGCATTTACTTTCTTTTAAAAAATCCGCAATTACTTTTTGGGCAACCCACATTGATTTAAATACTTGCTTACATTCAGATCGATCTACCCCGTCACCTATTGGTTGTATACAAATGTATATACATGTATGTACGAACACAAATTAAGTATATATGAGTTTTAACATATATGCACATCTATTTTCGCTAAATGACATGTGCATGGAAAAGAAGAGTCGAGAAACAGCTCGCGATACGTGTCGCATCTGCACCGGACTGATGTAGCCTTTATTCGGGGTTCGCTAGCTGCCGCGATCGATATTTTCATTAAATACAAATTTTAGCGCGTGTAAAAATTTTGCTTCTAAAAATGCATATTGTCTTCTCGCTCTGTCTAATGTCTCCACGCATGTGCAAATGCTTAATGTCTTATGCATGTATATTTGTTTAAATATATGTTTATGTACATTTATTATATAATAAAATAAGGGGAAAACCAAAAATTATAAAATTAAATATATCAAAATTAATAAAATAAATATGAAAACACAAAATGTGAACTCGGAGAAGCGAACGCCGCTTCACTAGGCGCAGGAGTTTATCAGTGGTTAAGTGACATATGTCTCGGACTGATGTCGACCATATTCGGGGTTCGCTTGCTGCCGCGATCGAAATGTGAAATTTTTTTGTTGGTTTTGAACGGTCAATAAAACTTAAACGGTCAATAACAATTTGTTAAAATTTATTTAAAAATAATAATAATATTGATATTAAATGTAAAATAATTAATAATAATTATTAATTTGTTTGTCTTAAATATTGCACAATGTATAAATCAAAATCAATGAAATCAATTTGGGGAAAAACTATTGTTAATTGAAATTTAATTTAACATAAGAAGTAGCGGATTTGTATGTACATACATAACAGCCCCCGCGGCTGCTACTTTCGTTTTAATTTATGAGAATAAAAGATTAATAATAAATAAAATGGAAAGAATGCGACACTGTCACACATGAGAATCGAACTCGCGCCACAACAGACGGACAGACAGACATAGCTAAATCGACTCGACTGTTTATCGGGTCGGAGATGCCTCCTTCTGACTGTTACGCACATTTTCGTTCCGACAAACACAATAGACCATGAATTTTTCTAAAATCCATGGCCTAAATATTATGAGCCCTTCAGTTTTTGTACCGTCGTTTAATCAAACACTACACTGCCCCGGCACTCAGCCGTAGAAACACTCTTGATATTATTAACAATCTCATTGCTAGACTCGAAGGCTAGTAATTCTTACTAAGGGGGCGAAGTCAAACCCTTCATATTAATGATCCTCAAAGGGACAAATTGGAAGACAAGTCCTCCATCCTAATAGTTCAAAGGGAACAGATCGCAGCACTAGGACATTGAAGGACTTTTTTCATAACTTATATGCACATGTGTTTTCGGCAATTGTCATGCTAAATTTCCCCACTTTTTTGACTTTGGCGCGTTCATCCAAACAGACGGACATGGATGAATCGACTTAGCTAGTGATCCTGAGGAAGAATTTTTTGACCATTTTCAATGGTGATCTTTATGATTTTAAAAGACCAAGGAACATCTTGGTATCAGAAGATTTCATACTTATGTAACTCCAGAGTGCCGGAGTAGTGTAAGTTTATTGGTTGATATCTTTCACAAAACTGAATGTAGTATAAATTTGAATATTAAGCTAAACTTAAAAGTGTTGGACTCATGAGCTTCAAAGCTACAGCCGGTAATTTTATAGCTGTCGATGACTTTTTAGTGCAAAGTTTCCCTTCTCCTTAAAATTTGCCACATAATAACGCAGACACTTAAGATGATGCCGAGAACAACACCAACAATGATCAACATATGAAGTGAGTCGGGGGACGCAACCTTGTCCTTGATGTCCTGGATGACGCGGAGATTGTCGTTGTTCCTATGGAGTTGAGGCATGCCCGCTATGCCTGGCTTTTAATTTAGTATCTCACTCTGGTTTACGTATTTGGTGTCAGTAATGACTGTGGAGTAATGAAAGGTGACAAGATGTTTTCCATTTGTAACGATTTCTGAGCCATGGTCTGTACTGACCCTTGCTGTACTCTCGTTGATAATTATGATTCCATCATCTACTTGCTTAATAGGTTTTAGGTGGCTGGGCTGAGTGCGGCAGGAAGCAGCGCCGATGGATTGAAACGCTCGTGCAGAGCTGTCTTGCTCTGTTAACTTGTAGACAGATGCGAATGTTGTTCTTACGCTCTCGTTAACCGCTAACACGTCATAATTGCATTGGTCCAGTGTGTCATCTTCTAACTGTAGTATGACATGTTGATGTGATATCGGGAAGATGGTGACCCTTGTGCAGATGAATTTGAGTCTAGGGTAGGCAATGAGTATGTGAATAATATTCTCGGGCTGTAATTTCTTAATCTTAGACGCTTCAATTAGGCTAACTATGATAATTTCTACGAGGTGTTCGATTAAAATTGTCTTCAAATCTCCATCAAAGATAGTAGGATCTATAATGTCAGCCTTAGCTAATGTAATTGTGAGAATAAAATTCGAAATCTGTTTTTGTAACATTATTTCTTGTTAATAATGTTTCATATAAATGCGGTGTGTCAACCAGCTCACTCTTTTTTGTACCCTTCGACCATTGAAAATGGTCAAAAAGGGATATACTAACTTTGTGCAAATTTATGTAACAGGCAGAAGGAGGCGTCGGAGACTCCATAAGAGCTATATATGCTTGCTCAGCATCACAGGCCGAGTCGATTGAGCCATGTCCGTCTGTCTGTCTGTATGAACGCGCCGATCTTAGTTATTACAAAAGCTAGGGACACCAAATTCAGCATGAAGATTCCTGTATACTATACACAGTTTATTTTTAATTTGGAATAACACGTCTGCCGCCCCCGCAATCCAAAATTTTTGATTTACATTGCGATTTACATTCAAAGTACTCATTTCTTAACGTTCTGCTTTAGCATATATATATATAGATAAATCATATTGGTGGCTGGCTCGAGATCAAGAAAATAAAATAAATATTTTCTTTTTTCTGATATATTTCGGTTACACGTCGGTAACCGTCTTCAGGGCTAAACACAAAATGTACAAAATTGGATTTTTAACAATGTTTTTCAAAAACTTTCTCTGATAAGGCACCGGGATCGCTTGTGCGGGACAATTTACAATAATTATGTGGGAGAGTGTTGGTATGCTTTTTGGTTATTTCACCAGAATAGTAATTTCATCACTATGGTAATATTGCATCAGCCCATATTTGCATTGCGAATGGTTGTCGTAGTTCTGTAGTTCTGAGAACAACCGTTTTGCCGCGGCGATAGACTGGCGTCGCTGTCGCTGACTGTGAGTTGTAAAAAAGAAATGGTAAAGAGCTAGATCAGTCGAATATTAGACTTTGTTGTGACCAGAACTCGCTGCGCAAGAAGTGGTAAAGAACTAGATAAGTAGAATATTAGACTTCGTTGTGACCAGAACTCGCTGCGCAAGAAGTGAATGTGTACATCAGTCGCCGCCAAGGCAGCGGGATCCTCCGCACAGTGGTTTATAAAAATAAATGTGAGTTGTGTGATTAACGACCGAATATGTGTACAACAATCGCTGTTAAGGCACCGGGATCGTTTTCATTTATCAATTTACATGAACGCAAATTTATTTTACAAATAAAAAAAAATAATAATAATAAAACTTGAACAATTATTATTCATAACAAAAAAAAAAAAAAATAAAAAAAAAATAAAATTTATACACAGTAATACAGTTTCCTTCGGCAAAATCAAGTAAGCGTGTATGTGTTTGTGTTGCGCCGCTTGTAAAACCCTTGCGATGTCGGCGCATCACTGTACATTGGCTGCCGCCAAGAGCTGTTGTCGCGCCAGAGTGGCGGCGCGATGCTTGACGCCGCGTTCGCTTATACACTGTTGAATTCTTTCAAATTCTTTTTGCACACCACGCACTGCGAGAAAAGAACCACTTCAAAAAAAAATAAAAGCAATAAAAATAATTAAAGAAATATATTATACATTTATAAAAAGAAAAAAACAAGAAAAATAATAGAAAACAACAAAACAATCCACAAACAACTTAACGTCTATTGTTTTTACATGTTCACTAACCTCTAAAATACACCCTATCGAAAACAAAAAAAAAAAAAAAAACTACAAAGGTGGAAGGAAGCACAGCAGCACTACACGAATGACATACAATTAACACTAAACACCGGGAAACAAGGAAAAGAGGAAACTGCGTAACAGACACACACACACAGGTTCTCTTTTATTTTGGAAAGAATACACACATGTTATAATACACATAAACATAGATACATATTCATAGTATCACAAAATATAATACAATATATTACTACATTAATATACAAACGAAAACAATACAAACCAAACAAACACCCAAAATTTTCCCTATACAAAAAAAGAGAACAAAAAACACATACATACTATTAATATACCTATTTACACCTCACATATTATTACTATTTTATATACACATGCACATTATTTGCAAACAAAAATACAATACACGTAAATGTTAAGGAAAAAAGCCAACACCAGTAACACAGATAGGGGCAGATTAGGGTTAAGGAGCGGATCAAGTCTATCTGAGATAAGGGAAGCGACAGGAACAAAAGAGAAAGACCAGTCGGTTCCATCCCAAAACAATAATCCCACCAACGCTATGGATTCCGGTAACGCATCAGGGCCACTAAGTCCCACCGTTAGCAATTCTTCAATAAACACAAACCTTAATCTACAACAACTACTAACCCTTGTACATCAACTACCAACCTACGCAGGTCCACCTGACAATCTTGATAGATTTATAGACAGAGTAGATCAGCTCCTTTTGTTAGCCTCATCAGTGGACCAAGCAACATGCGGACAGTACTTACTTGGAACTATCCGTGACAAAATTAAAGGCATTGCAGACGAAGCGCTGAATGTCTGCGATGTACTCCTTAGTTGAGATGACATCAAAGCAAACCTCAAGCGACTATACTCTAGCAAGAAAACAGAAGAAATGCTTGTTAGAGAGCTACACAATTTTCCGGACGGACTCACTATAGGGAAATTGTATTACTCAACCGCAAAAAAAAGAAGCGAATTAATGTCACTTGCCAGAGAAGCAGACCCTAGTGGACACTCTCTCGCGGCCAAACGTGACCAATACGACAGATTCTGCCTAAATACATTCTTAGTTGGATTAAAGGACCCACTTAGGTCAGCCATTAGGTATCAAAGGCACAAAAATTTTTCTTTAACGAACTTAGGGAAGTCAGAAATAACACTTATTCATTTTAAAATAGGATAAGCATACACCAACAACACGTCGCCTAATCACCTTTCTCCGATCCGGCCATTCCCTTTATGGCCTTCTCTTCGGACTGGGGGGGGAGGAGTTAACATGCCCCTCTCCGGCCACAGGAAACAACACCGACCCGGCAACAAAAACCGAGGAGATTCAACGAAGATCGCCAACACGAACTCGGCCGAAAAGACATTTGCCAAAATCATACAACTTTTGTAATAAAGAGTCTCTTCTCGTTTCATACCCCGAACTACTCAGTTGTTTTCTTGAAAGCTTTCCTCCCCCGGCCACAAGATTGTAACTAGCGCGTAGCGCGAGCTGTTTCTCGACTCTTATTTTCCATGCACATGTCAATTACCGAAAATACTTTTGCATAAATGCTAACACTCAACCGATAGGTGGCGTGGTAGATCGATATGAATGTATGCAAGTATTTACATGCATGTGTACATGTTCATAATATTCATAATATGCTTACGTGCACATAAGATTAATATTTAAAAATTCATATTTTAGGGTCAGTGAAATATACAAAAAAATAAAATGCAATTAAATAAGTGTTAATTTTGATTACTCTATATATTGCGAGTTATCGATATTAGCCAATTTAAAATTTATAGGGAAATACCGATATATACATACTTCTCACACCGCTTTTTGCAGTCCTTCGCGCGCTAGGAAATTGCGGCGATAAGTAATTGACAACGTATCGAAATTGATTCAAGGTGGCAGTGTACTGCAGTGTTTTGATGAATTTGTAGCTTGCGATTAGTATCATACAATTAGATACATTTTAAGGCAACATACGTCGAAGGGTATCCCACTGACTTTTGCTCTCGTTTTTAAATAAATTTTAACAAATTTTTATTGAGACTTTAAATTTTATTTATTGAAAACCAACAAAAACATTTCACTTTACGATCGCGGCAGCAAGCGAACCCCGAATACAGACTAAATCAATCCGGTACAGATGCGAGCGCGTAGAACAAGCTGTTTCTCGAGTTTTCTTTTCCATGCACATTCAAAAAGCCTAAATACATGTGCATATATGTAAGGTTATTATTAAAAAAAACTTTTTATTCTAGTAATTAGTAATGGCTTAAATCAATTTAGTAAGTTAATTCATTACAAAAATATGGCGTAAGAACGTCAGTGTTTTAGACAACTTAAAATCGGGCAACTTTTACAACTTAATAGCGATCGATCTACGCGAGTTCTACTGTCAACTTTATTCGCTCGACGACCGACTACTACTCTCTACAACACTCTTCAGTTTGCGAAATTTCCAACTTTGCGCAATTGCTCGGTTGCCAACCTCTATCAAACTATACCATCTTACATTCGGCCCTCCTGATTTTCCTCATCAGTCCCGGATGACTAAATACCCTCGTTCTCGCTACATATTTCCATAATTTCATTTATTGATGCCTTTTTCACATCATACCGACCTTTTCTCTTGACCTTAACGACAGCATATGGTCCAAGATATTCGCTAGCCAGCTTTCGGCCTGCAACAAACTGAGTCCTCTTTATAGAGACCAAGTAGCCCAACTTGTAGATCTGCTCCGTACGACGCTTTTTGCCGTAGTGCATGTTATAATTTTTCTGTGCCTCTTAAATGTTATGTTTTGCTTCTATGCGCAGCTGTTGTCGCTCCTCTTTGAACTTTTGAACCGACTCCTGTTGCAGCATGTCTAGCAAACGATCATCCATCTTCTTACACATCCTTGTACAAAACATAATCTCGAACGGCGTTGACAGCGTTAACGAATGTACATGCGAATTAATGGCCATCTGTATACGTGGCACATACTTATACCACTTAGCAGGTTCATAAGCGTTTGATGTACACGCCGATCCTCTATCACTTATTTTACGGGCACAAAATCCGAGTACGCTGGCCCATTCGCTTAGTTTCTCCATAACTTCATCTTGTCCTGTCGACTTTACAGGATACAGCCACACGAATTTAAAGAATTCATCGACCACTGCAAAAATGTACTTGCACATCCATCGGTGCAAGATGGTCTACATGCAGTGTTTGCAGAGGAGCATCACCTTTTCCTATGCAATGTAAACGTCCTTTGTTGTGTATTAAACAAACAATTCAGTTAGAAATGTACTTTGATACTTTACCCTCTAAATGCTTGATAAAGTTTGCTGCTTTATGTTATGCATTGTTTTACGTGCGAAATGACAAGAGTCGTGAGCGTTTTTAATGACATCACGCTCCATCATCTTGGGAACAACTAAGAGTTCGCAACTATCAACTTCCTTAAAGAGTAGTCGACCCTTTAGTTTAAAATTCTCAAATGCTCCATTCTGAAGCAACTGCACTTCTTGTTGCGCTTTTCGTAATCCTGCTGACAACCCAGTTGTGATCATAAAAACATCCTGTGGGTAGCGACTGAGATGATCGACGTGCTTCATCTTTGATCCTCTCTCCAGTTTCACCTAGACTTCCCACGGTACGCGGGCTATGCCGTGGGCGACCTCCCCTTCCCACCTACTCGTGGGTCCAAATAATGGATAAATTTCTAAATCAAGTAAAGTCTGATGAGACATCAACAGAGGTCAGGCCTCACGGAAGCAGGCTCTCAGATCCAGACGCTGCGACTGGATTCAGAAAACGACTTCGTTAAACTGAAGACCCGTGGGAAAAAGCGAATCCTTCGCGAGTGCGGCTTTGAAAAGCCCGGACGTGCACTGACGATTCCGTCCTCGAACCCCAAGGGTCTTTAAAGAAGCCCAAAAGACTCATAGGGAGGGAGTCCACAAAGCTACAGCTAGGTGGCATTGGCATTGCTGCTACACCCCACACCGGGTGTCAGTCCAGATTTCGATGGTTGCATACCTCGAAATGAATGGCTGCTCCTTGTGTGCGAGGATAACCACACTGCCATCAGCTGTCTTCATTTAAAACTACTGGAGGAATCTGAGTTTGTGGCCTTCTCACAAAGGCGCTAAAGGAGGAGCTACGGAGCGCCATTAAGGTGCTCCAGGCGAACCCGCACCACGCCAAAGGAGCGTCAGTTACCCAGTGAAGGGTCGTCTGAAAAGACGTGATTGACCTGGCTCTCGTCCAAGAACCATGGTTAATAGGTGGTCTCGTCCGTGGATTATCATGCGGATCATGTAAATTGCTATATGACCGTATGCGAGGTTCCCCTCGCACTGCTATATTGGTTGATAAAATTTAACAAATTTCATTTACAGAGACCTGGTGGCAACGGCTATGGAGGTAGCCACTGCTGATGGCGTCCGGAAAGTAGATCGCCTCTGCATACTTCCCGCACGATGTGGATGATGTACCCCCCGCAAAGGTTCAGCAGCTTGTGGATTTCTGCGGCCAACACAACAAGCCGCTCGTGATCGGCTGTGATGCCAACGCATATTACACGATCGGGGGAGTAGCGCCGTCAACAAACGTGGTGAGTCTCTCATAGATTATCTGATGTGTAGTCATTTAAATGAAGCTAACGTAGGGTGAAAACCTTCGTTTATTAACTCCATTAGGGAAGAGGTTTTAGAGTCAGCAACCCTAGTCAGCAACTCAGTTGCGAGTTCGCTTGTAAACTGGCAGGTCACAGACGAAGTCACCTTGTCGGACCGTCAGCACATCCGGTTCACCCTTCCTGGCCAAGTCGAGATCCGCCATGACTCCTTCTGTCCCAAAAAGACAAACTGGGAACTCTTCAAAGCCTCTGTGGCTTTTAAAGCAGATATGTTGATCAACAAACCAAACTCTATCTGTGAGATAGAACTCGCTGCCAACCTGCTCCAAGATGTGCTAATTACATCCTTCATAGTCAGCTCAGTTCGGAAGACCCTAACGGTCAACCGTAAAGTTCCATGGTGGAACGAAGAACTGTCTGCACAAAGAAGGAAGGTTAGAAGCCTTTTCAACAAGGCCAGATCTAACCGCGTAAGTTGGGACGTCTATAGGGACGCTCTCACAAACTATAACAAGAGCATTAGACGTGCCAGAGGCAGCGATTCTCCACAAGGTATTAACCAAAGGATCGTTTAATAGAATAGCGCTTCTTAAAAGAGCAGATGGCTCTTTCACTTAAGATCGTAGGGAAGCACTCAAACTTTTACTACAAGTTCACTTCCCAGGTTCCGCGGCGAACCCAGATCTCTCCAGTCACGTTGACGCCACCTTGTCACCTGACTCACGTGGAGCCAGTGTATTTGGAACCATCTTAGATCCTGAAAAGGTCAAATGAGCTGTAGATTCCTGCGCTCCTTTCAAAGCCCCAGAGGGCGACCAAATCTTTTCAGCCCTTCTCCAAAATAGCCTGGATCACATCCTTGATCCACTGGTCGGCCTTCTTAAAGCTAGTCTCACGTGGGGACACATACCCAACTTTTGGAGGAGAGTCAATGTGGTATTTATTCCCAAACAGGGGAATCGTCCTCTTGACCAGCCTAAGTCATATCGGCCGATTTGCCTTACCTCTTTTCTGCTCAAGACTACGGAAAGGCTCTTAGACATGCACATTCGGTACTCTCTGCAGAAAAATAACCCATTGGTCCCCACGCAGTTCGCCGGTAGATCGGCAGAGGTCGCTCTCTACAAGTTAGTGGGTAAAATCGAAAAAGCCTTCGTATCCAAGAGCATTGATCTGTGCTCTTTTCTTGATATAGAGGGTGCTTTCGATAACACCGGCTACGAGTCTATCTCTGCTGCGCTGGAGCGCAGAAACATTGCCCGTCCCAAACATCGGACTATCTCCTCTACCCTGGACACAACGACCGTCTTTATTAGTGTGGTAAAAGGGTGTCCCCAGGGAGGAGTCTTATCCCCTTTACTCTGGTCCCTAGTAGTTGACGAACTACTAATTATACTTGCAGAACAGGGCGTGGAAGCGATTCGCTATGCCGACGACCTGACTGTCGTAGTGAGCATGAACTATGCCAACACCGTGACAAAGTTGATGCAATCAGCTCTGAACACGGTTAGTAGATGGTGCGAAGCTGTAGGTCTTAGCATCAATCCACAAAAGGCAATCACTGTTCCTTTCACCAAGCGATACTCCATTGACATTGGTCAATTGGCGGCTCACCGGTGGGTCTTTTCAATGAGGTAAAATATCTAGGGGTAACCCTTGATAAACGACTAAACTGCAACTCCCACCTAAACAACACTCCATCAAAGGCAACTCATGCCATGAGGGCATGCAGAAGACTCTTTGGTAGAATCTGGGGTCTCAAATCCTACACTATTCGGTGGTTATTTGAGATGATGGTAAGACCGATCGTAACCGACGCTTCTATTGTGTGGTGGCCAAAGGTTACTCAGGTCAGTGCAATCAGTAAATGCATGAAACTAGCGAGGGCCGAGTCATCAGTCCCCCTGCTTGGCCCCGAACCCTTCTGTGGCGTGGGGTGGTCAACTATTTCCTACCTGATGAAAACCTGGGCTGCAAGGTTGACCGAATGCTACTGGTTTTTCCAACCAGGGATGAGGTATGCTAAAGAGCTTACAAACTCCCACAGTTGATCGAAGGACCAAGCTACTGTCTAGGAGGGACCCCTACCTCCTGGTTTGCTGCCTTAGTGGCCACCACTTGGTGAACTATCGCCTCACCACAATGCGCTAATGTTTTGTCTACTCGAGGCTAAACTCGTCCGTTTGCCACTGTATGACCCAGAAAGTTTATACTCTGCTGTAGGAAACTGCACTTTTTCCATTTGATCCTCAATCCATAACTAACTGCTGTTTCCAAAAGTTTCTTACTCTTCTGCATACATATGTCAGCGGACTCTGCGAAGATAACAATGTCGTCCATATAAAGCTGCACTACTTCTGCGTTAAAAAGCTTCTGAAAAACATGTATGACGTATCTGATGAACAGCTGGCGAATTTTTAAACCCTAAAGGAGCCCTGTTAAATTCAAAAAGTCCTTCTCGTGTGATGTTAGGTGTCTGCTCTTTTCCTCGATTGGCACGTGAAAGAACGCGTTTTCCAAGTCCATAACTGCGAAAAATTTCGCCGCTAGTAGTTTTTCTAGAACATCTTCAATTTGAAATAAAAACCCATTCAAATCAGCTATGAATTCAAATTTCTTTAGAAAGTCTGACGGCTGACGGCCGTCAGAGGTAGCAAGGGGAACCGCATGTAACCCTAGTTTTGGCTGAGGTACGGGCCGTCCTTGATCCTACTGCCAGAAGTGCGGCAATTCTCTCCACGCGAGGGCGGCTGGAAGCAGGCCCCTAGCACTGTCATGTCTCTGCTAGGGGTGCTGACTAATTGCAGTCGGGCGAAGATTGTGATTCTATAAATCACCCCAATCCAAGGCGGAACATATGCATATGCCAAGGGATGCATGGCCGGGGGTAGCCCGGTCGTTAGTATGCGGACACTGGATACCTGTCGCCCTCCAGTTTCGTCTAGACTTCCCACGATACGCGGTCTATGCCGTGGGTGACCCTCCCTACTCGTGGGTCCAAGAATGGATAATGGATAGAACGGACAGGCCACTGACTCACTTGGACGATGAGTTCGTTAGTGCTGCCTTCTCGTCCAATAGCTGTTCAGGCAGGTAGAAACTCGTCGAGGTGATGTCCTCTGACGCTGACGCTGACCTGATCAGCCTCGCTGACGACGCTTCCGTGGCCTCTCAGAGGTCAGGTCTCACGGAAGCAGGCTCTCAGATGCAGATGCTGCCTTTGTAAAACTGAAGACCCGTGAGAAGAGGCCTTTCAAAGCCGCACTCGCGAAGGGTTCGAGCAGAGCGGAGGCCCAAAAAGACTCATGTGGAGTCTACAAAGCCACCTCACAGACAGGTGCCAAGCAGTGTGAAACTGGGCTTCACTTCGGCTGACGCTAAAAACCCGCATTCACCGGAGCAGGTGGCTAAGGTGAAAACTAGCATTGCCAAGGCTTTGCTGCTACATCCCAGTCCAGGATTCGAGGGTTCTTTTTCGGGTTTTCAGCGTCTATCTTGTTTTTATTCAACTGCTGCTTCTTCTCGTTCTTTTGGCAAATTTGAATTCGCTTTTGATCTGCAATCCATTGACAATGTCGCGAATTACAGCTGTCTCTTCTACTCTTCTACTTCACCCATACTTGCAACTTTTTTCATGTTGAGCATGTACTCGTGAAAGGATTCCGTTTTCTGCTTTTTTCGATCTTGCAGCTTTCGATGATTATCAGCACTATGCCAGCTGCATCAAAATTCATCAATTAATTATTCTTTCAACTCTCTATAATTGTTTATATATTCCGATTCTAAGAAGAGTTTCGCGGTGCCACACATTCTACCTCTAGCCCATACCTGGATGCATTTTGTTCGCGGCGGTTACGTCTCTTTTTCGTCTAAATACTGGTCCTCGTTTCTTGTACTGTTCATATTCTATGCTATCGCATGTGCACTTCTCATGTACGCCATTTGTCACGTTTGCTTTTGTGTACAGTGCCGCTCAACTGAATAAGCGAAATAAATTTTTTTGTATGAATAGATCAGTCTTTTGTTAAATGGCAAAGTTTCTGATCTCTTAGTTTTGTTTTTATATCATTTTTATTTTTTCTTTCAAAAACATAACAAAAAATCTTTTTTTTGGCTCAACTGAATAGGTTTGACCACTTAAACTATTTAATAAGGTATACATTTATTAGTATAAAGCAAAAGAAGTTTAAATAATAAAAGGCACTCTTTTAGCACTATTTAGTATTTGGTATGGTCATCCTTGCATTTAATTATTTCAAACATACGGTTTAGTAAGGAATCATAATATTTATATATATATAATAATATTTATAATTTTTATACCCTTGGACCATTGAAAATGGTCAAAAAAGGGTATACTAACTTTGTGCAAATGTATGTAACGGCAGACGTCGGAGACCCCAAAAAGTATATATATTCTTGTTTAGGACCGCTAGCCGAGTCGATTCAGCCATGTCCGTCTGTCTGTCTGTCTGGATGAACGATCTCAGCTATTACAAAAGTTAGGGACACCAAATTTAGCATGGAGATATGTATGTATACCATACGCAGATTAAGTTTATTTTAAATTTGGAATAACACGCCTACCGCCCCCGCAAACCACCAATTTTGATTTACATGGCGATTTACTCATTTCTTTACGTTCTGCTTTAGTATATATATAGATAAATACTATATGAACTTATCCTCCGAATTGGAATCCGATCGGATAATAAACACTGAAGTTATTAGATAAAACATTTCGCCCCTTCGACCAGCAAAGATGTTGTCGATGACGTCAGAACTAAATTATTTTCGTAGAAAAGAAAAGGACAAACGATGCATGCGCGAAGCACGAGCTGTTTCTCGACACTTCTTTTCCATGCACATGTCAATTACCGAAAATACATGTGCATAAATATAACCTAACTCAACCAATAGGTGGCGTGGTAAATGAATATGAATATATGCAAGTATTTACATGCTTGGGTACATATTCATAATATTTATAATATGCTTATGTGCACATATGATTATTATTTAATAATTCATATTTTAGGGTCAATAAAAAATACAAAACTATAAAATGCATTTAAATAAATATTAATTTTGATTACTCGATATATTGCAAGTTATCGATATTGGCCAATTCAAAATTTATAAAGAAATACCGATATATACTGCTCATATTAATTAGTATTATACAATTAGATACTTTTTATGGCAACATACGTCCAAGGGTATCCCACTGTCGCGAGCCGCTCGACTGTTGCTGAAAGATATTACTTAATTGCAAATTCCACAAAAAGGATTTGCTGTAGCTAAAGCCTCACAAGGTCATCGTGGCTATGTCTTACCGACATTGTGATAATACAGTTTCCAAAATTAGGTAAAATCAATTCAGGAGTAAATAGGAATATTATTTACCACAAAAATATCTGAATATACGAATTTAAACTTAAATCTCACAAAAAAATAGGTCTATCTTTTTCCTCTCTTCGACAACACAAAATAATGATAAATAATTTCCAGTAACATTTGCTATTTTAATTTAATAAGTATGTAAAAATGTTCCAGATTCCTTCGAACTATTGGACAAAATCCGTACAACTAAACAGAGTTTTATAATCCAAAGGATACGAAGTAAATTTTAATTTAAATTTCAATTGTCTTCTCTCATCCTGGTCGTCCAACCCCATTAAAAGAATTGCAAACGCAAAATCCAAGTATAGATTTAGAACGTTTTTTTTAAAAATAATGTATGAAATATTTTAAGCTATTTCGGCACCACGTTGGGCGCCATTTATATGTGTAGGGTACAGCCTAGTTTATGTTAATGGCCTTCAAGTTCAGGCTAATATGACTGATAGAAGCCTGAGCTTGTGGAGTTTTGGGTGCGGAAGATGTGCACTCTTGCTTTGCTCGGTCCAAGCTTGCCGGGTTGGTGGGGGTTTTCCAGACAAAACTCCCTAGTACCTTTCACATCATAAAATATAAATGCACGGTTTAACTAGCATAGTGATAATATCTACGAGAATGAAAAAATCGGTGACGACTCACCTCCTCAAACGAATACTGGAATTATTCATCAGAGGGAACTAGATGTTGCTATCCCTCGTCTTTACCCACCCTACCATGCCAATGTATATTGCGATAACTAGACATTGCCCCTAATATTTAAAGAAACGATTACTAAATTACTTCATGTTGCCTTAGCAAAGATCCAGATAGACCCATAACAAAATATTTAGTTATTCATTTTCAATTTCTATTTTCTCATTAATTCATTTTTATACCCTTGGAACATTGAAAATGGTCAAAAAAGGGTATACTAACTTTGTGCAAATGTATGTAACGGGCAGAAGGAGGCGTCGGAGACCATAAAGTATATATATTCTTGCTCAGGATCACTAGCCGAGTCGATTGAGCCATGTCCGTCTGTCTGTCCGTCTGTCCATCTGTCTGTCTGTCTGTCTGTCTGTCTGGATGAACGCGCCGATCTCAGCTATTACAAAAGCTAGGGACACCAAATTTAGCATGAAGATTCCTGTATACCATACGCAGATCAATAACACGTCTACTGCCCCCGCAAACCAATTTTCAATTTTGATTTACATTGCGATTTACATTCGAAATACTCATTTCTTAACGTTCTTCATTAGCATAAATATAGATAAATACCATATAGTATTAACTTATCCTCCAAATTGCAATCCGATCGGACAATGAACATTGAAGTTATTAGATAAACTATTTCGATCCTTCGACCAGCAAAGAAGTTGTCGATGACGTCAAAACTAAATTATTTGCGTAGGAAAGAAACGATGCGAGCGCGAAGTGCGAGCTGTTTCTCGACTCTTCTTTTCCATGCACATGTCAATTACCGAAAAAACATGTGCATAAATACCATATATACTAATACTCAACCAATAGGTGGCGTGGTAAATGAATATGAATGTATTTACATGCTTGTGTACATATTCATAATATTCATAATATGCTTACGTACACATATAGTATGATTATTATTTAATAACTCATATTTTAGGGTCAATAAAAAATACAAAACCATAAAATGCAATTTTATCGATATTGGCCAATTCAAAATTTATAAAGAAATACCGATATATACTGCTCACACCGCTTTTTGCAGTCTTGCGCTAGGAAAATTGCGGCGATAAATTATTGACAACGTATCGAAATTGATGCGAGGTGGCAGCGCACTGCAGTGTTATTATTAATTTGTAGCTTGCGATTAGTATTATACAATTAGATACTTTTTATGGCAACATACGTCCAAGGGTATCCCACTGTCGCGTGCCGCTCGACTGTTGCTCTCGTTTTAAATTCAATTTTTAAATACATTTTCTTTTCTTTAATGAAAAGAAGGTAAATAAAAAAAAAACAATACAGTTACAATTACTGCTTATAAAAAAGGACTTAAATTGAGAATTAACACGTGGCATTTATATACTAATAAATGTTCAAACTACTGGGTAGACTCATTCATTTCCAAATTTTACTTTTTTTTTTTTTGAATCCGCAACTCTCTTGAATTCTATTGAACGGTTGTTGGGTAAAGTTGGAAGCTGTATTAAAGATACTCAGAACAAATTAGAAATATATATGCCTACCATGTGTACATGCTCGACCAAAAATCAAATTAATCGGCCATAAAATAAAGATTTATATATTAGAAAAATACGTTACTTTAGCTAGGTTGTAGTTTAAATTTTATTTTATATTTTTAAAGATTTCATTTCTTTGAATTCATTTAGATTTCTGAAGACTCAAATATGGAATATGGAATATATGGAAATATAAGAAAAACTTTTTAAATAATTTTAATAGAATATTCGAGCTTCGTCGACGTGTGAAGACGTGTTTTTATGGAGCTCCGCACAAAATCGGTTGTTTTGAGTGAAGTGAACGACTATAAACTAAATACATAATCCAAAAGCGCAAGAGACGCTCTATGCGATGCAAGATCGCTAAAATATATATAGTGATTCTTTATCTTAAATAATAAAAGTATGAGTCAGAACGACACTCGCGCTCAGCGTCAGCGTGAGCAAGACGAACGCCGGCTCTCAATTCAACAAATCAAGAAAGAGTGCGCTCTTGCTCTACCGCTCTTTTAGCTCCGACACAAGCCCCGCTACCTCCAACAACAATAGCTGGAGCAATACCGACAGCCCGCTCTATCTCGTCGTCGGCTGCACTCGCTCACGCTTTCACTGAGTCAGCGAAAGCAAAACCGCAAGCAACAAACGGTACTGCTGCACTACCAGAAAAACAAAACGAAAACGTAAACAAAAAAGCTGGGTCGACTTGGCAGACTGGAATGGACCGCTACATTACAATAAAGCGAAAGCTTAGCCCGAAAAATTCAGATTCAGAAAACAAGCCGAAAAATACACGCGACAATTCTACCCTGATCAACAATGTAGCCCCCGCAAATACTAACAGATTCGCTTTGCTGGCAGATACCGCTGAGGACGTGCCGTTGGGATCTGTTGATATCGAACCGAAGAAAACAAAGCCTCCTCCAATATACATCCGCGAGAAGAGCACAAACAGACTGGTAAATACTTTGATTGGCCTTATTGGAAAAGATAGCTTTCATATAATTCCCCTCGTAAGATGTACTATCAATGAAATCAAACTTCAAACAAAAACGGAGGACAACTACAGAAAAGTCACAAACTATCTTACCGCACAAAAAATAGGCTTCTACACCTACCAGCTTAAAAGCAGCAAGGGCCTATAAGTAGCACTGCAGGGCATTGAGTCTGACGTTACGTCCGAAGAGATAACTGAGGCGCTAAAGCAAAAGGGATTTTGCGCCAAAAGCGTGGTCAACATCAAAAACAAAAACAGGCAGCCGCAACCACTCTTCAAGATTGAGATTGTACCAGAAAACAAGCATCTTAAAAAAAATGAGGTTCACCCAATTTACAAACTCCAGCTCCTTCTGCACCGTAGGATCACAGTAGAAGAGCCGCATAAACGTAACGCTCCTGTACAATGTACAAACTGCTAAGAATACGGCCACACGAGGTCGTATTGCACACTTCGTCCGGTGTGCGTAGTCTGTGGAGATCTCCACGACTCCACAAACTGTCCAACTTATAAAGAAAAGGCAAGCGAGAAAAAGTGCAATAACTGTGGGGGTAATCACACAGCAAACTACAGAGGCTGTCCAATATACAAAGAGCTAAAAAGCCGTCTTCACAAAAGAATGAATACGGCGCGGGCACACCAAGGAATATCTTCGCTGACACCATCAGAAACAAATCCTGAAGTCCTTTCCTCAAAAGCAGCAAGTTTCGTAACCAACAATAACAAGACATCATTTGCAAACGTTCTAAAATCAGGTATGACGCCTTCAAACAAAAATTCCCAACACCCACATGAAGTGCACACAAAATTGGACACACAACTAAACTATAGGCCACCTGAGCAGCAAGAAACAAAACCTGAAGCTCTGATGCAAGCCTTACAACAGAGCATGATGGAGTTTATGACATTTAAGCGTACCACAATTCAAAACATGATGCGTAACCAAAACCTTTTGATACAAATGCTTGTATCCCAACAATCAAAGTAATTAATGGCTTCCTTACGCATAGCTACGTGGAACGCCAATGGCGTTTCACAGCGCAAACTTGAGCTAGCTCAATTCCTACATGAGAAGCATATCGACGTTATGCTTCTTTCGGAAACTCATCTCACAAGCAAATACAATTTTCAAATGAGAGACTATCACTTCTATGGTACAAACCATCCCGACGGAAAAGCACACGGTGGGACCGCCATACTCGTAAAGAACCGTATGAAGCACCACTTTTACAAAGAGTTTGCTAAAAATCATCTTCAGCCCACATCTATCAAAATACAGCTGGAGGACAACACTCACCTCGAAAAATAGAGGAAATGGATAAAATTTCTCATCTGCTGATCACATTACCTTCGTGTTACGATAGCGTCGTGACAGCGATAGAAACATTATCTGAAGAAAATTTGACATTGGCGATTGTAGATCAGGAAATTAAGATTAAAAATGAGCACAACGATACAAGCAAGAAAGTTATGAACGCGATCGTGCACAGCAAAAATAACACCTTTAAAAATAATTTGTCTAAAAATCGGGGAACTAACAAAAAAGAAACCATTCAAGGGAAATTGCAAGAATAGAGTCAAATGTCACCATTGCGGCAGAGAAGGCCACATTAAAAAAGATTGCTTTTATTATAAAAGAATATTAAATGATAAAAATAAAGGAAATGAAAAATAAGCTCAAACTGCAACATCACACGGCATTGCGTTCATGGTGAAAGAAGTGAATAACACCTCAGTGAGGAATAACTGCGGGTTTATCCTTGATTCTGAGCTAGTGACCATCATATAAATGATGAGTCGCTATATACCGACAGTGTGGAGTTGATGCATCCACTTAAGATTGCAGTGGCCAAGCAAGGCGAATTTATTTATGCCACTAAGCGTGGTATTGTCCGGCTACGAAATGACCATGAGATTACACTGGAGGATGTACTATTTTGTAAGGAAGCTGCTGGTAATTTGATATCCGTAAAGCGTCTCCAAGAGGCAGGAATGTCGATTGAATTTGACAAAAGCGGTGTAACCATTTTGAAAAATGGGCTGATGGTTGTCAAAAATTCAGGTATGTTAAACAATGTATCTATGATAAATTTTGAAGCCTACTCTATAAATGCTGAGCATAAATGAGATGTGGCACAATAAGAAGCCCTACTTAAAACATTTGAGAGTGTTTGGCGCAAATGTTTATGTGCATATCAAAAACAAACAAGGAAAATTTAATGATAAATCACTTAAAAGTATTTTTGTGGGCTACGAACTCAATGGTTTTAAGTTGTGGGATGCTGTAAATGAAAAATTATTGTCGCGAGGGCTGTTGTTGTCGATGAAACCAATATGGTTAATTCTAGAGCTGTTAAATTTAAAACAGTGTTCCTGAAGGACAGTCAGGAAAGTGAATATAAAAATTTTCCGAATGATAGTAGGGAAATAATACAAACAGAATTCCCGAATGAGAGTAAGGAATACGACAACACAGAATTCCTGAAAGATAGTAAGGAATGTAATAAATATTTTCTGAATGAGAGTAAGAAAAGAAAGCGTGATGATCTCCTGAATGAAAGTATGGGATCGAGCAACCCGAATGAGAGTAGGGAAAGTAAAACAGCAAAGCACTTAAAAGAAATTGGAAATGATCAGAATCCAATTAAAATGGATGGCATAGAAATTGTTAATAGAAGAAGTGTGAGATTAAAGACGAAGCCTTAGATATCCTATAATGAAGAGGATAATAGTTTGAATAAATTTGTTCTAAATGCTCACACCATACTTAACGATGTCCCAAATTCATTTGATGAAATTCAATACAGAGATGATAAATCCTTTTGGGAAGAAGCCATCAATACAGAGTTAAGTGCTCTTAAAATTAATAATACTTGGACAATAACAAAAAGGCCTGAAAACAAAAATATTGTAGATAGCAGATGGGTATTTTCTGTTAAATATAATGAACTTGGAAATTCAATTAGATACAAAGCTAGATTGGTTGTACGAGGATTCACTCAAAAGTACCAAGTCGACTATGAAGAGAAATTTGCTCCTGTAGCTAGAATCTCAAGTTTTCGATTCATATTATCACTGGCAATACAATATAACTTAAAAGTCCATCAAATGGATGTAAAAACAGCTTTCTTAAATGGCACGTTAAAAGAGGAAATATATATGAGAATTCCTCGAGGTATATCGTGCAATAGTAACAATGTGTGTAAATTAAATAAAGCAATTTACGGACTTAAGCAAGCGGCTAGATGCTGGTTTGAAGCAGTGTTTGAAAAGCTGCAGTCGAATTAGCAGAAGTCGCAATATTTTTGCTTTTCACTGCTTCTGCTGCGAGCGATATCAGAAAGTGAACAATTGCTTCTGCTTCTGCTTCTGCTTCTGAAAAATCAGAAGTCGCAGTCAAAGCATAAGTAAAAATCACGCAGCGACGAATGTCAAAAATCAGCAGCAGCAAACAGTCGACAGCACCGACTTATGCTGCTGCGACTGTTCATCAGCAGCAATAGCAGCAAAAATCAAAAGCAGCAAACAGTCGACAGCACCGACTTAGGCTGCTGCGACTGTTCATCAGCAGCAATAGCAGCAAAAATCAAAAGCAGCAAACAGTCGACAGCACCGACTTATGGTACTGCGACTGCCGACGACTTCCGAAAGTCGTCGGTAGCTGTAGCAGCGACTTACGTCTACGATTAAAAGCAACAGCAAAGCAGAAAGCGAAAAAACGAAAAACGGCGACTGCTGCTGATTTTTGACATTCGTCGCTGCGTGATTTTTACTTATGCTTTGACTGCGACTTCTGATTTTTCAGAAGCAGAAGCAGAAGTAAAATCATGTGAAATGAAACTTACGGCAGTTTTTTAAACGCTGGTTTGAAGTATTTGAGCAAGTATTGAAAGACTGTGAGTTTGCAAACTCTCCAGTAGATCGCTGTATATATATTTTAGACAAAGGTAACATCAATGAAAACATATATGTGTTATTATATGTAGATGATGTGGTTATAGCTACAGAAGATATGACAAGAATGAATAACTTAAAAAACTATTTAATGGAAAAGTTCAGAATGACTGACCTAAATGAAGTAAAACATTTTATTGGAATTAGGGTAGAAATGCATGAAGATAAAATTTATTTAAGCCAATCTGGATATGTTAAAAGAATTTTAAAGAAATTTAACATGGAAAATTGTAATGCAGTTAGCACTCCTTTACCTAGCAAAATAAATTATGAAGAAGATGAAAACTGCAATGTCCAATGCCGTAACCTTATAGGATGTTTAATGTACATAATGCTTTGTACACGCCCAGATTTAACTGCTGCAGTAAATATCTTGAGTAGATATAGTAGCAAAAATAGCTCAGAGTTATGGCAGAACTTAAAAAGAGTTCTTAGATATTTGAAGGGCACTATCGATATGAAATTAATTTTTAAAAAGAACTTGACATTCGATAATAAATTAATTGGTTTTGTGGATTCTGATTGGGGTGGTAGTGAAATTGATAGAAAAAGTACATCAGGGTACTTATTCAAAATGTTTGATTTTAATCTTATTTGTTGGAACACGAAGAGACAGAACTCAGTAGCAGCCTCATCAACTGAAGCTGAGTATATGGCCCTCTTTGAAGCCGTGAGAGAAGCTCTATGACTTAAATCTATATTAACTAGTATTAACATTAAACTAGAAAACCCCATTAAAATTTACGAAGACAATCAAGGCTGTATTAGCATAGCAAACAACCCCTCATGTCAAAAACGAGCTAAACATATTGATATTAAATATCATTTTACAAGAGAGCAAGTTCAGAATAACGTGATTTATCTTGAGTATATTTCTACAGAGAACCAACTGGCTGACATATTTACAAAACCGTTACCTGCTACAAGATTTGTGGGTTTGATGCAAGACGACCAATCTGGGTTTTCTCCGTATCCTCGCAGCGAATGCTGGATCAGTTAACACTTCCCAGAATGCACACCACCCACATATACAGTAATGACTTTTTTGTTTATTAATTGTAGACGTTATTTTTGAAGGGGCGTTTTGGAATACCCCTATTCAACAACAAAAATAACGTTTAGCAACACTACTTTATATTTTACATGCATGGTCACACCTTTTATTTCTTTCCTTCTTCTTGAACGTTTTCTGCTGAGAGCAGGTCGTGGTGCTGGTGTTGCAGTTAAAAAAAAAATATAAATATTTATAAATAACCAAAACATAAATCTTGACTTATTATTTAAAAGGACACTATAAAATCATAAACTACAACACTATTCGAAAAATGCCTGCTGATCCGACTTAATCTACATCTGAGAACCCACAACATAATCCCAGCCAGTCAATTTGGATTTCGCGAAAGCCACGGAACCATTGCACAGGTGAATCGTATGACAACGGAAATAAAAACTGCATTTGAAAATCGCGAATACTGTACAGCCGTATTTCTAGACGTATACCAAGCATTCGACAGAGTCTGGCTTGACGGCCTAATGTTTAAAGTTAAAAAAGCCCTACCCGAAGGCACACACAAACTTCTAAAGTCTTACCTCTAGGGCAGAAAGTTTGCAGTGCGGTACAACACTGCCACTTCCACTGATCATAAAATTGAGGCTGGAGTAACCCAAGGCAGCGTTCTTGGGCCTACCTTATACCTAATCTATACAGCCGACATCCCTACAAATAGTCGCTTAACGGTATCCCCATTTGCCGACGATACAGCTATCCTTAGCCGTTCAAGGTCACAGCTGGAATTGCACCGAATCGACATTGAGAAGTGGCTCTCTGACTGGCGAATAAAAGTAAACGAGCAAAAATGCAAGCACGTGACGTTTACGCTAAACAGACAAGATTGCCCACCACTCTTGTTGAACAACATACCACTCCCGAAAGCAGACGAGGTAGCGTACCTAGGAGTACACCTTGACAGAAGACTCACATGGCGCAGGCACATTGAAGCCAAAAAAAAATCAACTTAAACTTAAAGCCAAAAACTTACACTGGCTCATCAAATCTGGTTCTCCGCTCAGCCTAGATCACAAGGTCTTACGCTACAATTCTGTATTGAAACCTATCTAGACCCATGGCTCACACTACAAGTTATGGGGCAATGCCAGCAACAGAAATATTGACATCATACGGCGAGCACAATCAAAGATCCTGAGAACCATCACTGGGACACCGTGGTACGTTCGGAATGAAAACATCCAAAGTGACTTAAATATCCCACCAGTTATCAATGCAATTACGGCACTTAAGGAAAAATACCATAGCAAGCTTTCTCGCACCCCAACCACCTAGCGAAAGAAATTTTTAGGGCCGTTTAATCATAGAACATTTGGAAAAACAATACAACTGTTCAGAAAAAAATTGTTATAGTTAAGATTTTTAAACTTATTGTTAGTTCTTATTCAAGAAGATTCAATGAATAAAAGCAAAGTAAACAAATAAAATAATTTTAATTCGTTGAAATAATTTTAATTTAATTTTAATGCTGCTCTTGAGTTCATAGAACTCATCATTTATTCTCGTACAAATTAATTTACTGTTTGTGCGTACGTGAATGCTTTTTTCATAGGCAGTTTGAGAACCATAGGTGACTTCCAAACTGAAATTGGGTTTGAGCCGAAAACTGTAATATGTGGCACCAGCATTGTACACAGCAATATCAAGACTTATCTTATTCACAGATATTATAGATATTATATTATATTATTAGGTCCACAAAATAGAACCAGGGGAAAACCTCTATCGACCTATGACCTGGTCTGGATTTAACCAAGGTCGGCCTAAGTCATACGACAGCCAGTGGGCTCTAGATCAAGTTGAAGGTAGCGTGGACAGGCCTTTTAGACATAAAAAAAAATACCGCCTGTCACACGGCTGAAAGAAAATCTTCACTTTAACAAATTGCACAAATATAGCACTTGTAATAATATCACCTTTTGTGGAATAAAACACTCCTGGTCCAATTAATGGAATTAATCCGCTTTCTTTGATCGTAGCCGGCAAATGGTTTATGTCTGGTTATAAAGCCAGGTTCAGATTGCAGCAGCAGATTGCAGATTTTTATTAAGACTTTTTCTTTAAGATCACAAAGATAATGTGTCTGTTTAACAAAAGAGCCGATCAAAAATGTGTTATAGATAATGTAAAAGCTCTTTTTATAGCTTTATAGCTTTAAGAGCTTTTGGAGTTACGGCTAAATCATACGATTAACCAACAGCGTGGTCGACTTTAAGAGGGGAAAGAGAAAAGCTTTATGCTGTGCTTACCCAGTGCAGTGCAAAAAAGGGGTAATTCGAATATTATTTCTTTTGATTTTTATATTCCAAAGCATTCTACTTGGGATACTACACCCTTTAAAAGACAAACAAGAATAATAGATGCTTTGGGAACGGCATAAAAATAATAATTAATAAAATAAACGAACAACTCGAGAATAATAATACACAGTTAATAATAAATAATGTACTAAATGACAGAATTAAACAATTAAGGTTAATAAACAAAAATATAATAAAGACTATGTCGGAAAATATAAATTCTATAGGTGAAATGCAGACTGAGCTCTACGATATTTATCAAAATAATGTGCTATTTATTGTACACATTGACAAGGTCTACAGAAAAGTCCGTGATGGTGTATGTCTATCTCATATGGATAACCCACAATAACTTTTTTAATACCCTTGGACCATTGAAATCGGTCAAAAAAGGGTATACTAACTTTGTGCAAATGGCGTCGCAGACCCCATAAAGTGTATATATTCTTGCTCAGGATCACTAGCCGAGTCGATTGAGCCATGTCCGTATGTCTGGTCGTCTGTCTGTCTGTCTGGATGAACGCGTCGATCTCAGCTATTACAAAAGCTAAGGACACCAAATTTAGCATGAAGATTCCTGTATACCATACGCAGATCAAGTTTATTTTCAATTTGGAATAACACGCCTACCGCCCCCGCAAACCGTCAATTTTGATTTACATAGCGATTTACTCATTTCTTAACGTTCTGCTATAGTATACCATATATATAGATAAATACTTTATGAACTTATCCTCCGAATTGCAATCCGATCGGACAATAAACACTGAAGTTATTAGATAAAACATTTCGACCCTTCGACTATAGATACTAATCCTCAACCAATAGGTGGCGTTGTAAATGAATATGAATGTATGCAAGTATTTACATGCTTGTGTACATAATCACAACATTTATAATATGCTTACGTGCACATATGATTATTATTTAATAATTCATATTTTAGGGTCAGTAAAAAATACAGAACTATAAAATGCATTTAAATAGGTATTAATTTTGATTAATTAATATTAATATTATACAATTAGATACTTTTTATGGCAATATACGTCCAAGGGTATCCCACTGTCGCGTGGCGCTCGACTGTTACTCTCGTTTGTCATTTACTTTTTACGACAAATAATGGCTAATTTTTGAAGCGATTTTAACCAATTAAGCCTTAATCCTTAACCAATTAAATACCTTGAATACATTGTTCATTTAATATAATAAAATATATAAAATATAAATAAATAAAATATAAATATTAACGAAGATATTACAGATTTAAAAATTGCGGAACGTAGCGTTTGCGGCGGTATTTTATTTTTTAAGTGCTTTTAATTTAATTAAAATCGTTGTTTAAATTGAGGTATTTCAGTAAAAAAAAAGAACTGTATAGAATAGGTATCTTTTGTTTTTTATGATTGTTGATTATCTTTTGTTTCTTAATGGTAATAAATTAGATATTTTTTACTGCGGCACATACTAATAATATGGCAAGTTGTGCATAGGTAATCATACATATATTGTAGAACTGAGTAAATTTTGTACAGAAATTATAAGGTCATGTCTGGAAGACGTCGTTGTTCGAACATAGGTCGTAATACAGTTACTGAGAGTACGTTCAGCAAGAGATGAAGAATCGTCAACGGAACGTCATGCTCGTCTCAGTCAGGCTCGGGATAGATATAGAGCTGAGAGAGAGAGAATCTTCAGTATAGCGTGAGGTGCTCCGCAGCCGGGATCGAGATAGGCATACGGTTCAGAGGGACAGAGATTCGTCTACTAATTCATGGGTGAATAAAGAAAATTCTGCCATGAATTACGATCCTTCGATTTCTTACAAGGACGATCGTATAGTATCAATAGGTACTCTGTCAGTAGAGTGTGAAAATTGCTTGGCATTGCAATTCAAGGACGAATCGAAAGGCATGTGTTGCTTACAAGGAAAAGTCAAATTAGAAAAAGTTCTCCCTCCACCTGAACCACTTCACTCTTTTCTTTCGGGTGATCATCAGAAATCCAAGCAATTCATGCGCAATATACGCCGTTTTAAAAACGCATTTCAAATGACCTCTTTTAAGAGTAAGCAAGTCGTTGAACGTGGGTTCCGGTGTACAAGTGTTGCACAGCCAATTGATAGAGATTTGATTAGATCTCTCCAAGATATGTTACATTCTCATTATTGTTACATACAGTCTTTCAAAACTACGTTGAGAGTGTTCCAGCAGTCACTCCTGACTTTAATATCGTAATCCATGCAAATAAAGTTTCTGTTGGAGAACACAGAGGACGATACAATGCGACTTCCACGATTGAAGTAGCAGTGGTGACAGCTGGACAGCAATTTGATAAAAGAGATATTGTATTGCATAGTCGTGATGATAATTTTCAAAAAATTTCAGAGTTACACAGGTCTTATGACAGCTTACAATATCCTTTGATGCTATGTCGTGGAGAAAATGGTTATGCCATTAATATTTCTCAAGTTGACCCAATCGGTGATACACCTCCGCGTAAAACAGTGTCATGTATGAACTACTATTGCTACCGTATAATGACAATACGTAACAATTTCAATACTTTGCTTAGATATAGAGTGTTTATAAACCAACACTGGGTAGATCAATATGCGAAAATTGAATCTGAGAGATTGGCCTACATCCGTAATAATCAAACTAAAAATAACGTTCATCTTCAGGATGCTTTACAGGCGAATGAACACCGCAACGGCATTGCGCAGTTGGTTATACTACCTTCATCATTCACAGGTGGACTTCGAAATTTTCACGAAAAATCGCAAGACGCCATGACTTACGTAAGAAACTACGTCAAACCTGATTTATTTATAAATGCAACATGTAACCCAAATTGACCGGAAATCAAAGAAAATATTAACACCAATTTAACTCCACAAGACAGATACGATAAGTTAACAGAGTCTTCCATTTAAAAGTACAGAAACTCCTGCAACTCATTAACAAATCTCATATATTCGGTCCGCCGCGCTGTCATATGTACACAATAGAATGACAGAAACGTGGTTTGCCACATGAACACCTGTTGGTGTGGTTAGTGAACAAAATTAAACCAAACCAAATTGACAGGGTTATTTTAGATGAATTACCTGATAAAGATGAAGATCCTATCCTGTACGAAATCGTAAAGAAACATATGGTGCACGGTGCGGGACTTTAAACCCAAATTCTCCATGTATGCGAGATTCTAAATGCAGCAAAAAATTTCGGAAGTCGTTCCAAACTCAAACAAGTCTAGCGATGACGGATATCCCAAATATCGTCGACGATCGCCAGAACAGGGTGGGCAAAATGCTACCGTCCGAAACCATGATATTGATAACCGATAGATCGTTCCCTATATCCCGCTCCTTTTGAAAATTTTTGATGCCCATATCAACCAAGAGTTGTGCAATTCAATAAAGTCAATTCAATATGTTACTAAGTACATTAATAAAGGCAGTGATCAAGCCACTATCAGCATACAATCACCAAATGAATTGGAAAAATATCAGTCTGGACGTTACATCTGCAGCTCTGAAGCTGTATGGAGGATTTTATCATTCAAAGTGCACGACCGGGCTCTCACAATTGTCCACCTTTCAGTTCATTTAGAAAATGGACAAAGAGTATATTTCACAGAGATCAATATACAAGAAGAATTGACAGCATTCTTCAAGTTATGTGCTCAAGATGATTTCGCGAAAACACTGACATATGACAGAGTTCCAGGTTACTATACATGGAACCAGAGTTCTAAGTCTTTTCAACGGTGAAAACAAGGTACTGCGGTTGATGGTTACTCCGGAGTAAAGAAAACGGATTCTCTTGGCAGAGTTTACGTGGTTCATCCCAACAACAGCGAATGCTTTTATCTGAGAATTTTACTGCATATTGTAAAAGACCCGACATCCTTTGCACACCTAAGAACTGTACAAGATGTTGTTTACAATACTTATCAAGCAGCATGCAAAGCTATGGGGCTCTTGGACGACGATTCTCACTGGGAAAACACATTATCAGAAGCAGCTGTTTGGAGTTCAGCCACATCATTAAGATATTTATTTGCCGTCATATTAGTGTTTTGTAAAGTAACTGATTCTGTTAATCTATGGAATAAATTTCAAGAAAATATGGCCAGTGATAAATTTTTTTGACGAACCATTATTGGAATTTAACAAAGTAGTGCAATTACTTTCGGGTAAATCGATCAACGATTTTGGGCTGCCGATGCCAGCTAATACTACTAACTCAGATTTAACTTTTACAAAATATAGCTAAAGGTGAGCCACGATTAAACAACGATGAGAAAAAAGTATTCACTGCATTACTATCAACAATTGATAACAATGAAGGGAGATTGTTTTTGCTTGATGCCCATAGAGGTACAGGAAAAACATTTTTAATCAATCGCCACCGATGATAATAACAGCATCTGTAGTGTTTCCAAACAGAGCAATACAGGAAAATTTATGCGCGACTGCTCATTAATAGTCTGGGACGAAGCTACCATGTTAAACAAGACGTCTGTGGAACAAAAATTCACCTATGGCTGGAAGTACAATTCTGTTCACAGGATATTTCTGTCAAACCGTACCAGTTGTGACTCTAGGAACACGTGGTGACGAAATAAATTCTTGCCTAAAAAGATTCAACATTTGGCCACATGTCAATAAATTAGAGCTTAAAACTAATATGAGGGTTTCGTCATCTTCACGTGAGAACAGGCTATTTGCAGAGATGGTGCTAAAACTTGGCAATGGAGAGTTAACACAAAGTGAGGGAAGGATTGACCTAGACAACCTTTGCGTTTTGATAGACAACATCCAAGAGTTAGTCAACAATGTCTATCCTGACATTGATAACATAAGTTATAAGACATTATCTTGTTTTAAAGAAGGAGCGATTCTGTCACCAACTAACGAACAAGTAGATAAAGTAAATAACTTGATTCTTTCAAAGATTGATGCGCCGACGAAAATATACTATGTTACTCGGTCGATACTGTTCTCGATTTGGAAGAAGCTGTTCATTTTCTACACTCTTTGAACCCGTCTGGAATCCCTCCTCACAAAATGGCGTTGAAAGTAGGTTATCTTGTTATTATATTAAGAAACCTTAACTTTGCAATGGCACGTGTTTGCTGGTAAAATCATTGAAAACTTTCATAATAGAGTGCACAGTACTCACAGGATGTGATAACGGAGAAGATGTATTGATTCCTCGAATACCATCGGATTTACCCTTCCAATTTAAACGTTTACAGTTTCCGGTAAAGACATTTTTTCCAATGACCATTAATAAATCGCAGGGTCAAACCTTCAACGTTTCAAGCTGAGGTTTGAGCGTTGACTGTTTTTCACATGGACAACTGTATGTCGCTCTTTCAAGAGTAACCTCCAGAGAAAACATGTTTGTATTGTCTAATGACAAGAAAGCTGTGAACGTTGTTTATAAAGACATTCTGTAATATGTTTTAAAAATAAAATAAATAGTTAAAAATGTAAAAAGTAAAAGAGTAAAAATGTAGTGTATGAATTTAGATATTCCAAAGATAGCAGGGAATCTTAATGGTATTATAAAGGGGGATTGTTTTACTCTAAATTTAACGCGTGCTGGCCACGGGCAGTAATGAATAAATCAAAACTACTGGATCGATTTTAATCACATAGGCTATATATTTTATATAGGCGAAGCCGGAGCGGACCGCTATGTTTTTATATACAACGTTCACAGTTTTTCTGTAGTGTATTTAGTACCAGCATTGCACCCGTGCGAAGCCGGGGCGGGTCGGTAGTTCTATTATATTATGAAAATACGGAATTAAACATATCGAAACGTTATTCAATGATGAGCTTATTTTCATTAGCGTAGAAGAACTTTCTGGAATTTTCCAAAATAGAGATAGCCACCAACGGTAGAAGCTTACAAATGCTGAAGGAATTCAACATCAACCAAAAGCATGAAACGATAAGAGACGACAACACTCCGACAGCAACAAATAACGTCTCGGTGTCAGGGACTCTGCTCTGATCATCGCAGTAATTGTCTGGGTAGTGAAAAAAAAAAACTATATTACAGGGGCCACCTGATAAACAAGGAAGCCAAAACACGAGAGCAACAGTCGAGCGGCACACGACAGTGGGATACCCTTCGACCTATATTGCCGTAAAACGTATATATGATAGCTGTATGATTATCTCTACCCTTTAATATATGCATATTCAAATTTTGTATATACTACATAACGTAACCTGTTTCTATAAATTATAGTCGCCGCTCGAATTCGCTACTCATTATATCATCATATCGGTATCACTACATAGTATAAAACAAAGTCACTTTCTCTGCCCCTATATCCCTTTGTATGCTTAAATCTTTGAAACTACGCAACGGATTTTGATGAGGTTTTTTTTTAATCGATAGAGTGATTCAAGAGGAATTTTTATATGTATAATAACATCCATTAAATAGTGGAGAAGTACTGTTATTTTTGAGGTTTCTAATGTGATGTCGTAAATAATTACATTTTTTCCGCTTACATTGCAAACGCAGGCTGAACCCTACAAGTTTTATCAAAATAATGTATTAAATATTGTACACATTGAAAAGGTCTACAGAAAAGTCCGTGATGGTATATGACAATCTCTTATGGATAACACACAATAACTTTTTGTTGTCATTAACTTTTTACGACAAATAATGGCTGATTTTCGAAGCGATTTTAACCAATACAGCATTAATCCTTAGATATTACAGATTTAACGAGAGCAACAGAGCGGCACGCGACAGTGGGATACCCTTAGACGTGTGTTGCCATAAAAAAAATTTAATTGTATAATACTAATCGCTTGGCCGTCAGCCGTCAGAGGCAGCAAGGGGAACTACATGTAACCATAGCTCTGGCTGAGGTACGGCCCGTCCTTGATCCTACTGCCAGAAGTGCGGCAATTCTCTCCACGCGAGGGCGGCTGGAAGCAGACCCCTAGCACTGTCATGTCTCTGCTAGGGGTGCTGACTAATTGCAGTCGGGCGAAGATTGTGATTCTATAAATCACCCCAATCCAAGGCGGAACAGCATATGCCAAGGGATGTATGGCCGGGGGGTAGCCCGGTCGTTAGTATGCGGACTCTGGATACCTGTCGTCCTCCAGTTTCATCTAGACTTCCCACGGTATACGGGCTATGCCGTGGGCGACCTTCCCTTCCCGCCTACTCGTGGTTCCAAAACTTATGGATAACTTTTTAAAACAAGATAAGTCTGATGCGACTTTAACAGCATCCACCCAGGGCGAAGCCTTAACGGCCGACCCCATCAACAGCACTGCAGCCAGTGGGCTGCTGGCTTCCACCCCCAATACCAAGGGTCTTGGCCCTGGTACTCTAGGGGACCCGGACATGCCTCGGACTCCCTTGGACGATGAGTTCGGTAGTGCTGCCTTCTCGTCCAATAGCTGCTCAGGTAGGCAGCAACTCGTCGAGGTGATGTCCTCTGACGCGGAAGCTGATGCTGACCTGATCAGCCTTTCTGACGACGGTTCCGTGGCCTCTCAGAGGACAGGTCTCACGGAAGCAGGCTCTCAGATCCAGAAGCTGCGACTGGAATCTGAGAACGCCTTCGTGAAATTGAAGACAAAGCCGCACTCGCGAAGGGTTCGAGCAGAGCGGAGGCTCTAGCTATCACCACCGCGCCTCCCGTGGAAACCAAGGCCAAACGGACGCGCGCTGACGATACCGTCCTCGAACCCCAAGGGTCTTCAAAGAAGCCCAAAAAGACTCATGTGGAGTCCACAAAGCCACCTCACAGCCAGGTGGCAAGCAGCGTGAAACTGGGCTTCACTTCGGCTGACCCTAAAAATCCGCTTTCACCGGAGCAGGTGGCTACGGTGAAAGCAAGCATTGCCAAGTCTTTGCTGCTTCATCCCACACCGGGCGCCAGTCCAGGTTTCGAGGGTTGCATACCCCGAAACGAATGGCTGCTCCTGGTGTGCGAGGACAGCCGCACTGCTAACTGGGTCAGGGGAGCCGTTGGACACATCAGGTCCATCAGCTCCCTTGACATCAAACTACCAAGGAGACTGAGTTTCCAAAAGCTCACCTTATCCGAGGATATTTCCCCAGTAGTGCTGACCTGACTCCCGCCGCCATTCTGGGTTACCTTGGCATCCAAAATGCGGACTGCATCTCAACGAAGCAGTGGCGGGTGGTCCAGCACAGCCTCAACGGCACCACGACTCACCTTGCGATGTTGGTCGACGAGGAGTCGTATAAAGCTCTGACGGAGTGCAACGGGAAGGTGAAATTCGTCTTTGGACGAGTTAAGCTTCTCCTGAAGAAATCCGTCCCCAGAGCCTCCCCCTCTCCTGCCCGTCCCCCTTCCCCTTCTCCAACCATTCCCCCCCCCAACCGACGCCCCTCCGGAAGCGGAGGTGCAAAATTCAGAACCCTCATCCCGGACCGTAGGGACTGGGATGCTGGCAACCCCATCAGAGACCCCAATGGTATACATTGGTATACCGACGAGTCAAAGACTGATCAGGGGGTTGGAGCTGGGATATATGGTCCCAACCCCAAAACCTCGATTGCTATGGGCAACTGGCCTACAGTTTTCCAATCTGAGGTTCACGCCATCGAGTTCTGCTGCCTTCTTATCCTTGAGGAGGGGATTAGAGGAGCGAATATATACATCTTCTCGGACAGCCAAGCGGCCATACTGGCCCTCTCCCCAAAAAGAGTAGGCTCGCGTATGGTGGCTGACTGCTAGAACTGTCTCCAGCGGGTGTCAAATAAGAATAAAGTTACCATAATTTGGGTACCTGGACATTCTGGTTTCCAGGGCAACGAGCAGGCGGACGAACTAGAGATGGCTGGGTCGTCAGCCCCCCTGCTTGGCCCCGAACCCTTCTGTGGCGTGGGGTGGTCAACTATCTCCTCCCTGGTGAAAACCTGGGCTGGAAGATTGATCGAACGCTACTGGTTCTTGCAACCAGGGATGCGGCAGGCTAAAGAGCTCACCAAGTTAAGTTGATCGAAGGACCAAGCTACTCTCTAGAAGAGACCTTTACCTACTTGTTGGCTACTTTAGTGGCCACCACTTGGTGAACTTTCACCTTACCAAAATGCGCTTGTCCTCGGATGCAGAGTGCAGGCTCTGCAAAGAGGACGACGAGTCTACTAAACACATTCTATGTGACTGTCCGACCTTGGTATGGACTAGGAGGAAACATCTGCACGTGGAATTCGCAAGTCCCGAGCATATTGTCCGTTCCTCGACGAAAGATCTGTTATGCTTCATTAGGGAAGCAGAACAGCTTTTGTCATTATAGGGAGAGCATTCTAGGTACAAAAGATCTTCATGGTCGCAGTACCTCGCGCCTTCTCCGCTGGGAGACTCCCTCTTTTATAATAATAATAAAAATAAATCGCAATATAATAATAAAAATAAATCGCAAGCTATACCAGGTGTAAAAGTATGAAATGTCGTTTTTTTTAAATCAAAAAACACTTTAAATTTTGTGGAAAAAGAAAAAATCATTTATTCAAAGTATTTGCCGTCGCTAGCTACACATTTTTCGCATCTCTCGGGCAATTTGTGGATTCCACGCTAGTAGAACTCATCGTCTTTTGCGGCGAACCATTCATCGAGCGAATAGGTGGTAATCGGATGGGGCCAGGTATGGTGAGTAAGCCGCATGCGGAAGCACTTCCCAATTGAGTGTTTCCAACGTGTCGCGAACCGCTCTTGCCGTATGTGATGGAGCGTTGTCATGGAGAAAAATGACCTTGTGTTGTCTTTTTTGATATTCCGGTCGTTTTCTCTGATCAATTGATTCAAATTGATCAATTGTTGTTGGTAGCGTGCCATATTCACCGTTTCGCATCGTCTTCATCCAATAATGTTTGCAGTTCGGCGTCTTCGTACCTTTTTGGTGGTTTTCCGTGCTCTTCGTCGTGGACGTCAAAATCACCACTTTTGAAGCGTTGAAACCACCGTTCACACGTTTTCGCAGTTGGTACTTGTTCGCCAAAGGCTTCAACAAGCATTCGGTGCGATTCCGCAGCTGTTTTCTTCAAATGAAAACAGAAAATTAACACTGTCCGCGTTTGCTCTTTATTCGGCACGAAACTCGACATGTTGACTGCACTGAGAGTAAACGATAATGACGCTCAAAACTATGGTGGTTCGACAGTCAAGGTTGACACTTCACAAGGTCAAAGTTTTATGACAATCGATAAATATTTACGTTTGCTAGACATCTATATGTTGAACCGACATTCCATACTTGTACACCTGGTAAATTAACAATAATACTGCAGTGCGCTGCCACTTTGCTTCAATTTCGATATACTGCCAATAATTTATAGCCGCAATTTCCTAAAACGGTGTGAGCAGTATATATCGGTATTTCTTTATAAATTTTAAATTGGCCAATATCGATAAAAAGGGTATAAAAATAATAAAAATAATAATAATTATCAAACCAATTTCCATTCATTCCATTCAATGGTTATACTTAACTATTAGATAATTAAATTAAAGTATTATTGAAATATGCGTACATACATATTTCCTGTCATTTAGATTTCTTAATTTCTAACCTATTCAAAACATTATAAACTCATGCTATCCTGAATACTAACAGATATCCCATTGTGATGGCTATGCAAAACCTCAAAAGTCCTAGCACTAATCTTTTCATTATCTAATATATTTGAACTCATTCTTTATGTCGAGCTTGGGGGCGTCTTTCAGCCAGAACATGCCATGTATATGTGGAGAGCTACTTTGCTGAAACTCCACTCGCCAATAAAACTTGATGACCTTGTGACAACCAAAGACACCCCCTTCCTTTTTCATCAGTTTTAAAACCTGTCTATATCGAAAATCGAAATATCTGGCACAGGTGACTGGGTCTGCTCTAATGAGACGAGCTTTCTCATTAAACCCCAAATTTAACGCTTCTTCTTCGGATACTTCTAGCTTGTCTACATTTTTACATAGCAAGACTAAAAGCTCCGGCCACCTAGTTTCCACTGCGGAAAATGTTATAAAAAAGTTGGAAGCCCTACCTGCCTAATCCTAGCCATCACTTTCTTTCTCTCGTCCTCCCAATGAGCAGGAGACGTGCGAATACCTTTTAAAAGCCTATAGCCATCATCATGAAGTATTAACCTATTTAAAATTTCATCATTACGCACATCAGCAGCCGAAATACCTTGAGTGGCAGACTGCTTACGTAAGCAAATTGATGTGCTATTCCAAATGCTAATCATTTCTAACTTTTGAATTTATGAAATAATTTATCAGCTCTACAACCTCTTCTATCAAAATTCCTAAGCTTTGATCTAACTATAGTTGTAAAACTTTCCTAACATTTCCTTTTAATGCCTGCAAATATTGTGGGAAAAGCCAGCTCCTCTGAATCACAATCGGTTATCATGTCAAGAGGTCGCTGACCCTCTCCTGGTGCTATAGCAAATCGTTTTCAACAGGGACATTTTCCATGAAGGTTTCTTGACCTCCTGGATTCAACTCTACCTCGTCTTCTACAACTTTATGCTCATTAACATTTGACACTGCCTTTTCTAACATTTGACACACAATGTCCCTGACGTCTGCTGACGCAACAAATGGTACAGTCTCAGCAGAGTAAGAAGACAACCACTGTTCATTGATAGTAACCTGGTGCTTCTTATAAAGTTCTGTGTTCACTAAATACCGAATTGCATCAACTATCTTTGAGGGCCTTATGGTTGCAGCCTTAAAATCATGGTTATACAGCATCCTACGCTTAAGATGAATCTGAACTACTTCGGCTTCATTAAATGCCCTGGGAAGGGAAGTTACAACATTTGCAACTGGAATTGGCACATTGATCACAGCTCCTTTAATGGCTCTTTGACGTCCATATCCAAGAGACTTTATGATCATAAAAGGAAGACGGGGAGAAATCAGCATTTCTTCTAGAGGCGTCAAGCCTTTCAGGCATTCCGGAAGATCCGGCAAATGTAGGCAATGGACTATTACAAATGTGTAATAGAAGCCTTTGGTTTTTCCCTGACTTAATACTGCGGCTGCAGGTTTTGCAAAAGCTAAACCTATTATTATGGGATGAAAACATAGAGGAAAGATACAAAATATCTACACTATCTGCCTCACTATACTTTTCCTCTATGACCTCACGCAAAATTTTGTCCACTTAATGTGGAAACCACAAACCTTTGCAACATATGCCAACCTGATCGGGTCCCTGCTTGACTGTCTTATTAAAATTGGCTATTAGGCAATCTAAACTAGTTTTAACCTGCGATATCCTATTATCTGGAAGGGTATTCGCACGTTCGACTCGTGTGCGGGACGCGTTTCTCCTATTCTCTGCTATCCTATTGGTGCAACTCACTCACTCTTTGCGACATATTCCTATGGGCTTCAAAGGCTTCACGTTGAGGTCGAATTCGAGCACTGCGGCGTGCACTAGTATTGCGTGCCTGCTCAACAATCCTGCGAATAGGATTGTTTCTAACCTGAGACCTTTGACTTCTATCCATTACCCTTTCTAAAATTCGCGTCTCCTGATTTTGTCGCTGAGTCGATTTGCTTCTAACAGCATCTCGTCCGCTTTCGTTGGACCTGAATTGTGGACATTGCCTGCGCGTCGATCGACGCAAAGTATAGGCAAGTTGTTCGGCATTTCTAGTTGAATGATCAGTTCGTCGAATACGGCGACGAACTGCATCCTGACCTCTTTCCTGAGATCAAAACTCAGCATCTTGCCTGCGCCTCGAACGACGCGAAGTGTTGGCAAGTTGTTCTTGTAATCTGATTGGCGAAGAAGCCCGAAGAGTAGAGTGACGAATTGTGTCCGGTAATTGCTCAACGGCCCTAAATGTTCTATTACTTCTGCGGACTCGATGCTGTTGACTTTCTCTAACCCTTTCAGCTTCCCTTAATTCGAAATTTTTCCTACGTTCTCTATAAACCTCTAAATTATTTACTCGTTCCTGCTCAGAAAAATCTATATCGGACATATTTAAACGATTTCTTTTTTCGCTGTGTTTGACTCCTATTGCAAGCTGACTTTCTCTTAAGTCTAGGCATCTTCTAATATATAAGTTTTAAAATAATATATATGATAAAAATAAAATTCTTATTAATTAATTTAATTTGAATATAAATTTATCAAAAATTAATATAGAGTTATATATATACTCGTAATATAAAGTTAGTACATTTATTTATATATATAAATTAAATTATAATTATATTATAAATGAAAATAAATATCTAATGATAGAACAAATAATAATAAAATGTAATAAAGAAAATAAAAATAAACAAAGTGTGGAAACAAGAAGAAATATAGATCAAAGATATAATAAATTAAACCTGCGAGCAATTCCAGCGAAAATTCCATTTTGAATCGCGGAAACGAACCGATAGCGATATTCACCCACAATCACACACACTTCAGAAGAGTCTATACACACATATATGTATGCATGCAAAAAAATACGTTAAGCTATGTACCGCACTTTTCTAAAATTGCGCGCCACGTTCCGGGCAGAGCGAAATCAATTCATTCAATTCATACAAATCAAACATTTTCCGTTAACGCATAACACTCACACACGAGGATTTACTTATTATATACTCGTCTTATATTAATTTGCATTAAATGTTAAATGCACCACGAACACGCGAATTAATTATATATTATTTTATATTTAATACTGGAAATACAAATGTTAATCGACAATCGACGACGACACCGAACACGCCAATCGCAAACTACAAATTAACATAATACTGAAGCGCGCTGCCAACTTGCAACAATTTTGATACGTTGCCAATAATTTATCGCCGCAATAAAAAAGTGCGAAAAACCTTAAATTTAAAATAATGATCTAAAGAATCTAATATATATTACAAAATTAAAATATTAAAAAAAACAAAGTAGATAAAATGTTAGTAAATTTTTTTCAAACATGGACTCAATAGACGTGGAGAGATAATATAATTTATATGCAAAACATATAAAATATATATCGATATGTTATATATATATTAAAAGCTATCGATATGATAGCTCATAATATATCGTGAAATCTAAATTAATAGTTATTTAATAAATAGTCAATAATTTTACATATGTTTGTGTGAACACAAATATAGTATGTATAAGTGTTTGCATGTATACACATGTATTTTCGGTAACTGATATGTAATTTAGTTCTGACGTCATCGACAACTTCTTCACTGGTCGAAGGGTAGAAATGGTTTATCTAATATCTTCAGTGTTTATTGTCCGATCGGATTGCAATTTGGAGGAGAAGTTTATATAGTATTTGTCTATAAATATCCTAAAGCACGTTAAGAAATGAGTAAATCGCAATGTAAGTTAAAATCGTGGTAGGCGTGTTATTCCAAATTGAAATAAACTTGCTCTGCGTATGGTATACAGGAATCTTCATGCTCAATCGACTCGGCTAGTGATCCAGCGGTCTCCGACGCCTCCTTTTGCCCGTTACATACATTTGCACAAAGTTAGTATACTCTTTTTTGTCCATTTTCAATGTTCCAAGGGTATAAAAAGAACTGAATAGAATAGGTATCTTTGGTTTTTTATGATTGTTGATTATTTTTTGTTTCTAAATGGTAAGAAATTATAATTTTTTACGGCGGCACTAATACTAATAATATGGCAATTTGTGCATAGGTAATCATACGTGTATAGAACTGACTAAATTTGGCCAGAAATTATAAGGTCTCGTCTGGAAGACGTCGTCGTTCGAACATAGGTCGTAATTAGTGTTGGGTAATCCTAGTTCAATTTGAGGAATAAGTTCGTTCGTTCGTTTAAAATCAATGAACTAGGTCGTTCATTTAGTTCAATCGTTCATTTTTTAAAATTGCTTAAAAGTGCTTCAAAAAAAAAAAAATGTTATGAGTTTATTTCATACAATGCTGTCATTGAAAATTAATATTATTTATTCAATTTATGTCAAAAACACTTATACCTACCTAACTTAATTGAACTAACGACTATATTGAACTATAAAGACATACCTAGTTCGTTCGTTCAGTTCGGTGAATAGTTCAATTTAGTTCGTTCGTTCACGAACGACACAACACTAGTCGTAATACACTGTATTAAATACAGTGACTGCCAGAAGAGTACGTTCAGCAAGAGATGAAGAATCGTCAACGGAACGTGAGGCTCGCCTCCGTCAGGCTCGGGATAGATATAGAGCTGAAAGAGAGAGAGAGAATCTTCAGTATGTATAAGTGTTTGCATGTCTGCAGAGCGTGAGATTCGCCGCAGATCTATTTAAGACACATTAAGAATTAGCACATGCGTGGAGATATTAGACAGAGCGAGAAGACACAACAAAAAAGCCGATCGACCGTCACTCTTCCCACATTGACCGTTTCATCGCCAAGTGAACCTACAAAAAGTGCAAAGTCCTCAAAAAACTGAAGTTCTCTTCCCTTCATGCTTCTGAAAATGCTAGGGGACACACAAATAATCTTTCTTCCTTAATTCTTTCCTATAAAAATGTTATAGGCCTCTGTAGTAAAATCTCTAGTCTTTATCTTCATAGTCTTGCCTTTTCTTCCCAAATTATTGCCTTTACCGAAACCTGGTTAAAACCAGAGATTCTAAGCTCTGAAGTCTTTCAAGATAGGTATACAACATACAGGATTGATCGACCTGACCGACAGAGTGGTGGAGTACTGATTGCAGTAGACTTCTCCATTATGTCGGACCTCTTACAGCCGGAGTTTCAATTCGACATTGAATTAATCTGTGTAAAACTACACTTTCCCGGTTTTTTCTTGTATATAACCTGCTCCTATATTCCGCCGTCATCGGAATTATCAGTCTACTTGCAACATTTCTCTGCAATTAAGACTATTTTTAACCTGTTATCAGACAGAGATCACTTCATAGTCCTGGGTGAATTTAATATCCCGGATGTAATTGGACATCCATTGCGGAGGGAAACTTCCTTCTGCCCACCCGGCAACATGATTTGTTTGACGGTTTGTTTGACATGTCCTTGTCGCAGGTTAATCATGTCAAAATCACTTTAAACAGATCGCTTGATCTATGTTTCGTCTCAGATCCTTCCAGGGTGATTTTAGACAGGGCACAACCCCTTTCCCTACCTGAAGATCCTTATCATCCCACTTTCGAAGTGAATTTCGACTTGGTTATTAGTTTTGTGGATAAAAGTGTAAAGCCGTGCAATCGCGTGCGCTGCTTTAAGAAAGCAGACTTTGAATACTTAAATTATTTAATTTCATATTGTGATTGGTCTGACTTTTATCTATCAACTGATATGTCAGTGGCTATCAATATATTTTATAAAACCCTTAACTCTGCTTTTGATATCTGTGTTCCGTTTTTCTATCCGACAAGCTCAAGTAGGCCTCCTTGGTTTACAAAAGAGTTGTCTCGCTTAAAAAACTTAAAGAGTAGGTTATTTAAGAAATACAAGCTGAAAAACTCACCGCTTGTCTTTTCCCGCTACCTAACTGCTAGTGCAAATTTTAACGTGCTTAACGCGAAGTGTTATAAAAACTATTTAACCAGATGTAGGATTCAGTTCTTTCAGAATCCTAAACAGTTTTATAGTTTTGTTAACATGAAGCGTAGGTCAGCGGGCTTTCCTTCTGAACTTATGTTTGATAACGCTGAGGCGGACACAGATCAGGCCATTGCCGATACGTTTGCCACGTTTTTTCAAACAACTTATTCTTCTTCTACGCCAAACATTCACTCCTATCCATATAGCGTACCAAGCTCGAATGGCATCTTCACACATTTACTGAATGAAAGTTTACTTATTAAGGATCTTCGATTGGTTAAACCAGTCTTCTCACCAGGTCCCGATGGTATCCCCGCCTGTGTACTTCGATACTGTGCCAACTCCTTATGCTCAAACTATTTTCGCTGTCCTTAGTAACTGCTTCTTTTCCATCCATATGGAAGGAATCCTTTATCATTCCTTTACATAAAAAGGGCAGCAAGTCTGATGCAAGCAATTATATATCTCTAAATTGTCGGCTATACCGAAATTCTTCGAGAATGTTATTACTCCTCACTTGCAGCATTTTAGTAGATCCGTTATATCCCCTTTTCAACACGGATTTGTGAAACGTCGTTCTACCACGACAAATTTGCTTGAGCTGACATCCTTTGTGGTAAAAGGATTTCAGGAAAATCTTCAAAGTGATGTCATTTATACTGATTTCAGTAAGGCATTTGACTCAGTCAACCATTCCCTTCTTGCACATAAACTGAATCTTCTCGGTTTCTCACCAAAACTTCTTAGTTGGATTGTGAGCTATTTGGGTGACAGAGCCCAACGAGTCCTCTTTAAAAATACTCGTTCCTATCCCGTTCATGCCACATCTGGTGTTCTTCAGGGAAGCCACTTAGGTCCCCTGCTTCTTACACTTTTCATCAATGACCTCCCAACGGTCATACTTAACTCACGTACTCTCATGTATGCGGATGATGTCAAGCTCTGTTTTCAATTTAGAGACGACTCCTGTCATTCTCGCCTTCAATTTGACCTAGATTGTTTCTTTTCTTGGTGTCGTGCAAATCTCCTTAATCTGAACAGTTCAAAATGCAAGCTGATGACATTCTCACGTGCCTGCCCAAAGTACGTATCATACTCTCTTTGTGGTTGTACCTTGGAAAGAATTTCCCTGGTTGATGATCTAGGTGTCCGTTTGGACCGAAAACTCAAGTTTTCCGAACATATATCATCAATGGTTAATAAAGCTATGGGTGTACTCGGCTTTATTAAGAGATGGTCCAAGGAGTTTGACGATCCTTACTTAACTAAAACTCTCTTCACTTCGATTGTTCGTCCAATTCTCATGTGTCTGGAACCTTCAGTACACAGTTCATAGAGACCGCATTGAATCGGTACAGAAAAACTTCTTAATGTTTGCCTTGCGTGGCCTTAACTGGGATGTAAATTCAAGACTTCCTTCCTATCCTAGTAGACTTTTGTTACTTAATCTGCCTTCTCTAGCTAATCGTAGAACCATGCTTGGTGTTATATTTATTAACAACCTTATCCAAGGTGACATAGATAGTAGCGACTTACTTAGTAGACTACACTTCTCTGTCCCTGGTAGAATCACCCGTAATTACCTTTCTCTAAAACTTCCCAATTGTAGCTCGAACTATGCCCTGCATGAGCCATTCAGGGTATTATGTTCGGACTATAATAAACCATACTTCATTGTAGCTAACAATAAAAACTTGATATCTAGCTTAAAATTACAACTCCTCGCCCACTTATCTAGAATTTAGTTAAATACATACTTATTTTCTTTCTATTCATAGTAGTACTTTCAACAAACTTCATGCTTTAAAACTCTACTCATGATTTTATTTGCATTTGGTTACTAACACTAACTCTTTTGATCTGATTGGGTTTTTCTGGGTTTTCCGCAATCCTCTGCAACAAATGTTGGATCGGCTTTTTCTTTATCCCAGTTTGCACATTTTTTAAATAATCTCTTTTCTTTACATTCAAGGTTTTACCCTTAATTTAAAATTACTTTCAGTTTAAAATTTCAATTTAAATAATTTAAATTTAATTTTAATTCTAAATTTCAATTGTTTCTTTACTTTTAAAAAGTCGACTGATCATAATACAACTATAAACTAAACTAAAATAAAAAAAAACAAAAAAATAAAAATAACTAGTCGTGGTGATTTGTGTTAACTTTTATTAATAAACTTTTATAAAAATGTGCTTGCTGAAATCGTTTGTTTTAGTAGTCTTTTAAATAGGTACTAAGTCAGTGTGTGAACATTGCTTGGCATTGAAATTCAAGGACGAATCGAAAGGCATGTGTTTATTTATTTATTTATTTATTTATTTATTTATTTATTTATTTATTTATTTATTTATTTATTTATTTATTTATTTATTTATTTTTTTATTTATTTATTTATTTATTTAACGTCAACTAAAACAGTCGACTTAAAATTAAAATTAATATTAGATTACATCAAATTAAAACTGGAAATTTAAAAAAAAAAAGAAAATAATTTAGATTTTAAAATTAAAATTTTTCAATAAGTCAAGAATTTAAAATTAATTAAAAATATATATTTCTAAATTTAGGCTGGGGATAACGAAACAAGAATTCTCGATCCAACATTTGCTGCAAAGGATTGGGGAAAACCCAGTAAAACCCAATCAGATCGGTAGATGAATATTAGTTTTTAGCATGTAGTGTTAATTGATTGAGGATAGACAGTTTAACCGAGTAAAGGGAGGACTCGGAGTTGAAAACTCTAGACGGTCTGTTGTAGTCAGCACAGAGAACTCGGAAAGGATCATGCAAGCTATAGTTGGTATTACAAAAGGCCAAGGATAGTGGCATAAAATTACGAATAACTCTAGAAGGAATACAGAAATTAAGTTGAGTAAGCAGAGTAGGGGAATCGATATTGTACTTTATTAGCTTTACAATTAACATAACGCCTAACATAATACGACTGTTAGTTAAAGAAGGTAGGTTAATTAGAAGTAGTCTACTAGAGTATGGTGGTAAGTCTACACCTGGAACCCAATTAAAAATGCGCAAGGCAAACTGCTTTTGAACAGACTCAATTCTATCTTGGTGAATATGGTATTGCGGCGACCACACGGAAGACCCATATTTAAGAGTTGGACGAACAAGAGAAGTGTAAAGCAACTTTGTCGTGTAAGGATCCTCGAATTCTTTGGCCCATCTTTTCATGAACCCGAGTAGTCGAAATGCCTTATTGACAATTTGTGTAATGTGACGATCAAATTTCAATTTATGATCAAAGAGAATACCTTAATCAGCTCCTTCAGATATTCTTTAGAGTGGGGTTAAGTTAAGATTGTAATTGATGACATGATAGTTACATCTGTAAAATGACATTACCTTGGACTTCAAACAGTTCAGATGCACCATTCAAAAAACAAACCAAGATCTGTTTGAAGAAGGGTATTTGCTGGATCATTGTGTGTCAAACAGAGTTTCACATCATCAGCATACATAAGAATGTTAGAGTGAAGGAGTATTGAAGGAAGATCGTTAATAAAAATGTTAAATAGCAATGGTCCAAGGTGGCTGCCCTGAGGAACACCAGAAGTAACTAAGATCGGCTTAGAAAGACATTCTTTAAAAAGAACTCGTTGAGACCTGTTAGTTAAATAATCAGATATCCACAGAAGGAGCTTTTGAGGAAAACCAATCAAATTTAACTTATGAATTAAGAGATTATGATTTACGGAGTCAAATGCTTTACTGAAGTCAGTATAGACCCCATCAGTTTGCATTTTGTTCCGAAATCCTAGCTTGATGTGAGATGAGAATTCTAAAAGATTAGTAGCTGTTGATCTTGCCTTTATAAACCCATGTTGATGGGGTGAAATTATTGATTTACACAAAAAAGTTAACAGAGCCGTAAAATGTTTTTCAAAAATCTTAGGAATTGCGGACAACGTGGAAATACATCTATAGTTCTTCACATCATGGTTAGAACCACTTTTGTGAAGAGGAATGGAAAAAGAGTTTTTCCAAATAGGTGGGAAATAACTATTGGATAGTGACAAGTCAAATAGCTTATGAATTGGATTCAAAATCGAATCAGCACAAAATCTAAGTACGCATGCTGGAATTCCGTCAGGACCAGGAGAAAAAACGGGTTTTATCGATTTAAGATCAATTAGTAGAGAGGTTTTGTCGATAGAAGGACAGAAGACAGTGTTAAAATTTTTTATACTATAAGGGTAAGGATGTATAGGGGAACTATAAGGTTCAGTTAAATAAGTTGATTGAAAAAAGTCTGCAAACAAATCGGCGGCTGACTGATCATCAGTTGCTTCCTTATTTTCGTATGATAGAGAGGGAGGAAATCTACTTGATTTACGTTTTAAGTTAACAAAGTTATAAAACTGCTTTGGGTCCTGAGCAAACTGCAAACGGCAGCGACGCAAATTGTAACAATTTGCATTCAGAGCAATAATATTTACTCTTGCAGCAATATAACGTGTAAAATCAGAAGGATTACGAGTTAATTTAAACTTTTTAAAATACCGCGATTTCAAATTTTTCAGTCTTACTACATCACGTGAAAACCAAGGAGGCCTATTTGACTTTACGGGAAAAGTAACAGGAACACATTGATCAAATATGAGTTCATAGAGGAATAAAAAAATGAAATTCATTTATTTAGATCGGAACATGAATAAAGAAATGATCAATCATGTTCCAAAATTAAACAATTCAATTTTTGAAAATCGGTCCTACGAAAACAACGTGATTTTATTATAGGGGAAACAGTTGCAGTTTGCACAGAAGTTGGCAGAGTTAGAACCAGGTCCAATGTAGGATGATAGGGATCTTCAGGAAGAACTAAGGAAGTCATTCTAGAGATAGTGTTTAGTAAAATGTCAGAAGAGAAAATTAAATCAAGCATTCTACCACTACAATTAGGAAGTGTTTATTTGGTAAAGAGATAACTCCGAGAGGCCATTTAAAAAAGAGTTAAATACAGAGGGCTCCAATATATATGATTGAGATGGCCAAGTTACTTCTGGTAAGTTGAAATCACCAAAAACTAGCAGATAATCTCTATTAGATAGTTTGGAGGCAACAGATTGGATAGATGAAAGATGGTCTAAGTAGACAGAAATATCAGAAGAGGGAGGAATATACGAACAGGTAATGTAAATTGAAATTTGACACATCGTCATTTTAACACATAAAAATTCTAAGGAAGAACCATGGTCTAATGGAACAAGGAAGATCTGACTTTACAGCTATAAGAAACAAGAAAAGTAAAATTAGATGAAGTTCTCCCTCCACCTGAACCACTTCACTCTCTTTTTACGGGTGATCATCAGAAATCCAAGCAATTCATACGCAATATACTCCGTTATAATAACGCATTTCAAATGACCTTTTTTAACAGTAAGCAATTCGCTCAGCGTGGGTTCACGCCTACATTTAAAATTTAAGGGCAAGTGTACCACTTAGCTGGGAGCTTGCTACCACTTCGACCCGATGATCACAAATTTTTGCAAATATAATTTATTGCAGATCGAGATACACAAGCATCTACGTGCTGTACAATTGTTGCACAGCCAATTGATAGAGGTTTGATTAGATCTCTCCTTTGCTAATCAAAGAATTATACAATAAATACTTTACACCTGCTAAAGGTTTTCAGGCAAAAATTAATGTCTCCTAAAACTAGAAAGATATCCCCTTAATCACCTAAACGAGAAAATTGCTGAATTATCTCCTCAAATTCTATTTTAAATGCTGACAGAGGAAAGTCTGGACTTTTATCACTACAAAGTAAAAAACAAAGTCGCTTTCTCTGTCACTATGTCCCTTTGAATGCTTAAATCTTTGAAACTCCGCAACGGATTTTGATGCGTTTTTTTGCACCCGGCACGGGTTCAATGCTGATACTAACATATATACACTACAGAAAAACTGTGAACGTTGTATATAAAAACATAGCGGCCTGCTCCGGCTTCGCACGGGAATTAAATGTATATCCTGTGTGATAAAAATCGATCCAGTAGTTTTGATTTATTTATTACTCGTTAAATTTGGAGTAAAAAAATCCCCCTTTCCCTATACCATTAAGATTTCCTGCTATCTTTGGAATATCCAAATTCATACACTACATTTTTACTTATTTACTTTTTAAATTTTTAAATATTAATTTTATTTTTACAACGTTCACAGTTTTATTGTCATTAGACAATACAAACATGTTTTCTCTGGAGGTCACTCTTGAAAGAGCGACATACAGTTGTCCATGTGAAAAACAGTCAACGCTCAAATCTCAGCCTGCAACGTTGAAGGTTTGACCCTGCGGTTTATTAATGGTCATTGCAAAAGATGTTTTTACCGGAAACTGTAAACGTTTAAATTGGAAGGGTAAAACCAATGGTATCAGAGGAATTCGGAGAATCAATACATCTTCTCCGGTACCACATCCTGTGAGTATTGTGCACTCTATTATGAAAGTTTTCAATGATGACAACCTACTTTCAACACCATTTTGTGAGGAGGGAGTCCAGACGGGTTCAAAGAGTTTAGAAATTCTGTAGGAAAATGAACAGCTTTTTCGAAATCGAGAACAGTATCGACCGAGTAACATAGTATATTTTCGTCGGGGCATCAATCTTTGAAAGAATCAAGTTATTTACTTTATCTACTTGTTCGTTATATGGTGACAGAATCGCTCTTTTTTTAAACTAAGATATTGTCTTATAGCTTATGTTATCAATATCAGGATAGACATTGTTGACTAACTCTTGGATGTTGTCTTTCAAAACGCAAAGGTTTTCTAGGTCAATCTTTCCCTCACTTTGTGTTAACACTCCATTGCCAACTTTTAGCAGCATCTCTGCAAATAGCCTGTTCTCACGTGAAGATGACATAACCCTCATATTAGTTTTAAGCTCTAATTTATTGACATGTGGCCAAATGTTGAATCTTTTTAGGGAAGAATTTATTTCGTCAGCACGTGTTCCTCGAGTCACAACTGGTAGGATTTGACGGAATTCTCTTGAGAACAGAATTGTACATCCACCCATTTTTAGAAACACTACAGATGCTGTTATTATCATCAGTGGCGATTTTCAGCGGGAGCTTGAATGTGGAGTGTGCGGTTCGGCCTCCTTCCAAAATAATAGCGGCAATGCCGGATGACGCAACGGCTAACGCAATTTTTCCGATAGATCTTACTTTTTTTAAAAGCAGATTGATTAAAAATGTTTTTCCTGTACCTCCTTGGGCATCAAGGAAAAACAAGTATAACCAACTGCCCAATGCCGTTGCGGTGTTTATTCGCCTGTAAAGCATCCTGAAGATGAAAGTAATTTTCAGCCCTCAATTTCGTTTGATTATTACGGATGTAGGACAATCTCTCAGATTCAATTTTCGCATATTGATCTACCAAGTATTGGTATCTAAGCAATGTATTGAAATTGTTAAGTCTTGTCATTATACGGTAGCAATAGTAGTTCATACATGACACTGTTTTACGCAGAGATGTACCACCGATTGGGTCAACTTGAGAATTATTAATGGCATAACCAGTTTCTCCACGACATATGTAGCATCAAAGGATATTATAAGCTGTCATAAGATCTGTGTAACTCTGAAATTTTTTAAAAATTATCATCACGACTATGCAATACAATATCTCTTTTGTCAAATTGCTGTCCAGCTGTCACCACTGGAAGGCGCATTGTATCGTCCTCTGTGTTCTCCAACAGGAACTTTATTTGAATGGATTACGACATTAAAGTGAGGAGTATCTGCTGGAACACTCTCAATCGCAGTTTTGAAAGACAGTATGTACCAATTATGAGAATGTAACATATCTTGGAGAGATTTAATCAAATCTCTATAAATTGGCTGTGCAACTCTTGTACACCGCATAGATGCTTGTGTATCTGGAACTCAATTCAATTTGGAATTACTTGCCAACCGCCCTGCAAACCATCAATTTTGATTTACATGGCGATTTACTCATATCTTACCGTTCTGCTTTAGTATATATATATAGATAAATACTTAATGAACTAATCCTCCAAATTGCAATCCGATCGGACAATAAACACTGAAGTTATTGTTGTAGATAAACCATTTCGATCCTTTGACCAGCAAAGTTGTCGATGACGTCAGAACTAAATTACTTGCGTAGGAAAGAAAAGGACAAACGATGCGAGCGCGAAGCGCGACCTGTTTCTCGACTCTTCTTTTCCAGGCACATGTTAATTACCGAAAATACATGTGCATACATGCAAACACTTGTTCATACTTAATTTGTGTTCACACACACATATGTAAAATTACATATATACAACCAATAGAGTGGTTGATCGGTATGCATGAATGCAGGTATTTACAAGCTTTATAATATAGACATATTATTATTATTATTTAATAATTTGACTATTTATTAAATAACTATTAATTTAGATTTCACGATATATTATGAGCTATCATATCGACAGATTTTAATATATATATTATATATCGATATATATTTTATATGTTTTGCATATAAATTATATTAACTCCCCACGTCTATTGAGTCCATGTTTGAAAAAAATTTACTAACATTTTATTATACCCTTGGACCATTGAAAATGGTCAAAAAAGGGTATACTAACTTTGTGCAAATGTATGTAACAGGCAGAAGGAGGCGTCGGAGACCCCATAAAGTATATATATTCTTGCTCAGGATCAATAGCCGAGTCGATTGAGCCATGTCCGTCTGTCTGTCCGTCTGTCTGTCTGTCTGGATGAACGCGCCGATCTCAGCTATTACAAAAGCTACGGACACCAAATTTAGCATGAAGATTCCTGTATACCATACGCAGATCAAGTTTATTTTCAATTTGGAATAACACGCCTACCGCCCCCGCAAACCGCCAATTTTGGTTTACATTGCTATTTACATTCGAAGAACTCATTTCTTAACGTTCTGCTTTAGCATATATATAGATAAATAATATATGAACTTATCCTCCAAATTGCAATCCGATCAGACAATAAACACTGAAGTTATTAGATAAACCATAAAGAAACCGCAAAGAACTTGTCGATGACGTCAGAACTAAATTCCTTCTGCATGAAAGAAAAGGACAACGATGCGAGCGCGAAGCGCGAGCTGTTTCTCGACTCTTCTTTTCCATGCACATGTCAATTACCGAAAATACATGTGCATAAATATATGCTAACACTCAACCAATAGGTGGCGTATGCATGAATATGAAGAAAGCAAAGAAGTTGTCAATGACGTCAGAACTAAATTACTTGTGCATGAAAGAAAAGAAAAAACGATGCGAGCGCGAAGCGCGAGCTGTTTCTCGACTCTTCTTTTTCATGCACATGTCAATTACCCAAAATACATGTGCATAAATGCAAACACTTATACATACTTAATTTGTGTTCACACATACATATGTAAAATTATATACAACCAATAGCGTGGTTGATCGGCATGCATGAATGCAGGTATTTACTAGATTTCTAATATAGACATATTTTTATTATTATTTAATAATTTATATATTGACTTTTTATTAAATAAATATTAATTTAGATTTCACGATATATTATGAGCTATCATATCGATAGCTTTTAATATATATTAAACATATCGATATATATTTCATATGTTTTGCATATAAATTATATTAATATGTGTAAATTATATTATATCCCCACGTCTATTGAAACTATGTTTGAAAAAAATGTACTAACATTTCTTCTACTTTGTTTTTTAATATATGTATATTTTGTATGTATATTAGATTCTTAAGATCATTATTATAAATTTAAGGTTTCGCGCACTTTTTAATTGCGGCGATAAATTATTGGCAACGTATCAAAATTGTTGCAAGGTGGCAGCGCGCTTCAGTGTTATGTTAATTTGTAGTTTGCGATTGGCGTGTTCGGTGTCGTCGTCGATTGTCGATTATCATTTGTATTTTCGATATTAAATATAAAATAATATATAATTAATTCGCGTGTTCGTGATACATTTAACATTTAATGCAAATTAATATAAGTCGAGTATATAATAAGTAAATCCTCGTGTGTGATTGTTATGCGTTAACGGAACATTTTTTATGCGTGTGAATGATTGCGCCCTGCCCGGAACGTGGCGCGCAATTTTAGAAAAGTGCGGTACACAGCGTAACGTATTTTTGTGCATGCATACATATATGTGTATAGACTCTTCTGAAGTGTGTGTGATTGTACGTGAACATCGGTATCGGTTCGTTTCCGCGATTCAAATTGGAATTTTCGCTGGAATTTCTTGCAGGTTTAATTTATTATTTCTTTGATTTATATTTATTCTTTTTTCCACATTTTGTTTATTTTTATTTTCCTTATTAAATTTTATTATTATTTGTTCTTTCATTAGATATTTATTTTCATTTATAATATAATTATTTTAAATAATATACATATATTTATTTAAATATATGAATATAATTATAATATATATATATCTATTTAAATATATGAATATATTTATATATATAAATAAATATACTAACTTTATTTTATATATATAACTATATATTAATTTTTGATAAATATATATTCAAATTAAATTAATTTATAAGAATTTTATTTTTAACATACCTATATATTATTTTAAAACTTATATATTAGAAGATGCCTAGACTTAAGAGAAAGTCAGCTTGCAATAGGAGTCAAACACAGCGAAAAAGAAATCGTTTGAATAGGTCAGATATAGACTTTTCTGAGCAGGAACGCGTAAATAATCTAGAGGCACATAGAGAACGTAGGCAAAATTTCGAATTTAGGGAAGCTGAAAGGGTTAGAGATAGTCAACAGCATCGAGTCCGCAGAAGTAATAGAACATTTAGGGCCGTTGAGCAATTACCGGACACAATTCGTCACACTACTCTTCGGGCTTCTTCGCCAATCAGATTACAAGAACAACTTGCTGACACTTCGCGTCGTTCGAGGCGCAGGCAAGATGCTGACCTTCGATCTCAGGAAAGAGAGCAGGATGCAGTTCGTCGCCGTGTACGTCGCAGTGATTCTGCAATTAAAACAGACAAACAACTTGCCAACACTTCGCGTCGTTCGAGTCGCAGGCAAGATGCTGAGTTTCGATCTCAGGAAAAGAAGGGGAGGATCTCCCCTTATCATTCAACTAGAAATGCCGAACAACTTGCCAATACTTTGCGTCGATCGAGGCGCAGGCAATGTCCACAATTCAGGTCCAACGAAAGCGGACGAGATGCTGTTAGAAGGGCGATTCAGCGACAAAATCAGGAGACGCGAATTTTAGAAAGGGCAATAGATAGAAGTCAAAGGTCTCAGGTTAGAAACAATCCTATTCGTAGGATTGTTGAGCAGGCACGCAATACTAGTGCACGCCGCAGTGCTCGAATTCGGGCTCAACGTGAGGCCTTTGAAGCCCATAGGAATATGTCGCAAAGAGTGAGTCTATATAGGAGTATTTGCACCAATAGGATAGCAGAGAATAGGAGAAACGCGTCCCGCAATAGAGTGGACCGTGCGAATACCCTTCCAGATGATAGGATATCGCAGGTTAAAACTAGTTTAGATTGCCTAATAGCCAATTTTAATAAGACAGTCAAGCAGGGACGCGATCAGGTTTGCATATGTTGCAAAGGTTTGTGGTTTCCACATCAAGTGGACAAAATTTCGCGTGAGGTCATAGAGGAAAAGTGTAGTGAGGCAGATAGTGTTGATATTTTGTATCTTTCCTCTATGTTTCCATCCCATAATAATAGGTTTAGCTTTTGCAAAACCTGCAGCCGCAGTATTAAGTCAGGGAAAAAACCAAAGGCTTCTATTACAAATGGCCTAAATTTTCCGGAGCTTCCGGAATGCCTGAAAGGCTTGACGCCTCTAGAAGAAAGGCTGATTTCTCCCCGTCTTCCTTTTATGATCATAAAGTCTCTTGGATATGGACGTCAAAGTGCCATTAAAGGAGCAGTGATCAATGTGCCAATTCCAGTTGCAAATGTTGTAACTTCCCTTCCCAGGGCATTTAATGAAGCCGAAGTAGTTCAGATTCATCTTAAGCGTAGGATGGAGTATAACCATGATTTCATGGCTGAAACCATAAGACCCTCAAAGATAGTTGATGCAATTCGGTATTTAGTGAACACAGAACTTTATAAGAAGCACCAGGTTACTATCAATGAGCAGTGGTTGTCTTCTTACTCAGCTGAGACTGTACCATTTGTTGCGTCAGCAGACGACAGGGACATTGTGTGTCAAATGTTAGAAAAGGCAGCACAACCTAATGAGCATAGAGTAGTAGAAGAAGAGGTAGAGTTGAATCCAGGAGGTCAAGAAACCTTCATGGAAAATGTCCCTGTTGAAAACATAGATATTCCTCGAATTGCTATAGCACCAGGAGAGGGTCAGCGACCTCTTGACATGATAACCGATTGTGATTCAGAGGAGCTGGCTTTTCCCACAATATTTGCAGGCATTAAAAGGAAATGTCAGGAAAGTTTTACAACTATAGTTAGATCAGAGCTTAGGAATTTTGATAGAAGAGGTTGTAGAACTGATAAATTATTTCATAACTTCAAAAAGTTAGAAATGATTAGCATTAGGAATAGCACATCAATTTGCTTACGTAAGCACTCTGCCACTCAAGGCATTTCGGCTGCTGATGTGCGTAATGATGAAACTTTAAATAGGTTAATACTTCATGATGATGGCTATAGGCTTTTAAAAGGTATTCGCACGTCTCCTGCTCATTGGGAGGACGAGAAAAAGAAAGTGATGGCTATGATTAGGCAGGTAGGGCTTCCAACTTTTTTTATAACATTTTCCGCAGTGGAAACTAGGTGGCCGGAGCTTTTAGTCTTGCTATGTAAAAATGTAGACAAGCTAGAAGTATCCGAAGAAGAAGCGTTAAATTTGGGGTTTAATGAGAAAGCTCGTATCATTAGAGCAGACCCAGTGACCTGTGCCAGATATTTCGATTTTCGAAATAGACAGGTTTTAAAACTGATGAAAAAGGAAGGCGGTGTCTTTGGTTGTCACCAGGTCATCAAGTTTTATTGGCGAGTGGAGTTTCAGCAAAGAGGCTCTCCACATATACATGGCATGTTCTGGCTGAAAGACGCCCCAAAGCTCGACCTAAAGAATGAGTCCACATTTATGCCTGTGAAGTCCTTTATTGATCAGTTTATTACTGCTGATTCTAGTTGCCCGGACGTTGCTCCATATTTGGAGTATCAACTCCATAGTCACGGGCACTCTTGCAGGCGAGAAATTAGGTCAAAACAAATTTGTAGATTTGGTATCCCATACCCTCCCATGCCTCAAACAGAAATTCTTCTCCCTTTAGAAGAAAATGCTCCAAATTTAGCCGAGCATCGTAGGAATTTCGAAAAAATTCAAAGTCTGCTCGACTTTCCATTTGATCGTGAAAGCGTAGAAAATTTTAACGATTTTAACAACTTTTTGTCCCACGATCAACTTAACCTTAGTTATGAGGGCTACATTAATGCTGTAAGATCAAGTATAAAGAAACCAAAAGTTTTTTTGAAGCGATCTTTTGCAGCAATCAAGCTTAACGCTTATAACAAGCACCTCCTTTTGTTGCAGCGAGCAAATATGGATATTCAGTTTATTTTAGACCCCTATGCTTGCTGCAGCTACGTCGTTAATTATATTAACAAGTCTCAGAGAGGTATCTCAATGTTGATGCGTGAGGCAATCAATGAGATTAAAGACAATAACAATGTAACTATTAAGCAAAAGTTACAACATTTAGGTAACAAATTTATATTTGGCACTGAGATATCCGCTCAGGAAGCCGTCTACTGCTGTTTAGGTATGCATTTGTCCGCCAGCAGTAGTGCCAGTGTGTATATTAATACACACGTTCCAGAAAAACGGGTCAGAATGCTGAAATCTAGACAGCAACTTTAAAATCTGCCCGAAGACTCTAGGGAAATTTTTTACTTAGGACTTCTAGATCATTATATTCAGCGCCCAGACGCTTTAGAGAGCTTATGCCTAGCCGATTTTGCAGCTTTTTATAGCTACAGCAAATCAGAACGAGGAGCTCGCCAAGAAAATGCAGATGACTTTGACGATGATGTGCCTAGGGCTTCTGAATCAATAGTTTACGCTCTTCGCGATAATAGTGGCTTCATCAGAAAGAGGACCACTGCGTGCATAATTAGGTATAGGAGATTTAATGTCAATACAGAAACAAGTGACTATTTCAGAGAGCTAAAAATGCTTTACGCCCCATGGCGAGATGAGCATTTGGATTTAGTCACACATGACTGTGAATTGTTCTGTAGGGAAAATTCGGAGTTAGTAGAGAACAATCGCAGAAAATATAATTTACTAGATGATAGGGAACTAGAAGATGCTCTGAGCTACTCAAGAGAGGAAGCAGAAAATGAGAATAATTAAGTAGGAGAACAGGAAGTAGTAGATGATGGCTTCACAGTTTTAGGATTGTCTGAAATAGATCCACATCTAAATATTTTAAATGTGGATGGAAATATTGATATAAATGCTGAATATAGTAATGTCAGTTTTATTAAGCTTCCAGCCTTAGTTTCTCAGGAAAGCTTAGCTAATATAGTTAGATCTCTTAATTTAAAGCAGAAGCTATATTTCACACATGTTTTGCATAATGCCAAAATCAATAATGTCTTTTATGAATTTGTTGGAGGCGGTGCCGGAGTCGGAAAGAGTCGACTTATATCAGCAATTTTTCAGTCATTATCCGTAATGTATAACAGTATACCAGGAGCTGATCCGACATCTGTTAAAATCCTCTTATGTGCACCAACAGGAAAAGCAGCATTCGGAATTAGTGGTTCGACACTGCATTCCATGTTTTCACTTCCTGTTAATCAATCTCGCTCAGCACCTCTAAGGGCCTTAAGCCATGATTTAGTTAATAGCCTTCATTCAAGGTTAATCGATCTTAAATTAATTATTATTGATGAAATATCAATGGTTAGCTCTCTAATGTTTTCTTATTTAGATTCTCGTTTGAAGCAAATTTTCAAAAATACTTCTCCTTTTGGTGGTGTTTCTATCATCGTATTCGGTGATCTTAGACAGTTACAGCCCGTAGGAGGTAGTTGGATTTTCGATCCAAATACCACTGACCCTTACCATGAAATATTTGGTACGTATCTCTGGGACCTTTTTTTGTATTTTGAGCTCACAGAGATAATGCGTCAACGTGACGATCAGCTTTTCGCTTCTGCCTTAAATAATATGGCATCGGGTTGTATGACAGCCGATGATATTGTCCTTTTTCAATCTAGAATATGCGAACCATCGGCAGTGCCCGATGATGCAATTCATCTGTTTAGTAATAATAATGAGGTTGATTTATTTAATGTAACGAAACTTAACTCAATTGCTACTGAGCAATTTTTCTCTACTGCTGAAGATTTTATTAAGGCGGGCCATTTGGAACCAGCTAGGAAACAAAGAATATTAGAAGAAGTGAAGGGTTTTAAAACTTCCGCTACACAGGGACTCTGTACGTCTCTTCTCCTAAAAAATACTGCCAAGTACATGATGACGGTCAATGTAGACACAGGGGATGGATTAGTAAACGGGGCATCAGGTGTGTTGATGCAAATAGATTTCAATACATCCAACACTCCCAACATTTTATGGATGAAATTTACAGAGGAAACTGTAGGAGAATCTGCGCGTTCGAAGTGTACACATCGTACAGATCCTTCATGGACTCCTATTCAGAAAATTGTTCGCAGTTTTCAATATTCAAATAACGCACAAATTAACATTGACCGTAGGCAGTTTCCAATTGTGCCTGCTGAAGGCATCACAATTCATAAGAGTCAGGGAGCTACGTATGGCAAAGTGGTAGTCCATGCTAATTCCAGAATGCAGCGTGCTGCATTATACGTAGCTTGCAGTAGAGCAACTACTGCTTTAGGATTATTCATTATTGGGAATTTTGTTCCTCCTAAGTCTCCCCAAAATAATGATAAAGTGAAAGCCCAATTGAAGAAATTGCGGACTGAAAAACTACTGTGTACTCATTACGATTATTTAATTAACAGTTCTGCCCTTAACATTTTCTTCCATAATACTCAGAGCTTGAATTCCCATCTTGAAGATATTCGATCGGACAAGCTGATGCTTCAGTCATCAATATTATGTTTCGTGGAAACTTCCATAAGCAATGAAACTGTAGAAATACCTGGGTTCACTATTGTGGTTCAACTTGAATCAATTAGGCCTTTAACAGGCATCATAATTTATGTAAAGAACGAGCTAGTAGATAGAGTTTCCCATACCTTTAGCAGTAGAAAAACTTTTGGCTCAGTAGTTTTTGAGTTCGGCATATTTAGGTTTGATGCCATAAGTTTTCTTATATTATATAAAAGTCCAGACTTTCCTCTGTCTACATTTAAAATAGAATTTGAGGAGATAATTCATCAATTTTCTCGTTTAGGTGATTTAGGGGATAGCTTGCTAGTTTTAGGAGATTTTAATTTGTGCCTCAAAACCTTTAACAGGTGTAAGAGTATTTATAATTTTTTGATTAGCAAAGGATTAAGGAGTTTGTTAGATTTGAAAACGTCCACTACCAAAATGGATACACATATTGATTGGGCGTTTTCAAATATACTAGATAATGAAAAGATTAGTGCTAGGACTTTTGAGGTTTTGCATAGCCATCACAATGGGATATCTGTTAGTATTCAGGCATGAGTTTGTAATGTTTGGAATAGGTTAGAAATTAAGAAATCTAAATGACAGGATATATGTAAATATGTATGTAGGCATATTTTAATAATTTAAATTTAATTATCTAATAGTTAAGTATAACCATTGAATGGAAAATTGGTTTGATAATTATTATTTTTTTATTTTTATACCCTTGGACCTTGTTATCGATATTAACCAATTTAAAATTTATAAAGAAATACCGATATCTACTGCTCACACCGCTTTAGGGAATTGCGGCGATAAATTATTGGCAAAATATCGAAATTGAAGCAAGGTGGCAGCGCACTCCAGTATTATTATTAATTTATAGCTTGCAATTAGTATTATACAATTAAATATTTTTTATGGCAACATACGTCCAAGGGTATCCTACTGTCGTGTGCAACTCGACTGTTGCTCTTGTTTACTTTGTTTTTTTTAATACGAGGGTCGTTTGATAAGTCCGTGACTTTTTGAATAAAATATATTTTTTTCGTCAAAGAAGCGTTTTATTTCTCAACATAATCTCCTTTTAGCTCTATACATTTAGTCCAGCGTTTTTCCAATTTTTTTATTCCTTCCAAATAATAGGTTTTCTCAAGGCCCTCAAAATAGTCGTTTGTTTCTGTGATGACCTCTTCATTTGACCCGAATCTCTTACCGCCGAGCCATTTCTTCATGTTTGGAAACAAAAAATAGTCACAGGGGGCTAAATCTGGAGAATATGCTGGATGGGGTAGCAGTTCGTAGCCCAATTTATGAAATTTTGCCATGCTGACTACACACGTGTGCACCCGTGCATTGTCCTGATGGAACAGCACTTTTTTTTCGCCAAATGCGGTCGTTTCTGCTTCAAATCAATATCGAATCTGTCCAAAAGCTCTGAATAATATTCGCCGGTGATCGTTTTACCCTTTTCAAGGTAATCGATGTGAATGATACCTTGTGCATCCCAAAAAACTGTGGCCATGACCTTGTTGGCCGACAGACCCACCTTGGCCTTCTTTGGTGCACGTTCACCCGGAGAAACCCACTGTCTTGATTGTTCTTTGGTCTCTGGTGTGGTGTGGTGGATCCATGTTTCGTCTACGGTAACGAAACGGCGCAAAAATTCGTTTGGATTGCGGTTGAACATCGCCAAACACTCCTTTGAAATGGTCACACGGTTGCGCTTATGGTCGTGTGTGAGCAATCGCGGCACCCATCGCGCGGAAAGCTTTTTCATGTCCAAATATTCATGTAAAATGTGATGTACCCGTTCAGTTGAGATGCCTACAGCCTCAGCTACCTCACGCACTTTCATTCTCCGATCATCCAATATCATTCCATGGATTTTGTCGACGATTTCTGGCATGACGACCTCTTTTGGGCGACCTGAACGTTCGGCATCACTTGTACTGGTACGACCACAACGGAACTCAGTAAACATTTCTTAACTGAAATTGATGGTGCAGAGTCCCCATAATATTTATCAAGTCTTTCCTTGGTTTCGGTGATGGATTTTTTACGCAAAAAATAATGCTTAATTAGCACACGAAATTCACTTTTTTCCATTTTCGTTAAAATTCACGAGATCGTCTGCTTTCAATGCCTATAAAACGCAAACTAAGAAACGCAGCTTTCTCAAAATTTTACAGTCAGCTGTTAATCGATAACTGCTGACAGGAGCAGTGTTGTATTTAGAGCAGGTGCGCGGCAAATACAAAAAGTCACGGACTTATCAAACGACCCTCGTATGTATGTTGAAAATAAAATTCATATTAATTAATTTAATTTGAACATATACTTATCAAAAATTAATATATAGTTATATATACAATAATATATAATATAATATAAATTTAGTATATCTATTTATATATATAAATATATTCATATATTTAAATAAATATATGTATATTATATAGTATAATTATATTATAAATGAAAATAAATATCTAATGATAGAACAAATAATAAAAATTAATAAAGCAAATAAAAATAAACATAGTGTGGAAAAAAAAGAAATATAGATCAAAGAAATAATAAATTAAACCTGCGAGCAATTCCAGCGAAAATTCCAATTTAAATCGCGGAAACGAACCGATAGCGATATTCACGTACAATCACACACACTTCAGAAGAGTCTATACACATATATGTATGCATGCACAAAAATACGTTACGCTGTGTACCGCACTTTTCTAAAATTGCGCGCCACGTTCCGGGCAGGGCGCAATCATTCACACGCATAAAAAATGTTCCGTTAACGCATAACAATCACACACGAGGATTTACTTATTATATACTCGACTTATATTAATTTGCATTAAATGTTAAATGTATCACGAACAAGCGAATTAATTATATATTATTTTATATTTAATATCGAAAATACAAATGATAATCGACAATCGACGACGACACCGAACACGCCAATCGCAAACTACAAATTAACATAACACTGAAGCGCGCTGCCACCTTGCAACAATTTTGATACGTTGCCAATAATTTATCGCCGCAATTAAAAAGTGCGCGAAACCTTACATTTATAATAATGATCTATAGAATCTAATATACATACAAAATATACATATATTAAAAAAACAAAGTAGAAGAAATGTTAGTACATTTTTTTCAAACATAGTTTCAATAGACGTGGGGATATAATATAATTTACACATATTAATATAATTTATATGCAAAACATATGAAATATATATCGATATGTTTAATATATATTAAAAGCTATCGATATGATAGCTCATAATATATCGTGAAATCTAAATTAATATTTATTTAATAAAAAGTCAATATATAAATTATTAAATAATAATAATAATATGTCTATATTAGAAATCTAGTAAATACTCGTACCTGCATTCATGCATGCCGATCAACCACGCTATTGGTTGTATATAATTTTACATATGTATGTGTGAACACAAATTAAGTATGTATAAGTGTTTGCATTTAGGCACATGTATTTTGGGTAATTGACATGTGCATGAAAAAGAAGAGTCGAGAAACATCTCGCGCTTCGCGCTCGCATCGTTTATCCTTTTCTTTCATGCACAAGTAATTTAGTTCTGACGTCATCGGCAACTTCTTTGCTTTCTTCATATTCATATATACGCCACCTATTGGTTGAGTGTTAGCATATATTTATGCACATGTATTTTCGGAAATTGACATGTGCATGGAAAAGAAGAGTCGAGAAACAGCTCGCGCTTCGCGCTCGCATCGTTGTCCTTTTCTTTCATGCATAAGGAATTTAGTTCTGACGTCATCGACAAGTTCTTTGCTGGTCGAAGTGTCGAAATGGTTTATCTAATAACTTCAGTGTTTATTGTCTGATCGGATTGCAATTTGGAGGATAAGTTCATATATTTTTTATCTATATATACGAGGGTCGTTTGATAAGTCCGTGACTTTTTGTATTTGCCGCGCACCTGCTCTAAATACAACACTGCTCCTGTCAGCAGTTATCGATTAACAGCTGACTGTAAAATTTTGAGAAAGCTGCGTTTCTTAGTTTGCGTTTTATAGGCATTGAAAGCAGACGATCTCGTGAATTTTAACGAAAATGGAAAAAAGTGAATTTCGTGTGCTAATTAAGCATTATTTTTTGCGTAAAAAATCCATCACCGAAACCAAGGAAAGACTTGATAAATATTATGGGGACTCTGCACCATCAATTTCAATGGTTAAGAAATGGTTTACTGAGTTCCGTTGTGGTCGTACCAGTACAAGTGATGCCGAACGTTCAGGTCGCCCAAAAGAGGTCGTCATGCCAGAAATCGTCGACAAAATCCATGGAATGATATTGGATGATCGGAGAATGAAAGTGCGTGAGGTAGCTGAGGCTGTAGGCATCTCAACTGAACGGGTACATCACATTTTACATGAATATTTGGACATGAAAAAGCTTTCCGCGCGATGGGTGCCGCGATTGCTCACACACGACCATAAGCGCAACCGTGTGACCATTTCAAAGGAGTGTTTGGCGATGTTCAACCGCAATCCAAACGAATTTTTGCGCCGTTTCGTTACCGTAGACGAAACATGGATCCACCACACCACACCAGAGACCAAAGAACAATCAAGACAGTGGGTTTCTCCGGGTGAACGTGCACCAAAGAAGGCCAAGGTGGGTCTGTCGGCCAACAAGGTCATGGCCACAGTTTTTTGGGATGCACAAGGTATCATTCACATCGATTACCTTGAAAAGGGTAAAACGATCACCGGCGAATATTATTCAGAGCTTTTGGACAGATTCGATATTGATTTGAAGCAGAAACGACCGCATTTGGCGAAAAAAAAGTGCTGTTCCATCAGGACAATGCACGGGTGCACACGTGTGTAGTCAGCATGGCAAAATTTCATAAATTGGGCTACGAACTGCTACCCCATCCAGCATATTCTCCAGATTTAGCCCCCTGTGACTATTTTTTGTTTCCAAACATGAAGAAATGGCTCGGCGGTAAGAGATTCGGGTCAAATGAAGAGGTCATCACAGAAACAAACGACTATTTTGAGGGCCTTGAGAAAACCTATTATTTGGAAGGAATAAAAAAATTGGAAAAACGCTGGACTAAATGTATAGAGCTAAAAGGAGATTATGTTGAGAAATAAAACGCTTCTTTGACGAAAAAAATATATTTTATTCAAAAAGTCACGGACTTATCAAACGACCCTCGTATATATTTATATTATATTTATTTTAAAACTTATATATTAGAAGATGCCTAGACTTAAAAGAAAGTCAGCTTGCAATAGGAGCCAAATACAGTGAAAAAGAAATTGTTTGAATAGGTCAGATATAGATTTTTCTGAGCAGGAACGAGTAAATAATCTAGAGGCACATAGAGAAAAATTTCGAATTTAGGGAAGCTGAGGTTAGAGAAAGTCAACAATTGAGCAATTACCGGACAAAATTCGTCACTCTACTCTTCGGGCTTCTTCGCCAATCAAATTACAAGAACAACTTGCCAACACTTCGCGTCGTTCGAGGGGTAGGCAAGATGCTGAGTTTCGATCTCAGGAAAAAGAGCAGGATCCAGTTAGTCGCCGTGTACGTCGCAGTGATTCTGAAATTAAAACAGACGAACAACTTGCCAACACTTCGCGTCGATCGAGGCGTAGGCAAGAAAGAGGTCAGGATGCAGTTCGTCGCTGTGTTCGACGAACTGATCATTCAACTAGAAATGCCGAACAACTTGCCTATACTTTGCGTCGATCGAGGCGCAGGCAATGTCCACAATTCAGGTCCCACGAAAGCGGACGAGATGCTGTTAGAAGGGCGACTCAGCGACAAAATCAGGAGACGCGAAGTTTAGAAAGGACAATAGGTAAAAGTCAAAGGTCTCAGGTTAGAAACAATCCTATTCGTAGGATTGTTGAGCAGGCACGCAATACTAGTGCACGCCGCAGTGCTCGAATTCGGGCTCAACGTGAGGCCTTTGAAGCCCATAGGAATATGTCGCAAAGAGTGAGTCTATATAGGAGTATTTGCACCAATAGGATAGCAGAGAATAGGAGAAACGCGTCCCGCAATAGAGTGGACCGTGCGAATACCCTTCCAGATGATAGGATATCGCAGGTTAAAACTAGTTTAGATTGCCTAATAGCCAATTTTAATAAGACAGTCAAGCAGGGACGCGATCAGGTTTGCATATGTTGCAAAGGTTTGTGGTTTCCACATCAAGTGGACAAAATTTCGCGTGAGGTCATAGAGGAAAAGTGTAGTGAGGCAGATAGTGTTGATATTTTGTATCTTTCCTCTATGTATCCATCCCATAATAATAGGTTTAGCTTTTGCAAAACCTGCAGCCGCAGTATTAAGTCAGGGAAAAACCAAAGGTTTCTATTACAAATGGCCTACATTTTCCGCATCTTCCGGAATGCCTGAAAGGCTTGACGCCTCTAGAAGAAATGCTGATTTCTCCCCGTTTTCCTTTTATGATCATAAAGTCTCTTGGATATGGACGTCAAAGTGCCATTAAAGGAGCTGTGATCAATGTGCCAATTCCAGTTGCAAATGTTGTAACTTCCCTTCCCAGGGCATTTAATGAAGCCGAAGTAGTTCAGATTCATCTTAAGCGTAGGATGGAGTATAACCATGATTTCAAAGCTGAAACCATAAGGCCCTCAAAGATAGTTGATGCAATTCGGTGTTTAGTGAACACAGAACTTTATAAGAAGCACCAGGTTACTATCAATGAACAGCGGGTGTCTTCTTACTCTCCTGAGACTGTACCATTTGTTGCATCAGCAGACGTCAGGGACATTGTGTGTCAACTGTTAGAAAAGGCAGCACAACCTAATGAACATAGAGTTGTAGAAGAAGAAGTAGAGTTGAATCCAGGTGGTCAAAAAACCTTCATGGAAAATGTGCCTGTTGAAAACATAGATATTCCTCGAATTGCTATAGCACCAGGAGAGGGTCAGCGACCTCTTTACATGATAACCGATTGTGATTCAGAGGAGCTGGCTTTTCCCACAATATTTGCAAGCATTAAAAGGAAATGTCAGGAAAGGAAACTATAGTTAGATCAGAGCTTAGGAATTTTGATAGAAGAGGTTGTAGAGCTTATAAATTATTTCATAACTTCAAAAAGTTAGAAATGATTAGCATTAGGAATAGCACATCAATTTGCTTACGTAAGCACTTTGCCACTCAAGGCATTTCGGCGGCTGATGTGCGTAATGATGAAATTTTAAATAGGTTAATACTTCATGATGATGGCTTTAGGCTTTTAAAAGGTATTCGCACGTCCCCTGCTCATTGGAGGACGAGAAAAAGAAAGTAATGGCTATGATTAGGCAGGTAGGGCTTCCAACTTTTTTATAACATTTTCCGCAGTGGAAACTAGTTGGCCGGAGCTTTTAGTCTTGCTATGTAAAAATGTAGACAAGCTAGAAGTATCCGAAGAAGAAGCGTTAAATTTGGGGTTTAATGATAAAGCTCGTCTCATTAGAGCAGACCCAGTGACCTGTGCCAGATATTTCGATTTTCGATAGAGACAGGTTTTAAAACTAATGAAAAAGGAAGACGGTGTCTTTGGTTGTCATACGGTCATCAAGTTTTATAGGCGAGTGGAGATTCAGCAAAGATTGTAGATTTGGTATCCCATACCCTCCCATGCCTCAAACAGAAATTCTCCTTCCTTTAGAAGAAAATGCTCCAACTTTGGCCGAGCATTGTAGGAATTTCGAAAAAATTTGCTCGACTTCCCATTTTAGCGTGAAAGCGTAGAAAATTTTTACGATTTTAACAACTTTTTGTCCCACGATCAACTTAACCTTAGTTATGAGGGCTACATTAATGCTGTAAGATCAAGTATAAAAAAACCAAAAGTTGTTTTGAAGCGATCTTTTTTAGCAATCAAGCTTAACGCTTATAACAAGCAAAAGTTACAACATTTAGGTATATAAATACAAACGTTCCAGAAAAAGGCGTGAGAATGCTGAAATCTAGACAGCAACTTCAAAATCTGCCCGAAGACTCTAGGGAAATTTTTTACTTAGGACTTCTAGCTCATTATATTCAGCGCCCAGACGCTTTAGAGAGCCTAGCCGATTTTGCAGCTTTGTATAGCTACAGCAAATCAGAACAAGGAGCTCTTCGCGATAATAGTGGCTTCATTAGAAAGAGGCTTACTGCGTGCATAATTAGATATAGGAGTTTTAATGTCAATACAGAAACAAGTGACTATTTTACAGAGCTAAAAATGCTTTACGCCCCATGGCGAGATGAGCATTTGGATTTAGTCACACACGACTGTGAATTGTTCTGTAAGGAAAATCAGGAGTTAGTAGAGAACAATTGGGATAAATCGTAGTGGTGATCGGCTGTACTTTTATTTCGCTCCTCTTATTTTATTTTTTAAACTCCAAATAAACGTTGTTTGCTGCATTCATTGTGTTTTGAATTTGTGATTTAGCAGTGTACAGTGTCTGTGCTAACAAGTGAGATTCTCGGGTGTCTGTTATAACCACTAATATTGTGTTTAAAGTAGATTTTATTCTTGATTAACTGACGCGTCTTTAGCGTCTTGTTATTTTTGTTTTTGTTACTAGTTCGCACTCCCACGCTCATTCTCGCCTGCATCGCTCTCTGAGTGTGCTGCGCTGTGCTCTCTTTTTATAGCTGTGTTGTTGCTTTTTCTTGCTTTCCTGTTTACACAGTCTCGCGCTCTCACTCTCACGCTTTCTTACGCTCTTTTGTAAACTACGCTTGTGTGTAACATTAGATTGCCTTTGCTTTCTTGCTCTTTTTTAACTTTTTCCTTTTTGAACTTATCTTTCGTATTTCGCTTTAACTTTTTGTTTGTTTTTTTTGGTGTTCCCTACCCTATTTTCAAAGCATATTAGTTTCAATAAAAATGTTTATGTGCTGCGCAACTTCGTGCAAATGTAAGGTCGATTCAAAGCCGGACTTTGTTTGCTGCACATAAAATGCATCGGCCTAACAGCACGAATCAAAGACTCCCTCAACAACAATGAATCTGGCATGAAATGGTCATGCAAAGTTTGTCGGGTGAAAGAGCTAACTTTGCGTAAAATACTTAGGGAGACTAAATTGAAATTTGAAAAGCTGCGTGCAGCATTTTTAAATCTCCAATCTGATTTTTCAGATATGGAAACTCAATTTTCTTGTTTCGAATGTTCCGATGAGCCTTTCGCACTTCCACCGGCAACTCCTTTAGGTATAACATCTCCAGTTATTGCCTACTCAACCCCTTCTACGTCTCCTAACATTCCTCCAGTCGCCCCGGCTGTTTTGTACGATCCACCACTTTTGATCGTCACCTCTCCAGTCGCGCCTTTATCCAAAAAGAATCGGAAAAATTCTTTTGATAACACTGCCGTCAATACTCAAACGGTTGTTTCAAACGTTAAATCGCTTGTCGCGGATAAGCCCAAGAAACAAGTTTTCGTTTCACGTCTTGCACCCGATTCTTCGATTGATGATGGAAAATCATATATTCAATCAAAAATTTCTGTACCGAACATTGTTGTAGAAAAGTTTAAATTTAACTACACGCGAGATATCTCATCCTTTAAAATAAGAATACCTGCAGACAATTTTCAATCTGTTTGCAGCGGAACCTTCTGGCCACCTGACTTAATTGTAAAAAAGTATTCTCCAAAACTAAAAAATTCTAATATTTACCGAAACCTGGTTAAAACGTGATGTAGAAAACTGCTCAATTTTTCCTAACAAGTACACCTCCTTCAGATATGACCGTTTATCACGAATTGGAGGTGGTGTTCTTATAGCTGTAAAATCGGATCTTCCTTCCGAACTTGTTCCATTAGACCATTGTTCTTCCTTAGAATTTTTATGTGTTAAAATGACGATGTGTCAAATTTTAATTTACATTACATTACATACAATTTACATATATCTGTCTACCTGGACCATCTTTCATCCATCCAATCTGTTGCCTCCAAACTATCTGATAGAGATTATCTGCTAGTTTTTGGTGATTTCAACTTACCAGATGTTACTTGGTCATCTCAATCTTATAGTTTGGTGCCCTCTGTATTTAACTCTTTTTTAAATAGCCTCTCGGAGCTATCTCTTTATCAAATAAACACTGTTTCTAATTGTAGTGGTAGAATGCTTGATTTAATTTTCTCTTCTGACATTTTACTAAATACTATCTCTAGAATGAATCCGTTAGTTCTTCTTGAAGATCCCTATCATCCTACATTGGACCTGGTTCTAACTCTGCCAACTTTTATGCAAAATTTCAACTGTTACCACTATACTAAAATCACGTTGTTTTCGTAGGACCGATTTTCAAAAATTGAATTGTTTAATTTTGGAACATGATTGGTCATTTCTTTATTCATGTTCTGATCTTACATACATGCATGTACATGCATTCCTTTTTTTTATTCATCTATGAACTCATTTTTTGATCAATGTGTTCCTGCTACTTTTCCCGTAAAGTCCAATAGGCCTCCTTGGTTTTCACGTAAGTTAGTAAGGCTGAAGAATTTGAAATCGCGGTATTTTAAAAAGTTTAAATTAACTCGTAATCCTTCTGATTTTATACGTTATATTGCTGCAAGAGCAAATATCATTGCTCTGAATGCAAATTGTTACAAAAAGTATTTGCGTCGCTGCCGTCTGCAGTTTGTTTAGAACCCAAAGCAGTTTTATAACTTTGTTAACTTAAAACGTAAATCAAGTAGATTTCCTCCCTCTCTATCATACGAAAATAAGAAAGCAACTGATGATCAGTCGGCCGCCGATTTGTTTGCAGACTTTTTTCAATCAACTTATAGTTGCCCTTTACATCCATACCCTTATAGTATAGAAAATTTTAACACTGTCTTCTGTCCTTCTATCGATGAAGCCAAATCATAAGCTATTTGACTTGTCACTATCCAATAGTTATTTCCCACCTATTTGGAAAAACTCTTTTTCCATTCCTCTTCACAAAAGTGTCCGCAATTCCTAAGATTTTTGAAAAAAATTTTAGGGCTCAGTTAACTTTTATGTGTAAATATATAATTTCACCCCATCAACATGGGATTATAAGGGCAAGATCAACAGCTTCTAATCTTTTAGAATTCTCATCTCTCTTCAATCTATGATTTCGGAACAAAATGCAAACTCCGTAAATAATAATCTCTTAATTCATAAGTTAAATTTGATTGGTTTTCCTCAAAAGCTCCTTCTGTGGATATCTGATTATTTAACTAACAGGTCTCAACGAGTTCTTCTTAAAGAATGTCTTTCTAAGCCGATCTTAGTTACTTCTGGTGTTCCTCAGGGCAGCCACCTTGGACCATTGCTATTTAACATTTTTATTAACGATCTTCCTTCAATACTCCTTCACTCTAACATTCTTATGTATGCTGATGATGTGAAACTCTGTTTGACACACAATGATCCTTCAAATAACCTTCTTCAAACAGATCTTGATTTGTTTTTTGAATAGTGCAGCCATAATTTTCTGCATCTTAACTGTTTGAAGTGCAAGGTTATGTCATTTAACAGATGTATTTATCATGTCATCAATTACAATCTTAACTTAACCCCACTCTTAAGAATATCTGAAGGAGCTGATTTAGGTATACTCTTTGATCATAAATTGAAACTTAATCGTCACATTACACAAATTGTCAATAAGGATTCATCAAAAGATGGGCCAAAGAATTCGAGGATCCTTACACGACAAAGTTGCTTTACACTTCTCTTATTCGTCCAACTCTTGAATATGGGTCTTCCGTGTGGTCGCCGCAATACCATATTCACCAAGATAGAATTGAGTCTGTTCAAAAGCAGTTTGGCTTGCGCATTTTTAATTGGGTTCCAGGTGTAGACTTACCACCATACTCTAGTAGACTACTTCTAATTAACCTACCTTCTTTAACTAACAGTCGTATTATGTTAGGCGTTATGTTAATTGTAAAGCTAATAAAGTACAATATCGATTCCCCTACTCTGCTTACTCAACTTAATTTCTGTATTCCTTCTAGAGTTACACGTAATTTTATACCACTATCCTTGGCCTTTTGTAATACTAACTACAGCTTGCATGACCCTTTCCGAGTTCTATGTGCTGACTACAAAAGACTGTCTAGAGTTTTCAACTCCGAGTCCTCCCTTTACTCTGTTAGACTGTCTATCCTTAATCAATTAACACTACATGCTAAAAACTAATATTAATCTACCGATCTGATTGGGTTTTACTGGGTTTTCCCCAATCCTTTGCAGCAAATGTTGGATCGAGAATTCTTGTTTCGTTATCCCCAGCCTAAATTTAGAAATATATATTTTTAATTAATTTTAAATTTTTGGCATATTGCAAAATTTATTTTTAAGATCTAAATTTCCAATTTTAATTTAATATAATCTAATTTTAATTTTAAGTCGACCTATTTAGTTGACGTTAAATAAATAAATCAATAAAATAAATAAAACAATCGCAGAAAATATAATTTACTAGATGATAGGGAACTAGAAGATGCTCTGAGCTACTCAAGAGAGGAAGCAGAAAATGAGAATAATCAAGTAGGAGAACAGGAAGTAGTAGATGATGGCTTCACAGTTTTAGGATTGCCTGAAATAGATCCACATCTAAATGTTTTAAATGTGGATGGAAATATTGATATAAATGCTGAATATAGTAATGTCCGTTTTATTAAGCTTCCAGCCTTAGTTTCTCAGGAAAGCTTAGCTAATATAGTTAGATCTCTTAATTTAAAGCAGAAGCTATATTTCACACATGTTTTGCATAATGCCAAAATCAATAATGTCTTTTATGAATTTGTTGGAGGCGGTGCCGGAGTCGGAAAGAGTCGACTTATATCAGCAATTTTTCAGTCATTATCCGTAATGTACAACAGTATACCATGAGCTGATCCGACATCTGTTAAAATCCTCTTATGTGCACCAACAGGAAAAGCAGCATTCGGAATTAGTGGTTCGACACTGCATTCCATGTTTTCACTTCCTGTTAATCAATCTTGCTCAGCACCTCTAAGGGCCTTAAGCCATGATTTAGTTAATAAATTTAGTTAATAATCGATCTTAAATTAATTATAATTGATGAAATATCAACGGTTAGCTCTCTAATGTTTTCATATTTGGATTCCCGTTTGAAGCAAATTTTCAAAAATACTTCTCCTTTGGTGGTGTTTCTATCATCGTATTCGGTAATCTTAGACAGTTACAGCCGGTAGGAGGTAGTTGGATTTTCAATCCAAATACCACTGACCTTTACCATGAAATATTTGGTACGTATCTCTGGGACCTTTTTTTGTATTTTGAGCTCACAGAGATAATGCGTCAACAAGACGATCAGGTTTTCGCTTCTGCCTTAAATAATATGGCATCGGGTTGTATGACAGCCGATGATATTGTCATTTTCCAATCTAGAATAAGCGAACCATCGGCAGTGCCCGATGATGCAATTCATCTGCTTAGTAATAATAATGAGGTAGATTTATTCAATGTAACGAAACTTAGCTCAATTGCTACTGAGCAATTTTACTCTACTGCTAAAGATTTTATTAAGGCGGGCCATTTGGAACCAGTTAGGAAACAAATAATATTAGAAGAAGTGAAGGGTTTTAAAACTTCCGCTACACAGGGACTCTGTACGTCTCTTCTCCTAAAAAATACTGCCAAGTACATGATGACGGTCAATGTAGGCACAGGGGATGGATTAGTAAAAGGGACATCAGGTGTGTTGATGCAAATAGATTTCAATACAACCAACACTACCAACATTTTATGGATGAAATTTACAGAGGAAACAGTTCTGCCCTTAATACTTTCTACTGATGCTTCAGTCATCAATATTATGGTTCGTGGAAACTTCCATAAGCAATGAAACTGTAGAAATACCTGGGTTCACTATTGTAGTTCAACTTGAATCAATTAGGCCCTTAACAGGCATCATAATTTATGTAAAGAACGAGCTAGTAGATAGAGTTTCCCATACATTTAGCAGTAGAAAATCTTTTGAATCAGTAGTTTTTGAGTTCGGCATATTTATGTTTGATGCCATAAGTTTTCTTATATTAAATAAAAGTCCAGACTTTCCTCTGTCCGCATTTAAAATAGAATTTGAGGAGATAATTCAGCAATTTTCTCGTTAAGGTGATTTAGGGGATAGCTTGCTAGTTTTAGGAGACTTTAATTTGTGCCTCAAAACCTTTAATAGGTGTAGGAGTATTTATAATCCTTTGCTTAGCAAAGGATTTAGGAGTTTGTTAGATTTGAAAACGTCCACTACCAATATGGATACACATATTGATTGGGCGTTTTCAAATATATTAGATAATGAAAAGATTAGGACTTTTGAGGTTTTGCATAGCCATCACAATGGGATATCTGTTAGTATTCAGGATAGCATGAGTTTGTAATGTTTGGAATAGGTTAGAAATTAAGAAATTTAAATGACAGGATATATGTAAATATGTATGTAGGCATATTTTAATAATACTTTAATTTAATTATCTAATAGTTAAGTAAAACCATTGAATGGAAAATTGGTTTGACAATTATTATTATTTTTATTATTTTTATACCCTTGGACCTTGTTATCGATATTGGCTAATTTAAAATTTATAAAGAAATACCGATATATACTGCTCACACCGCTTTAGGAAATTGCGGCGATAAATTATTGGCAAAATATCGAAATTGAAGTAAGGTGGCAGCGCACTGCTGTATTATTATTAATTTATAGCTTGCGATTAGTATTATACAATTAAATTCTTTTTATGGCAACATACGTCCAACGGTATCCCACTGTCGCGTGTCGCTCGACTGTTGCTCTCGTTTTTTACTGAAAATACCTCAACTTAAACAACGATTTTAACTAAATTAAGTACTCGCTGGAGAGCGATATAATAAACGCGTCAGAATGAGTTACCAATTCATGGGTGAATGAAGAGAATTCTTCCTTAAATTAAGATCCTTCGATTTCTTACAAGGACGATCGTATTGTATCAATAGTACTATGTCAGTAGTGTGTGAAAATTACTTGGCATTGAAATTCAAGGATGAATCGAAAGGCATGTGTTGCTTACAAGGAAAAGTCAAATTAAAAGAAGTTCTCCCACCTCAAGAACCACTTCACTCTCTTCTTACGGGTGATCATTAGAAATCCAAGCAATTCATGCGCAATATACGCCGTTATAATATCGCATTTCAAATGACCTCTTTTAAAAGTAAGCAAGTCGTTGAGCGTGGGTTCATAGCTACATTTAAAATTTAAGGGCAAGTGTACCACACGATCACAAATTTCTGCAAATATATTTTATTGCAGATCCAGATACATAAGCATCTACGCGGTGTACAAGTGTTGCACAGCCAATTGATAGAGATTTGATAAGATCTCTCCCAGATATGTTACATTGTCATAATTGCTACATACAGTCTTCCAAACTGCGATTGAGAGTGTTTCAGCAGATACTCCTGACTTTAATGTCGTAGTCCATGCAAATAAAGTTCCTGTTGGAGAACACAGAGGACGATACAATGCGCCTTCCACGAGTGAAGTAGCAGTGGTGATAGCTGGACAGCAATTTGACAAAAGAGATATTGTATTGCATGATGATAATTTTCAAAAAATTTCAAAGTTACACAAATCTTATGACAGCTTACAATATCCTTTGATACTATGTCGTGGAGAAAATGGTTATGCCATTAATATTTCTCAAGTTGACCCAATCGGTGGTACACCTCTGCGTAAAACAGTGTCATGTATGAACTACTATTGCTACCGTATAATGAAAAGACGTAATAATTTCAATACTTTGCTTAGATATGGAATGTTAACAACCCAATACTTGGTAGATTAATATGCGAAAATTAACTCTGAGACATTGGCCTACATCCGTAATAATCAAACTAAATTGATAGCTGAAAATTACGTTCATCTTCAAGATACTTTACAGGCGAATGAACACCGCAACGGCATTGGGCAGTTGGTTACACTACCTTCATCCTTCACAGGTGGACCTTGATATTTACACGAAAAATCGCAAGACACCATGACTTACGTAAGAAATTACGGAAAACCTGATTTATTTATAACTGTAAGATGTAACCTAAATTGGCCGGAAACCAAAGAAAATATTAACACCAATTTTCATTTCCATTTAAAAGTACAGAAACTCCTGCACCTCATTAGCAAGTTTCATATATTCGGTCCGCCACGCTGTCATATGTACACAATCGAATGGCAGAAACGTTGCTTGCCACATTTACACCTGTTGGTCTGCTTAGTGAACAGAATTAATTCCACAAAGAGTATATTTCACAGAGATCAATATACAAGAAGAATTGACAGCATTCTTCAAGTTATGTGCTCAAGATGATTTCGCGAAAACACTGACATATGACAGAGTTCCAGGTTACTATACATGGAACCAGAGTTCTAAGTCTTTTCAACGGCGAAAATAAGGTACTGCGGTTGATTGTTTCCCCGGAGTAAAGAAAACGAATTCCCTTGGCAGAGTCTACGTGGTTCATCCCAACAACAGCGAATGCTTTTATCTGAGAATTTTACTGCACATTGTAAAAGGCCCGACATCCTTTGCACACCTAAGAACTGTACAAGGTGTTGTTTACAATACTTGTCAAGCAGCATGCAAAGTTATTGGGCTCTTGGAAGACGATTTTCCCTGGAAAAACACTTTATCAAAAGCAGCTGTTTGTAGTTCAGCTACATCATTAAAATGTTTATTTGCCGTGGTAGTAGTGTTTTGTCAAGTAACAGATTCTGTTAATCTATGGAATAAATTTCAAGAAAATATAGACAGTGATATTCTGATTCGGCGATGGCGAGATTTAAACTCAGATGATGTACAATATGATCAAAACATATTTGACGATGCATTATTGGAAGTAGTGCAATTACTTTGGGGTAAATCGATCAAGGATTTTGGGCTGCCGATCCAGCTAATTCTACTAACTCTGATTTAACTAACAGTGCCGAATACACAAGAGAAACATCATGCGATCAAACGAGACTTTTACAAAATATAGCTCAAGATGAGCCACGATTAAACATCGATCGGAAAATTGTATTCACTGCATTACTATTAACAATTGATAACAATGAATGGAAATTGTTTTTCCTTGATGCCCAAGGAGGTACAGGAAAAACATTTTTAATCAATCTGCTTTTAAAAAAAGTGAGATCTATCGGTAAAATTGCGTTAGCTGTTGCGTCATCTGGCATTGCCGCTTCGCTTTTGGAAGGAGGCCGAACCGCACACTCCACATTCAAGCTCCCGCTCAAATTCGCCACCGATGATAACAACAGCGTCTGTAGTGTTTCTAATCAGAGTAGTACAGGAAAATTGATGCGTGAATGCTCATTAATATTCTGGGACGAAGCTACCATGCTACCATGTCAAAAATGAGCGATTCAGTCACCAACTACTCGGTCGATAGTGTTCTCGATTTGGAAGAAGCTGTTTATTTTCCTACAGAATTTTTAAACTCTTTGAACCCGTCTTGACTCCCTCCTCACAAAATGGTGTTGAAAGTAGGTTGTCCTGTTATTTTATTAAGAAACCTAAACTTTGCAATGGCACGCGTTTGCCGGTAAAATCACTGAAAACTTTCATAATAGAGTGCACAATAGTCACAGGATGTGGTACCGGAGAAAATGTATTGATTCCCCGAATCCCTCTGATACCATCGGATTTACCCTTCCAATTTAAACATTTACAGTTTCCATCTTTTGCAATGACCATTAATAAATTGCAGGGTCAAACCTTCTACGTTGCAGGCTTAGATTTGAGCGTTGACTGTTTTTCACATGGATAACTGTATGTCGCTCTTTTCAGAGTAACCTCCAGAGAAAACATGTTTGTATTGTCTAATGACAAGAAAGCTGTGAACGTTGTTTATAAAGACATTCTGTAATATGTTTTAAAAATAAAAAAAATAGTTAAAAATGTAAAAAGTAAATGAGTAAAAATGTAGTGTATGAATTTAGATATTCCAAAGATAGCAGGAAATCTTCATGATATTGGGAAAGGGGGATTTTTTTACTCCAAATTTAACGCGATCGGGCCTCGGGCAGTAATGAATAAATCAAAACTACTGGATCGATTTTAATCACACAGGCTATATATTTTATACCCGTGCGAAGCCGGAGCGGGCCGCTATCTTTCTATATACAAGGTTCATAGTTTTTCTGTAGTGTATTTAGTATCAGCATTGCACCCGTGCGAAGCCGGGCGGGTCGCTAGTATATAATATAAGAAAACTTATGGCATCAAACCTAAATATGTCGAACTCAAAAACAACTAAGCCAAAAGTTTTTCTACTGCTAAATGTATGGGAAACTCTATCTAAATAGTTCTTTGCTTAAATTATGATGCCTGTTAAAGGCCTAATTGATTTAAGTTGAACCCAGGTATTTCTACAGTTTCATTGCTTATGGAAGTTTCCACGAAGCATAATATGGATGACTGAAGCATCAGCTTGTCCGATCTAATATCTTCAAGATTGGAATTCAAGCTATGAGTATTATGGAAGAAAATGGTAAGGGCATAAACGCAGTAGTTTTTTAGTCCGCAATTTCTCCAATTGGGCTTTCACTTTATCATTGTTTTTGGGAGACTTAGGAAGAACACAGTTTCCAATAATGAACAATCCTAAAGCAGTAGTTTCTCTACTACAGGCTACGTACGAGGTGGGTTCAAAAAGTACGGGGACTTTTCAAAATTCACGGGAAATGTACTTTCGATTATCGATTTTTTATTTTGTTATGTTGGTACACTCTTCCCGAACCTGTGAATGGCTTCTTTTATTTGGTTGTGAGAGGCGTAAAGGTTATAAGTGTTTTGCGTGCTCGGTGGATTTTTTGCTAAATTTTGACAAAAAGAATCGTCGCATGAGCATCGCTCAAGATCTGTTGAAGGACGTCAACGATGACCCAGATTTACTCAAAAGGGACATAACTGGAGACGAATCATGGGTATATGGTCATGATATCGAAACCAAAGTCCAATCTCCCCAATTGAAGAGCATCAGGAGTTCTTACCATATAATAAACAGTATTATCTTGAAGTTATGCGCCGTTTGCGAGAACCGATTCGAAAAAAACGTCCAGAATTGTGGAAAAAGAATTCATGGCTTTTGCATCACGATAATGCTCCTGCTCACTCATCTTTGCTTGTGAGAAATTTTTTGGCCAAAAACAACACCGATGTGCCTTTTTCTTGTTCCCAAAACTAAAGAGACCTATGAAAGGACGGAGATTTGCAACGATTGAGGAGATAAAGACTGCATCGCAGGAAGAGCTCAAGGAAGAGTGCTTATGAGAAGTGCTTTGAGGTTTGGAAAAACCGTTGGCATAAGTGTATGGTATTGTATCTGAGGGGGATTACTTTGAAGGCGAAAACATAAATATTGATAAATAATTAAATATTTTTTCTTAAAAATACAAAGTCACCTTAGTTTTTGAACACACTGGCACTACTGCTGGCGAAAAAATGCATACCTAAACAGCAGTAGACGGCTTCCTGAGCGGATATCGCAGTGCCAATTATAAATTTGTTGACTTTTGCTTAATAGTTACATTGTTATTGTCCATAATCTCATTGATTGCCTCACGCATCAACATTGAGATACCTGTGTAGGACTTGTTAATATAATTAACGACGTAGCTGCAGCAAACATAGGGGTCTAACAGAAATTGAATATCCATATTTGCTAACTGCAACAAAAGGAGATGCTTTTTATAAGTGTTAAGCTCGTTCGCTGAAAAAAATCGCTTCAAAAAAACTTTTTGTTTCTTTATGCTTGATCTTACAGCATTAATTGGAATCGTTTTGTGGACTGCTGCCAAAGCAGCCGTTTATCTTCGCAGACTGCTAAAGAAAATTGCCTGTTTAGACCAAGGTAAAGGGTAAAGATATTAGGTGAAAATATTAGTGCGCAGCCTTTCTCTAAGCCCTATACATCACAAGCGCACTAAACACATAGATATTAAGAATCCCTTCGTAAAAGAGAAAATTGAAAGAAAAGAAATTTAATTTGAGTAAGTATCAACTAATGAAAATGTTTCTGATATCTTTACAAAAGGCTTAGGAAAGCAAAAGCATTATGAATTAATTAAATATCTTGGATTAAATTAAAATAAATGTATGTGGTTTAAGAGGAAGTGTTGAATATCGATTATGTTGAATATTGAGTACCTTTTGTTTGTAAGCTTTATACCAACTGTCTGGCAATCTTGTAATCTCTTATGTTTTACTTCACATTAATATTTTCTCTTACAGAAGTCAATTTAACATAGCGCGTGTGTTTTTTTATCTAAATAACCAACACTTACTTTGTGCAAATGTATGTAACAGGAAGAAGGAGGCGTCGGAGACCCCAAAATCTATATATATGTAAATTCTTTCTCAGTATCACTATCCGATTGGGCCATGTCCTCCTGTCTGAATGAACGCGCCGATCTCAGCTATTACAAAAGCTGGGGATACCAAAATTATCAAGAAGATTCCTGTATTCAATACGCTGATGAAGTTTATTTTCAATTTGGGATATCACGCCTACCGCACCCGAAATTTCCTACATTTGAAATATTCATGTCTTAACGTTCTTTTCGCTGCACACATATAGATAAATATTATATGAGCCTATCCTTCAAACTGCAAACCGATCGGATATTAATCACGGAATTTATTCGACCAGCAAACAAGTTGTTGCTGACGTCATAACTGTATTACTTGTGCAGGAAACAAAAAGACAAATGATGCAAGCGCGTTGCGCGAGCTTTTTTCGACTCTTTCCTTTCTCTGCACATGTCAATTACGGAAAATACATGTGCATAATTATGTAAATTTGTATACCAATAGAGTGGTAGATCGGTATGCATGAATGAATATGCATGTGCATTATATTCATAATATGCAAACGTGCACATATGATTAGTATTTAAAAATTCATATTTTAGGGTTAGTAAAAAATACAAAAACATAAAATGCAATTAAATAAATATTAAATTTGATTACTCGATTTTTTGCGAGTTGTCGATATTGGCCAATTTGAAATTTATAAAGAAATACCGATATACACTGCTCACACCGCATTTTGCAGTCTTTCGCGCGCTAGGAAATTGCGGCGATAAATACGAGTAATTGACAACGTATCGAAATTGATTCAAGGTGCCAGTGTACTGCAGTGATGATGAATTTGTAGCTTGCGATTAGTATCATACAATTAAATACTTTTTATAGCAATATACGAGGGTCGTTTGATAAGTCCGTGACTTTTTGAATAAAATATATTTTTTTCGTCAAAGAAGCGTTTTATTTCTCAACATAATCTCCTTTTAGCTCTATACATTTAGTCCAGCGTTTTTCCAATTTTTTTATTCCTTCCAAATAATAGGTTTTCTCAAGGCCCTCAAAATAGTCGTTTGTTTCTGTGATGACCTCTTCATTTGACCCGAATCTCTTACCGCCGAGCCATTTCTTCATGTTTGGAAACAAAAAATAGTCACAGGGGGCTAAATCTGGAGAATATGCTGGATGGGGTAGCAGTTCGTAGCCCAATTTATGAAATTTTGCCATGCTGACTACACACGTGTGCACCCGTGCATTGTCCTGATGGAACAGCACTTTTTTTTCGCCAAATGCGGTCGTTTCTGCTTCAAATCAATATCGAATCTGTCCAAAAGCTCTGAATAATATTCGCCGGTGATCGTTTTACCCTTTTCAAGGTAATCGATGTGAATGATACCTTGTGCATCCCAAAAAACTGTGGCCATGACCTTGTTGGCCGACAGACCCACCTTGGCCTTCTTTGGTGCACGTTCACCCGGAGAAACCCACTGTCTTGATTGTTCTTTGGTCTCTGGTGTGGTGTGGTGGATCCATGTTTCGTCTACGGTAACGAAACGGCGCAAAAATTCGTTTGGATTGCGGTTGAACATCGCCAAACACTCCTTTGAAATGGTCACACGGTTGCGCTTATGGTCGTGTGTGAGCAATCGCGGCACCCATCGCGCGGAAAGCTTTTTCATGTCCAAATATTCATGTAAAATGTGATGTACCCGTTCAGTTGAGATGCCTACAGCCTCAGCTACCTCACGCACTTTCATTCTCCGATCATCCAATATCATTCCATGGATTTTGTCGACGATTTCTGGCATGACGACCTCTTTTGGGCGACCTGAACGTTCGGCATCACTTGTACTGGTAAGACCACAACGGAACTCAGTAAACCATTTCTTAACCATTGAAATTGATGGTGCAGAGTCCCCATAATATTTATCAAGTCTTTCCTTGGTTTCGGTGATGGATTTTTTACGCAAAAAATAATGCTTAATTAGCACACGAAATTCACTTTTTTCCATTTTCGTTAAAATTCACGAGATCGTCTGCTTTCAATGCCTATAAAACGCAAACTAAGAAACGCAGCTTTCTCAAAATTTTACAGTCAGCTGTTAATCGATAACTGCTGACAGGAGCAGTGTTGTATTTAGAGCAGGTGCGCGGCAAATACAAAAAGTCACGGACTTATCAAACGACTTCTGCTCTCGATGATAAATAAATTTTATCAAATTTTTATTGAGCGTTTAAATTTTATTTAATGAGAACCAACAAAAACATTTTACGATCGCGGCAGAAAACGAACCACGAATACAGGCTACATAAGTACTACATAGTTCTGGATAGTTCACTTGACCACTGATCAATTCCTGCGGAAGTCGAAATGGGATGTACATTTGTACACAATCAATAGGTGGCGTGGTAGATCGATATGAATGTATGCAAGTATTTACATGCATGTGTACATATTTATAATATTCATAATATGCGTACGTGCACATACAATATGATTATCATTTAATAATTCATATTTTAGGGTGAGTAAAAAATATTTACAAAACCATAAATGCAATTAAATAAATATTTTGATTACTCGATATATATACTCTACTTGTATTGCGTGAAAATAAAGACATCCACGTTGATATTTCTACATTCAGTTCACAATATTGATTTGAGCTCTCAATATTTATTATTTATGTCGCTAGTGTGGGCTTGTCTATGCGAAAAAATTAATTTTGACAGCTTGCGAATTTTTAGATGCGTGCTGCACGGATTTTTATCCGTTGCCGGACTGACTTTCACAACGCACAACCATAACATGGCACCATTAAAAATTCTTTCTTTTCACTTATCAAGAGTTTTTCTTCTAGAGACTCTTGGGAGTGTTTTTTATTTTTTTAGGCCATGGACAAAAAAAAAATTCAAGGACTATTGTGTTTGTTGGAACGTAAATGTGCGTAACAGGCAGAAGGAGGCATCTCCGACCCCATAAAATACATATATTCTGAATCAGCATCAACAGACGAGTTGATTGAGCTATGTCTGTCTGTCCGTCTATCCGTCTGACCGTTAGTCCGTCTATCTGTATGAACGCCTATATCTCAGAAACTATGTTAGATAGAGCCACAAAATTTTGTTACAACGCACAGTGGTTCCCATTGTATGGGGAAAGCAAAAATACTTCTAGTTGAGGTAGACACTTGACACTTCGCACAACATTTTCTTATTTTTGTAGCAAAATTATATGAAACGAGGGCAACAGTCGAGCGGCACGCGACAGTGGGATACCCTTAGACGTATGTTGCCATAAAAAGTATCTAATTGTATAATACTAATTATTATGAGCAGTATATATCGGTATTTCTTTAAAAATTTTGAATTGGCCAATATCGATAACTTGCAATATATCGAGTAATCAAAATTAATATTTATTTAAATGCATTTTATAGTTTTGTATTTTTTACTGACCCTAAAATATGAATTATTAAATAATAATCATATGTGCACATAAGCATATTATAAATATTATGAATATGTACCCAAGCATGTAAATACTTGCATATATTCATAATCATTTACCACGCCACCTATTGGTTGAGTTAGGTTATATTTATGCACATGTATTTTCGGTAATTGACATGTGCATGGAGAAGAAGAGTCGAGAAACAGCTCGTGCTTCGCGCATGCATCGTTTGTCCTTTTCTTTCCTACGAAAGTAATTTAGTTCTGACGTCATCGACAACTTCTTTGCTGGTCGAAGGGTCGAAATGGTTTATCTAATAACTTCAGTGTTTATTGTCCGATCAGATTGCAATTCGGAGGATAAGTTCATATAGTATTTATCTCTATATATACTAAAGCAGAACGTTAAGAAATGAGTAAATCGCCATGTAAATCAAAATTGGCGGATTGCGGGGGCGGTAGGCGTGTTATTCCAAATTGAAAATAAACTTGATTTGCGTATGGTATACAGGAATCTTCATGCTAAATTTGGTGTCCCTAGCTTTTGTAATAGCTGAGATCGGCGCGTTCATCCAGACAGACAGACAGACGGACAGACGGACATACGGACAGACAGACGGACATGGCTCAATCGACTCGGCTAGTGATCCTGAGCAAGAATATATATACTTTATGGGATTTCCGACGTACATCCTTTACGTACATTTGCACAAAGTTAGTATACCCTTTTTTGACCACTTTCAGTGGTCCAAGGGTATAAAAATCAGCCGGATCGGACCACTATATCATAGCTGTCATATGAACGATCAGTTTGAAATTAAGTGTTAGTATTAAAAACTTTTTTGTTTTCAATTATTTTCAACGACAACTTGGAATTCTTCATAAGAAATTAGCATATATATCCAGGGCGAGCTTAGCGAAAATTATATGCTATATCATATAGCTGCTATAGGAACAATCAGTCGAAAACCGTGATTTTGTTTGAAAAATCATTTTGTTGCAAACAATATTGGATGAAATTTTGTTCATTCATTTAATAACAACAACCACAAAATAATTTTTTAGGTTATATACATTGATATACTTATATTTTAATTATTCGAAATTCAAAAAAATATATAGTACATTTATATGTGCAAGTTATCACCCTCAGTCCCTCTATATTCACTAAGGCAATTTTAAACAGTTTTCAAAGCCACTTGGGAACCCAGTTTTCTAGCGCTATCCCATTGCGTCATTCCATTTAAGAAATTTATTCGCACTCTTGCGCCAGTCTCTTAAAAGCATAAACAATATCCAAAGCCCGTCATCGGCCTCGAGCCACTCTTTTCGTTAAACAAACAATCTTTTCCAAGAGGCAGTTATTAAACTACGCAGTTCAAAGACGTAAATATTGACCTCTTGGTCACTTATCACCCATCCTAAGTAGAACCGTTCAAGTGTCAACAAAATTCTCGATCAAGAGCGTATCATAAACAACGCTCTCATGATCTGTGTCTCCACGCGTCTATTGTAAACAAATCCTTCTTCGCCCAAGCGCGTTATTAATTTCACCATGAACGAAAGCTTTGGTTCCATTTCCGAAAGCTCTTGATCCCCAAGTCGAAAGCTTTTGAGAGAAGCTTTGACAATACTTTAGATTAAGAATATATCTGTAACATTAGTCCTAATTTTGCTATCAATAAAGACGGAAGTGTTCTTCCAACAAAAAATAAATTTTTTCCATTTCGCGTTCGCGTGTTAGTTAATTTGCAAATGTACAAGGTGAAACAATATATAATTTAAAAAGATTGCTCACCTGATTGGGCACCTGTCGACACTTGAATTCAACGTTTTCTTAATTTTAAAATGTTAATAAACAATGCACAAAAAGATTTATTAATTTACGTGGAAATGGACATAATGAAAACTCCAACGAAAGATAGCAAACATAAACAAAGAACATCTGCAACTATATACTAAACACAACACTAATTTACGCTAAACACAGAACGTCGTACATATAATTTTTGTTTTAAAAATATACTAAATACCATTATTTATTATGCGAATGCTTTCCATTGCAGAGTAATGTCGATTTATAAGGTTTTTTATAGATTTTACGGACAGCTTCACTTGCAAGTTGCTCACGCTGCAATAATCGATTGATATCATGCTGTCTCTTTCGATGCTATTCTTGAAGCGGACAGTTAGAGCAAAACAAAAACATGAATAAATTTGAATAGCCAGACCAATTATGAGAAAGTAATGATACATTTAAAGTCAAAATTTGGTCTTTGATTTTTTTTTTTTATTTTTGGCCTATGGGGGGAACCACTGTGCTATGGGGGAACCACGTTCGTGTATTGCAGTGTGTTTACGTCGAAAACTCGCCGCCGGAAAGTAGGCAGCACTTCGGCGTAAACAGTGCGAGAGTCACCTAAGGGCTCTCGCGCTCTTTTATCCAGCTCATAATGTTAAGTAATAATATGTAATAACATGTAATAATATGTAATAACATAAAACCAGTTGAAAAAATACAAGTGAAGTGAACGGATCACGCGCCCCGAATCGTCTTTTTATGCGAATTGTTTTATCGCGTCGGTTCCAATTTCGCCATAGTGCCAGCGATCCCCATTATCGTAAAAGAAGGAAGGAAGTCTTCTGTTGCCGCCGTCACAAACATTGGTCCTTCGAGCCGGATTAATATCTACATTTGGACTTACGTCGCTGGAAATTCTTCCCCCCGCTCCGCCCGAATCAATCTGCATCAGCATCTCGTCAGGATCACTCAGATAAGTACTAAACTTTTACTTATTTTATACGGCAGAGGGCTGTGTGTAATTCCTCCTCTGTGGAAAAAGAAGAAATTTCTTCTTTTTTTTCCTCATAACCTCGCAATTTGCGCTACCGGCATCTCTATACGTACATATGCATGTTGCTGCTTTTGTAAGTACATACGTACCTATAGACGATTGCCATATTCGAATGTTTTAAATACATATAATTACACACAGTTTCCTCCACATAAATTATATTTATTAACCTCTACCATGTATGTACCTTCTCCTACTTTTTTCTGTGTAAAAAAAGAACATACAGAATTGATTCAAATTGTATGCTAATATAAGCAAATACATTGCCTAGGTCCAAACCTCAACCGGCAATTGTATCTCCAATGTCAATCACTAAAAACATAACACTTATTTCCCATTTTAAAAAAAAAGGGGTAAAATTTATTTATTGATAGTAAAATTCACATACAGTTCTCCTTATATACATACGTACATACATATCTATCGGCAGCAATATTTCGGCTACACCGGCACAAGACACACAAAAAAACCTACTCGTAAGTTTCGTTTTTATTATCCACTGGAAATTTTCGTTATAAATATAAATAAAGTTATATTATTGTACAAATATATAAATTATTATACATTTGTTAACCCTTTGCCGGCTTTAGTGATCGCAGTTCGACCACCACTTATTTCCATTCAGTCAGTGTTATTGTTTCCAGGGCTGCACTAGCTCAAATATTAAAATATCATTTAGTGGGCAACCGTGACTTTTAAAGTCACTTATTTTTGAATTATCGTCTCATTGTGCACTGTGTTGTGGTATTACAAAGCGCTGCAACATTGAAAAAGAAATTTCGAATATATTTTCCTCCGTCTGAGAAAATATATCCTAAATAATAAATAATTATTTATTTATTTTTTACAATTTAATTTATTAGCTCTAATTAAATTATATTGCGTCTTTTCTCAGAGTTTCACGTGGAGTATAAAAATTGTTTTAATAATTATTATTACTCAATAAAATATTTCGATTCTTATAAATAATATGTATATTATTTTTTTTGCAACTGTTTTTCCAAAAGGTGTTGCCTTGTAATTTAACAACATATTCCTCACTCAATAGATTCGATAAAGTTCAGATCGATTTACCATCTTTTCTGTGGTTTATTATTAAAATAATAATAATCAACTTTCCCGTCCAATTTCCAATTTACCTTTCTGGTTTCTTCATCACCATCAATTGCATCTTTCTCGCCTTTTGAAGGTTCGGTTATGCCAATTGATAGCGGTAAAGACACCAAGAAACACCTTATTGTACAAGCGACTCAGCATAGATGTTCAAGTTCTCTTCCAAGTTCCCTTGGCAGAACACCCTCTCCCGCCACACAAAGGAAAGTTTCATTTCCGGCCACATCCAAGGCTAGTCAGGTACCAAAATTTAGGTGCACGCTCCTCCAATCACTCGCTCAGTTGGTCATCAAATTTCCCAGGCAATAAAAATTGCACTACAAGAGTTCATTAACGCTTCAGATAAGCTCACGCAATTCGAAGCTTGGATTCAAAATTCTCCTGCAGCCTCACTTCACACTCACAGAGTGCGTCTTGAGCAGCTTCGCTCCATACGGAGTCTTGTCGAACATAAATACGAACTCTGTTCCAACGCATTGTCTCAAACGGAGACAAGTGTTGAGGACTAATTCGCCATGCAAGCCCGATATGACCACTGCTACGAGGGTCGTTTGATAAGTCCGTGACTTTTTGTATTTGCCGCGCACCTGCTCTAAATACAACACTGCTCCTGTGAGCAGTTATCGATTAACAGCTGACTGTAAAATTTTGAGAAAGCTGCGTTTCTTAGTTTGCGTTTTATAGGCATTGAAAGCAGACGATCTCGTGAATTTTAACGAAAATGGAAAAAAGTGAATTTCGTGTGCTAATTAAGCATTATTTTTTGCGTAAAAAATCCATCACCGAAACCAAGGAAAGACTTGATAAATATTATGGGGACTCTGCACCATCAATTTCAATGGTTAAGAAATGGTTTACTGAGTTCCGTTGTGGTCGTACCAGTACAAGTGATGCCGAACGTTCAGGTCGCCCAAAAGAGGTCGTCATGCCAGAAATCGTCGACAAAATCCATGGAATGATATTGGATGATCGGAGAATGAAAGTGCGTGAGGTAGCTGAGGCTGTAGGCATCTCAACTGAACGGGTACATCACATTTTACATGAATATTTGGACATGAAAAAGCTTTCCGCGCGATGGGTGCCGCGATTGCTCACACACGACCATAAGCGTATAAAAATCCAAGGGTATAAAAATCAGCCGGATCGGACCACTATATCATAGCTGTCATATGAACGATCAGTTTGAAATTAAGTGTTAGTATTAAAAACTTTTTTGTTTTCAATTATTTTCAACGACAACTTGGAATTCTTCATAAGAAATTAGCATATATATCCAGGGCGAGCTTAGCGAAAATTATATGCTATATCATATAGCTGCTATAGGAACAATCAGTCGAAAACCGTGATTTTGTTTGAAAAATCATTTTGTTGCAAACAATATTGGATGAAATTTTGTTCATTCATTTAATAACAACAACCACAAAATAATTTTTTAGGTTATATACATTGATATACTTATATTTTAATTATTCGAAATTCAAAAAATTATATAGTACATTTATATGTGCAAGTTATCACCCTCAGTCCCTCTATATTCACTAAGGCAATTTTAAACAGTTTTCAAAGCCACTTGGGAACCCAGTTTTCTAGCGCTATCCCATTGCGTCATTCCATTTAAGAAATTTATTCGCACTCTTGCGCCAGTCTCTTAAAAGCATAAACAATATCCAAAGCCCGTCATCGGCCTCGAGCCACTCTTTTCGTTAAACAAACAATCTTTTCCAAGAGGCAGTTATTAAACTACGCAGTTCAAAGACGTAAATATTGACCTCTTGGTCACTTATCACCCATCCTAAGTAGAACCGTTCAAGTGTCAACAAAATTCTCGATCAAGAGCGTATCATAAACAACGCTCTCATGATCTGTGTCTCCACGCGTCTATTGTAAACAAATCCTTCTTCGCCCAAGCGCGTTATTAATTTCACCATGAACGAAAGCTTTGGTTCCATTTCCGAAAGCTCTTGATCCCCAAGTCGAAAGCTTTTGAGAGAAGCTTTGACAATACTTTAGATTAAGAATATATCTGTAACATTAGTCCTAATTTTGCTATCAATAAAGACGGAAGTGTTCTTCCAACAAAAAATAAATTTTTTTCCATTTCGCGTTCGCGTGTTAGTTAATTTGCAAATGTACAAGGTGAAACAATATATAATTTAAAAAGATTGCTCACCTGATTGGGCACCTGTCGACACTTGAATTCAACGTTTTCTTAATTTTAAAATGTTAATAAACAATGCACAAAAAGATTTATTAATTTACGTGGAAATGGACATAATGAAAACTCCAACGAAAGATAGCAAACATAAACAAAGAACATCTGCAACTATATACTAAACACAACACTAATTTACGCTAAACACAGAACGTCGTACATATAATTTTTGTTTTAAAAATATACTAAATACCATTATTTATTATGCGAATGCTTTCCATTGCAGAGTAATGTCGATTTATAAGGTTTTTTATAGATTTTACGGACAGCTTCACTTGCAAGTTGCTCACGCTGCAATAATCGATTGATATCATGCTGTCTCTTTCGATGCTATTCTTGAAGCGGACAGTTAGAGCAAAACAAAAACATGAATAAATTTGAATAGCCAGACCAATTATGAGAAAGTAATGATACATTTAAAGTCAAAATTTGGTCTTTGATTTTTTTTTTTATTTTTGGCCTATGGGGGGAACCACTGTGCTATGGGGGAACCACGTTCGTGTATTGCAGTGTGTTTACGTCGAAAACTCGCCGCCGGAAAGTAGGCAGCACTTCGGCGTAAACAGTGCGAGAGTCACCTAAGGGCTCTCGCGCTCTTTTATCCAGCTCATAATGTTAAGTAATAATATGTAATAACATGTAATAATATGTAATAACATAAAACCAGTTGAAAAAATACAAGTGAAGTGAACGGATCACGCGCCCCGAATCGTCTTTTTATGCGAATTGTTTTATCGCGGCGGTTCCAATTTCGCCATAGTGCCAGCGATCCCCATTATCGTAAAAGAAGGAAGGAAGTCTTCTGTTGCCGCCGTCACAAACATTGGTCCTTCGAGCCGGATTAATATCTACATTTGGACTTACGTCGCTGGAAATTCTTCCCCCCGCTCCGCCCGAATCAATCTGCATCAGCATCTCGTCAGGATCACTCAGATAAGTACTAAACTTTTACTTATTTTATACGGCAGAGGGCTGTGTGTAATTCCTCCTCTGTGGAAAAAGAAGAAATTTCTTCTTTTTTTTTCCTCATAACCTCGCAATTTGCGCTACCGGCATCTCTATACGTACATATGCATGTTGCTGCTTTTGTAAGTACATACGTACCTATAGACGATTGCCATATTCGAATGTTTTAAATACATATAATTACACACAGTTTCCTCCACATAAATTATATTTATTAACCTCTACCATGTATGTACCTTCTCCTACTTTTTTCTGTGTAAAAAAAGAACATACAGAATTGATTCAAATTGTATGCTAATATAAGCAAATACATTGCCTAGGTCCAAACCTCAACCGGCAATTGTATCTCCAATGTCAATCACTAAAAACATAACACTTATTTCCCATTTTAAAAAAAAAGGGGTAAAATTTATTTATTGATAGTAAAATTCACATACAGTTCTCCTTATATACATACGTACATACATATCTATCGGCAGCAATATTTCGGCTACACCGGCACAAGACACACAAAAAAACCTACTCGTAAGTTTCGTTTTTATTATCCACTGGAAATTTTCGTTATAAATATAAATAAAGTTATATTATTGTACAAATATATAAATTATTATACATTTGTTAACCCTTTGCCGGCTTTAGTGATCGCAGTTCGACCACCACTTATTTCCATTCAGTCAGTGTTATCGTTTCCAGGGATGCACTAGCTCAAATATTAAAATATCATTCAATGGGCAACCGTGACTTTTAAAGTCACTTATTTTTGAATTATCGTCTCATTGTGCACTGTGTTGTGGTATTACAAAGCGCTGCAACATTGCAAAAGAATTATCGAATATATTTTCCTGCGTCTGAGAAAATATATCCTAATAATAAATAATTATTTATTTATTTTTTACAATATAATTTATTATTTCTAAATAAATTATATTGCGTCTTTTCTCAGAGTTTCAAATAAATATTTTGATTCTTATAAATAAAATGTATATTATTTTTTTTTGCAACTGTTTTTCCAAAAGGTGTTGCCTTGTAATTTAACAACATATTCCTCGCTCAATAGATTCGATAAAGTCCCGATCGATTTACCTCATCTTTTCTGTGGTTTATTATTAAAATAATAATAATCAACTTTCCCGTCCAATTTCCAATTTACCTTTCTGGTTTCTTCATCACCATCAATTGCATCTTTCTCGCCTTTTGAAGGTTCGGTTATGCCAATTGATAGCGGTAAAGACACCAAGAAACACCTTATTGTACAAGCGACTCAGCATAGATGTTCAAGTTCTCTTCCAAGTTCCCTTGGCAGAACACCCTCTCCCGCCACACAAAGGAAAGTTTCATTTCCGGCCACATCCAAGGCTAGTCAGGTACCAAAAATTTAGGTGCACGCTCCTCCAATCACTCGCTCAGTTGGTCATCAAATTTCCCAGGCAATAAAAATTGCACTACAAGAGTTCATTAACGCTTCAGATAAGCTCACGCAATTCGAAGCTTGGATTCAAAATTCTCCTGCAGCCTCACTTCACACTCACAGAGTGCGTCTTGAGCAGCTTCGCTCCATACGGAGTCTTGTCGAACATAAATACGAACTCTGTTCCAACGCATTGTCTCAAACGGAGACAAGTGTTGAGGACTAATTCGCCATGCAAGCCCGATATGACCACTGCTATCGTATTTAGTTTACAAGGAACTTGCCTCTCAGTTAAATAAGAATATAGAGAACGCAACGGCTCCCTCTCCAGCACCTGCAGTAGCACAAGTAGCCTTCCACGAAGCTACAGGTCACCACCCTTCGATGCTGAAGTTTTCAGCGGTGACTATTTAATATGGCCAACTTTCTGAGATCTCTTCACAGCGGTCTACATTTCCGATCTCGGCTTAAGTCAGTTCGAAAAACTTTTCCATCTGAATGCCAAAACAACTGGCGAAGCAAAGGCAATCGTTTCCAAATCCCCTCTCCCGAATGAGGGTTTCTCTTCTGTTTGGAAGAATTTGACGGATAGGTTCGAAAATAAGCGACTGTTAGTAAACAGCCAACTTAAAATCCTCTTCAACCTTCCGTCAGTTCCTCACGAGTCTGGAGCCGCCATCCAAGTACTTGAAAGCACAGTACAAAGTTGCTTAACAGCTCTAGACCATTCCAAAATCAACACAGAGAACTGGGATTGCCTTCTAGTCTTCCTATGCTGGTCTAAACTCACAAGGCTGACGTTGTCACTTTGGGAGCAGTCCGTACAAAATAAGGCTGAAATTCCGTTGTGGAAGGAAATGTCCGATTTCCTTTCAGAGCGCTATCGCACACTAGAAGCGATAGAGGACGTACAACCTACAACAAGCGCACAGACTAGTTCCAAATCTGCTCGAAGAGAGCCTCCTATATAGAAGGTCAACTCTTTTGAGAAAAAGGTTGTAGGCAAACCACAAACCTGCAAACTTTGCTCAAAGCAGAACCATCCTATACGTCTGTGTCCGCGCTTTCTCCAAATGGCTGTTGATGAAAGGTCCTCTCACATCGCCAAGTTATTCGATCCAGCAGGCTGGCTGGCACCATTTGCAGGAGATATGGCTGCAAAATCTTGGATGGGATGAAGCATTGCCAAGCGAACTTCAACAACGCTGGCAGGATTTCCTATCCAGTTATTCATCCCTCCATAACCTTCGGATCCCAAGATGGATCCAATATACCCCAGTAGCTAAGCTCCAAATCCATGGTTTCTGCGACGCATCTCATCGCGCCTACGGAGCAGCTATATATAGTATATCCGTGTTGAAAATCAAAACAAGGCTTCAAGCCATCTTCTTGTAGCCAAGACCAGAGTAGCTCCTGTGAATACCATCTCCTTGCCCCGTTTAGAACTTTGCGGTGCATTACTGCTAGCCGAGTTATCAGCAACACTCCTCCCTCAGCTTCCAGTCAATAGCTACGAAGAGTACTATTGGACTGATTCCACAATTGTGTTGGCCTGGCTTAGTAAGCCTCCATGTAAATGGACGACCTTCGTGGCTAACAGAGTGGCTAAGATAACTCAGCTCACTAGTTCGAGCAAATAGTCTCACGTCAGATCTGAGCAGAACTCTGCCGATCTTGCCAGTAGAGGCGTCTCGTCAGAGGATCTCATTGGTAATAGACTCTGGTGGCATGGACCCTATTGGCTGATCCTTCCAGCAGAGCAATGGCCTGTTGCGATCGAAATCGACTGACTTTCACAACGCACAACCATAACATGGCACCATTAAAAATTCTTTCTTTTCACTTATCAAGATTTTTTCTTCTAGAGACTCTTGGAAGTGTTTTTTATTTTTTTAGGCCATGGACAAAAACAAAATTTAAGGACTATTGTGTTTGTTCGAACGTAAATGTGCGTAACAGGCAAAAGGAGGCATCTTCGACCCCATAAAATACATATATTCTGAATCAGCATCAACAGACGAGTTGATTGAGCTATGTCTGTCTGTCCGTCTATCCGTCTGACCGTTAGTCTGTTTATCTGTATGAACGCCTATATCTCAGAAACTATGTTAGATAAAGCCACAAAATTTTGTTACAACGCACAGTGGTTCCCATTGTATGGGGAAAGCAAAAATACTTCTAGTTGAGGTAGACACTTGACACTTCGCACAACATTTTCTTATTTTTGTAGCAAAATTATATGAAACGAGGGCAACAGTCGAGCGGCACGCGACAGTGGGATACCCTTAGACGTATGTTGCCATAAAAAGTATCTAATTGTATAATACTAATTATTATGAGCAGTATATATCGGTATTTCTTTATAAATTTTGAATTGGCCAATATCGATAACTTGCAATATATCGAGTAATCAAAATTAATATTTATTTAAATGCATTTTATAGTTTTGTATTTTTTACTGACCCTAAAATATGAATTATTAAATAATAATCATATGTGCACATAAGCATATTATAAATATTATGAATATGTACCCAAGCATGTAAATACTTGCATATATTCATAATCATTTACCACGCCACCTATTGGTTGAGTTAGGTTATATTTATGCACATGTATTTTCGGTAATTGACATGTGCATGGAGAAGAAGAGTCGAGAAACAGCTCGTGCTTCGCGCATGCATCGTTTGTCCTTTTCTTTCCTACGAAAGTAATTTAGTTCTGACGTCATCGACAACTTCTTTGCTGGTCGAAGGGTCGAAATGGTTTATCTAATAACTTCAGTGTTTATTGTCCGATCAGATTGCAATTCGGAGGATAAGTTCATATAGTATTTATCTCTATATATACTAAAGCAGAACGTTAAGAAATGAGTAAATCGCCATGTAAATCAAAATTGGCGGATTGCGGGGGCGGTAGGCGTGTTATTCCAAATTGAAAATAAACTTGATTTGCGTATGGTATACAGGAATCTTCATGCTAAATTTGGTGTCCCTAGCTTTTGTAATAGCTGAGATCGGCGCGTTCATCCAGACAGACAGACAGACGGACAGACGGACATACGGACAGACAGACGGACATGGCTCAATCGACTCGGCTAGTGATCCTGAGCAAGAATATATATACTTTATGGGATTTCCGACGTACATCCTTTACGTACATTTGCACAAAGTTAGTATACCCTTTTTTGACCACTTTCAATGGTCCAAGGGTATAAAAATCAGCCGGATCGGACCACTATATCATAGCTGTCATATGAACGATCAGTTTGAAATTAAGTGTTAGTATTAAAAACTTTTTTGTTTTCAATTATTTTCAACGACAACTTGGAATTCTTTATAAGAAATTAGCATATATATCCAGGGCGAGCTTAGCGAAAATTATATGCTATATCATATAGCTGCTAAAGGAACAATCAGTCGAAAACCGTGATTTTGTTTGAAAAATCATTTTGTTGCAAACAATATTGGATGAAATTTTGTTCATTCATTTAATAACAACAACCACAAAATAATTTTTTAGGTTATATACGTTGATAGACTTTGTTGCAAGGTGGCAGCGCGCTTCAGTGTTATGTAAATTTGTAGTTTGCGATTGGCGTATTTGGTGTCGTCGTCGATTGTCGATTAACATTTGTATTTTCGATATTAAATATAAAATAATATATAATTAATTCGCGTGTTCGTGGTGCATTTAACATTTAATGCAAATTAATATAAGTCGAGTATATAATAAGTAAATCCTCGTGTGTGAGTGTTATTCGATATTTGTTATTCACATTCAACACAACAACAACCGCAAAAAGCAATGCGCGTAACCTTAGGTACAATACTTAAGATATTAATAGACACCGGCGTTTAATATTTATAAGGAAGGGTATTTATCAGAACCCTGAAGAATTAGTTATTAAGAAAAGAATCAAAACGGCTAATGGGTATAGCATGATAACCCACTTTTATAATATAAATATTTTTGGTAGAACCGAAAGGATCTATGAAATTGAAAATCTTGAATCGGATCTATTGGTCGGTTATAACCTTTTAAAAAAGATGAATGCCATCATAGACCTATCAAAAGAGTCACCAAGGGCTCACGCGCTCTTTTATCCAGTTTTTTCTTAATGCTAAGTAGTGTAATAATAACATGTAATAACATAAGTTTTAGTTTTCAATAAAACAGTGAAGTGAACGGATCACGCGCCCCGTATTGTCTCTTTCTTTATTCGAATTGGTTTTTCTCGCGTCGGTTCACAACTCGTCAGTGATCTCCACAGTGACCCCCTCCAAGATCAAGAATTCTTCTGTTGCCGCCGCCACAAACATTGGTCCTTCGAGCCGGATTATTGTAAAATTACAACCACATAGGACTCACGTCGCTGGATTTTTTCATCCCCTCGCACCGCTCGAACCACTACTCCGGCAACAGCACATCGTCAGGAACCCAGATAAGTACTAAACTTTTATTTATTCTATTCGCCAGAGGGCTGTGTGTAATTCCTCCTCTGAGAAAAAAGAAGAAATTTCTTTTTTTGCCATAACCTCGCAATTTGCGCTACCGGCATCTCTATACGTGCATATATACATATATATGTCGCTGCATACATAGACGACTGCCATATTTGAATGTTGTAAATACATACATACAATTGCACACAGTTTCCTCCACACAAATTATATTTATTAACCTCTGCCATGTATGTACCTTCTCCTACATTTTCTGTCTAAGAAAGGTACATACAGAATTGATTTAAATTGTATGTTAATATATGCAAATACATATACATATGTACACTGACATTACATATTTGCACATATTACATACTTACGTTGCCCATTAAAATACATTGCCAAGGTCCAAACCTCAACCGGCAATTGTATTTCCAATAAACTCCAAAAAAAGATAACACATAAATAAATTTAAAAAAAAAAATTGTAATTTCTTTTTATTATCCACTAGAAATTTTCATTTACAATATAAATATAGTTATATCATTTACAAATTTATAAATTATAAAACATTTGTTTACATTTTTGCCGGCCCTTAGTGATTGCAGTCCGTCTTAGTGATCGCAGTTCGATAACAATCGACCGACCACTACTTTTTTCCGTTCAGTCAGTGTTAGCGTTCCAGGGCTGCACTAGCTCAAATATTAAAATATTTTTTCGTGGGCAACCGTGACTTTTAAAAGTCACTTACCTTTGAAATATCGTCTCATTGTGCCCTGTGTTGTGATATTACAAAGCGCTGCAACATTGCAAAGGAATTATCGAATATATTTTCCTCCGTCTGAGAAAATTCATCCTAATAATAAATAATTATTTATTTATTTTATACAATATAATTTATTATATCTATATAAATTATATTGCGTCTTTTCTCAGAGTTTCACGCTGAGTATAATAATTGTTTTGATAATTATTATTACTCAATAAAATATTTCGATTCTTTTAAATAATATTTATATTATTTTTTTTTGCAACTGTTTTTCCAAAAAAGTGTTGCCTTGTAATTTAGCAACATATTCCTCACTCAATACACTCGATAAAGTTCCGATCGATTTACCTCATCCTTTCTGTTGTTTATCATTAAAATAATAACCCTTAACATGGTGGTGATGCATATCTGCATCATACCGTTTGAGTACAATTATTTTTCAATGTGCGTCATAAAATTGTCAAAAATGTATTTGATGCAGATCAACAACATTCGTTTATTATATAAAAAGTGTTGGTAACACTAAATTATTTAAAATACTAAACAGCTGATTACTTTTCCCGCCAATTTTGTGAATGCGCTAAACTCAATTGGTTATGCAGTTTCTTATAAAAATAAAAATTATAATAAAGTGATTTAGTGGAAACAATTTGCATTTATAAAAAGGTAAATATTATGTTTATTTGATTATTGTCGAGTTTTTGTGTTTGTTGCATAAGAGTATGAATAAATCAACAATTTCAGTTTGTTGCAGATATGCATCAAAGTAGCTTTACATATTAAAAAATACTAACAACCATGAATATAATTTTCAGCCCAAAGTATAATTTTTCCCAAAGTATTGGAATGGTAGCAGTCAATAATGTTATGTCGCAAAAACGGTTCGAACAATTAAGAGTTCATATACATTTTAACGATAACGTAAACATTGTTCCTCCTAACGATCCTCGACATGATCGTCTTTTCAAAATAAGGCCAGTTGTGGAGAAACTGAACACAAGTTTCGGTAAAATACCAATGGAGCAGTTCCTGTGTGTTGATGAACAAATGTGCTCCACAAAGGCTCGAAACCAAATGAAAAGGTATTTACCCAACAAACCTCATAAATGGGGATATAAGCTGTTGCTGCTGAGCGGTATTTCAGGGTTTTGTTACATATTTGAATTTGACACTGGCAAGGAAAACATCGTATTGCCTCAAGAACCTGACCTTGGTGCTGCATCTAATTGCGTTATCAGATTGGCAAGAGAAATACCAAAGCACCAAAACTATCGTCTATATTTTGACAATTACTTCACATCCTTGCCCCTCTTGAAATTCTTAGCTGATGACGGAATTTTGGCCTTAGGAACAATCAGGCAGAACAAAATTACCAATGGTAAGTTGTATGAATTTTCGAAGGGAAAGAAAATGTCACGAGGCACTTGTTTGGAATATGTCACGAATTATGATGGAGTTGATATATCATTGACATCATGGATGGACAACAAAGTAGTTAGATCGGCATCAAATTATGCTGGAATTGTTCCCAAAGATTCGGCCCGTCGATTCGATCGACAAAAAAAAGAATATATTGAAATCGAACGTCCGTATTCTGTATCTCAATATAATAGCTACATGGGAGGCGTTGACCTGATTGACAGCATTATAGGAAGATATAAAATTTCCATTAAAAGTCAAAGGTGGCAAGTTAGAGTGTTTTACCACCTTCTGGACCTGACTGTAAGCAATGCTTGGCTTTTATACAAGCGCGTTCACAAAGCGTAGGCCTCAACTGACAAGTTGCTTAATTCAGCTGATTTTCGTTTGCAAATAGCAGAAGCCTTAACTAAATTGGATGCTACAAAAAATAAAGGAAAGCGTGGCTCTGGCATCCAATATGCATTGGATGAAAAAAAGCTCAAGGGACCTTCGCAACAAATGCCAAACAAAATGGTTCGGCAGGATCAATTCGGTCATTGGCCTGACTGGACTGACAAGAGGCTGCGTTGTAAATATCCAAACTGCACTGGATTCTCCCAAACGCAGTGCGACAAATGTGGCGTATTCTTATGTTTTAATAAAAGAAATAATTGTTTTAAAAACTTTCATTTAAATTAATACATTAACAATAAAATTGTAATGATGATTATAATAACCATGCTATGGGGTAGTTTAAAAATATTTTTCCTTAAAGCGCACTTGATGCAGAAATGCATCACTCCCCTTTTTTAAAAATATAAGAAAAAAACTAAATAAATTAAAAAAATAAAAAGAAGTGTATTTTTTATTTACTTTTGTCTTCCAAATAAAAAAAAAATGATGAAAATCGGAGTTGTTGCCATGTTAAGTGATAATAAACAACTTTTCCGTCCAATTTCGTATTTATCTTTCGGTTATGCCAATTGATAGCGGTAAAGACACCAAGAAACACCTTATTGTACAAGCGACTCAGCATAGACGTTCAAGTTCTCTTCCAAGTTCCCATCTTGGCAGAACATCCTCTCCCGCCACACAAAGGAAAGTTTCAACTCCGGCCACATCCAAGGCTAGTCAGGTACCAAAAATTTAGGTGCACGCTCCTCCAATCACTCGCTCAGTTGGTCATCAAATTTCCCAGGCAATAAAAATGGCACTACAAGAGTTCATTAACGCTTCAGATAAGCTCACGCAATTCGAAGCTTGGATTCAAAATTCTCCTGCAGCCTCACTTCACAATCACAGAGTGCGTCTTGAGCAGCTTCGCTCCATATGGAGTCTTGTAGAACTCAAATATGAACTCTGTTCCAACGCATTGTCTCAACCAGAGACAAATGCTGAGGACAAAATCGCCATGCAAGCCCGATATGACCACTTCTATTTAGTTTACGAGGAACTTGCCTCTCAGTTAAATGAGAATATAGAGACAGCAACGGCTCCCTCTCCAGCACCTGCAGTAGCACAAGTAGCCTTCCAGCCACGAAGCTACAGGTCGCCACCCTTCGATGCTGAAGTTTTCAGCGGTGACTATTTAAAATGGCCAACTTTCCGAGATCTCTTCTCAGCGGTCTACATTTCCGATCTCGGCTTAAGTCAGATAGAAAAACTTTTCCAGCTGAATGCCAAAACAAGTGGCGAAGCGAAGGCAATCGTTTCCAAATCCCCTCTCACGAATGAGGGTTTCTCTTCTGCTTGGAAGAATTTTACGGATAGGTTCGAAAATAAGCGACTGTTAGTAAACAGCCAACTTAAAATCCCCTTCAGTTCCTCACGAGTCTGGAGCCGCCATCCAAGTATTGTACTTCAAAGCACAATACAAAGTTGCTTAACGGCTTTAGACCACTCGAAAATCAGTACAGAGAACTGGGATTGCCTTCTAGTCTTCCTATGCTCGTCTAAACTCCCAAGGCTGACGTTGTCACTTTGGGAACAGTCCGTACAAAATAAGGCTGAAATTCCGTTGTGGAAGGAAATGTCCGATTTCCTTTCAGAGCGCTATCGCACATTAGAAGCGATAGAGGACGTACAACCCACAACAAGCGCACAGACAAGTTCCAAATCTGCTCGAAAAGAGCCTCCTATAAGGAAGGTCAACTCTTTTGAGGCAAAGGTTGTAGGCAAACCACAAACCTGCAAACTTTGCTCAAAGGAGAACCATCCTATACGTCTGTGTCCGCGCTTTCTCCAAATGGCTGTTGATGAAAGGTCCAATTTCATCAAACAGCAAAAGTTGTGTCTGAACTGCTTCGCAAGAGGAAATGTCCTTAAAGATTGCACAAGTCAACATAACTGTTTTACGTGCAAGGGTCGCCACAATACACTCCTGCATCGTGGCACCCCTCCTACTGCGGCCTCTTCAGCAGATTCTGCAACAGCTCCCCATAATTCGAATATACAGTCCACTCCTTCTACGACTAATATTCAGAATTATTTCACGGCGAACACACAAGGTGTTCTTCTCGGCACTGCTCTTATAAATGTGTGCCATTTGGGCATGACTTATAAAGCACGTGCACTGATCGATCCTGGATCAGAGGCTACGTTCATTTCCGAACGGATGTTTAACATCATAAAGCCATCCTACCAAGCCGTGCAAGTTAAAGTAGCTGGCTTAAATCAAGCCATCTCAGCCAATCCACAAAAGTTGTGTCATTTCCAGATTGGCTCCCCGATCACTCCCAGGTTACAACTGCAGCCTTTGTTCTCCCTCAATTGGCAGGTAACCTTCCATCCTACATCATTTCCAAGGACCTTCTGAAGGACCTACCAAATCTCCAACTAGCTGATCCGCACTTCCACCAGAGCTCTCAGATAGACGTGCTCCTAGGAGCCGATATCCTTCCGTCTATCATAAAGAGTGGCTCTGTATCCAAAATTTGTGAAACCCTGCTCGGTCAAGAGACCATATTCGGCTGGATCCTCACAGGACCAATAGCCAAGTCGAATCCCACGACAGTTTCGTCCTTCACGACGAGGATAAAGATTAGCAATGAACAAAGGCTTGATGATCTTCTCACCAAGTTTTGGGTTGTGGAAGATCTACCAGCAAAGCTGGTAAAAGTTTCTGATTCAGCGTGTGAAAACAACTTTCTTCGCACTACTTCCAGAACAAAAGAGGGCAGATATGTCGTTACGCTTCCTTTCAGAAATCCTGAAATCTTCGAATTAGGACATTCTAGGTCCATCGCACTCGCTCAGTTTCTCAGGAACAAAGGTCGTTTAAAGAGGAACTTTCCTTTAAAAGAGCAGTACGACTCGATTATTCAGGAGAATTTAGATTTAGGTGAAGTATGTGATTATGAACTTAACACAGTCACTTTCGGAGTAAACTGCGCTCCATTCTTGGCCATTCGGGTTCTTCGACAGCTCTCCCAGGATGTTAGCAAACATTTTCCTCTCGCCAGCGACATCATATCCAACTACATGTACGTAGACGATGTCCTTGCTGGCGCGCACTCCATAAAGCGCGCCACAGTGTCCATTGAAGAGTTACGCAAAGCTCTTGAGACAGCTGGTTTTCCTTTAAGAAAGTGGACCTCCAACCACAAAGATGTGTTAGCTAACATCCCCAAGGACCATCTATTGAACGCCGATTTCCTCGAACTTGAGGAAGCGAGCTTAGCAAAGACTCTAGGTATAAGCTGGCAAGCGCATACGGATGAGTTCCTCTTTGCCCCCTCCGAAGCCGATTTGAAACAGTCCTACACGAAACGTGAAGTTCTCTCTCACATCGCCAAATTATTCGATCCAGCAGGCTGGCTGGCACCATTTGTGGTCCGTGCCAAAATTTTCATGCAGGAGATATGGCTGCAAAATCTTGGATGGGATGAAACATTGCCAAGCGAACTCCAACAACGCTGGCAGGATTTCCTATCCAGTTACTCATCCCTCCATAACCTTCGGATCCCTAGATGGGTCCAATATACCCCAGTAGCTAAGCTCCAAATCCATGGTTTCTGCGACGCATCTCAGCGCGCCTACGGAGCAGCTATATATATCCGTGTTGAAAATCAACACAAGACTTCAAGCCATCTCCTTGTAGCCAAGACCAGAGTAGCTCCTGTGAAGACCATCTCCTTGCTCCGTTTAGAACTTTGCGGTGCATTACTGCTATCCGAGTTATCAGCAACACTCCTCCCTCAGCTTCCAGTCAATAGCTACGAAGAGTACTATTGGACTGATTCCACAATTGTGTTAGCCTGGCTTAGTAAGCCTCCATGTAAATGGACGACTTTCGTGGCTAACAGAGTGGCTAAGATAGCTCAGCTCACTAGTTCGAGCAAATGGTCTCACGTCAGATCTGAGCAGAACTCTGCCGATCTTGCCAGTAGAGGCGTCTCGTCAGATGACCTCATTGGTAATAGACTCTGGTGGCATGGACCCGATTGGCTGATCCTTCCAGCAGAGCAGTGGCCTGTTGCGATCGAAATCGCTCACGAGACAGACGAAGAGCTTCGTCCTGTCAAATGCAACTTAACAAAGTTGCCTCCTTCATCCATTTGTATCTTGGAGAGATTTTCCGAGCTCGACAGAGCACTGCGAGTGATGGCTTATGCATATCGCTTCATTCAGAGGTGTCGCAAGCCTGATCTTACACTCTCTCCAGATATCAGCAGCTCTGAACTCTCCAACGTTCAAGATTTGCTCATCCGGAGCACCCAACGTACTCAGTTCCATAAAGAGTACAACTGTTTGTTGAACAAGGAACAGATTGCAAGGAGTAGCGGCATCGCTAATTTGAATCCGTTCATCGACGCCAGCGGAGTCATGAGATCATGCGGTCGTGTGAGAACATCCGCTTCTTTAAGCTATGACGAGAGGCACCCGCTCAGCCTTCCGTACTCATGTACTTTCTCACACCTCCTCGTCCGTTTTACGCATCGTATCTCCCTCCATGGTGGGAATCAATTAGTGATGCGTCTCATTCGATCACGCTACTGGATTCCAAAGCTCCGTACTTTAGTGAAAGCCACCATTAATTCCTGTCGAGTTTGCATCCTCCATCGAAAGAAGTTGCAAACTCAACTCATGGGTACTCTGCCCTCTGCGAGAGTTTCCTTCTCTCGACCTTTCACCCACACGGGACTCGATTTCGCTGGTCCTTTCGAAATCAAGAATTTCACTGGTCGAGCCTGCCTCATAACCAAGGGCTATGTATGTGTGTTTGTGTGTTTCAGCACAAAGGCCATACATTTAGAAGCAACCTCGGACCTAACAACCGAGAAGTTTCTTGCCGCCTTCGCACGTTTCATCGCGAGACGCGGCTGCCCCCACCACGTTTACTCTGACAACGGAAAGACATTCGTAGGAGCCTCCAAGGTCCTTACTTCAGAGTTTATGAAGGCAGTGAAGGCTGATGTATCCAGAAAACACAGCCATCAAAATCTCGCATCTCACGTAAAGAGCTTCAAAACGCTCTTCTACAAGTCCACTTCCTCATTAAAGTACACTTTCGAGAAACTATCCACACTCCTTTGCAAGGTTGAAGCGTGCCTTAACTCCAGGCCGATGTCCCCTATGTCTGAGAGCCCCACCGATCTTTTAGCCTTGACTCCTGGCCACTTTCTGATCGACGGTCCGCTCATGTCCGTCGCAGAGCCTGAAATCCAAGAAGACGCTGTATCCATCATCAACCGATGGCAGCGACTTAAGGCTCTGCATCAACAGTTTTTTTTCCGTTGGAAAGTGGAATACCTCAAAGAGTTGCACAAACGCTCCAAGTGGCAACTCCCAACGCGAAACCTCCAAGTCGGCGACATGGTGGTTGTCAAGGTAGACAACCTACCAGTCAACGAATGGCGTCTGGGCCGCATCCACGTCACCTATCCTGGTGCTGATGACATTGTCCGCGTAGTGGACATCCTCACCACCGGTGGCGTCATCAAAAGGCCAGTGGCAGAATTAGTCCTACTTCCTTTAGAGGACAAGGTCCAGACACCCTCCTAACCGTGTGTTGTCCATCAGTGGATATATGCTCTCCAAACACTAATCCATATATCCACATTCTCCTTTCCGATTAGTGAGATGGCACCACGCAAGGCACAAACACCAGCAAAGCCCAAAGGAGTGAACTCCTTCAGATGCCGCGTCTGCAGAGGAGTCCACGCCTTAAAGAAGTGCCAACGGTTCCTGCGGCTGGCTGCGGAAAAGCGTCTTCGGGCAGTGTTGATCAACAAATACTGCCCGAACTGTCTTGCCCATGAACACTCCAAGGGTTCATGTCGCAGCGGCGGCACCTGCCGCACATGTGGTGAGGGCCACCACACACTGCTCCACCTTCCAAGCTCCCCTCAATCCGAGATGTGTGCAACCTCGCCATCCGTGACGCCTCTTCCATCTTCGGACTCCCTGGCGACATCCCCCTCTGTGGTAATCAGCATGATGCCGACCGCCATAGTCAACCTGGACATGGCCGGCAAAATCTTCGAGGTGCGCGTGCTGTTGGACGCGTGCAGTCCATATAGCCGCATGCCCACCTCACTGGCAAAGGCCTTTGGCCTCTCCGCCGAAAATGGGTTTTGCCGCGCCTTGTTCAGGTCAAGGGCGTCGCCAGAGTTCTCCGTTGCAGTGAATCTGAAGCTGGAAGATGTGCAGATCAGGACTCCGTCACAGAAGGTCAGCAAGGAGCTGCTAACCAGCCATCCGGGCATCACGTTGGCGGACACTCGGTGCCATGTGCCGAGCAGGGCTCCATAGTTCTGGGGGCCGACGTCTATGGAGACGTATTCCTTCCAGGGCTTGTTCCATCCCACGGTGGACTGCCGATGGCCCAGAACACTCTGTTTGGCTGGGTCCTATCCGGTGTCTTTAAGACATAGTCCACCAGCGCTCCTAAGGCCCCTCCAGCGGCATCCAAAGGATCCCGTCTCCACCCTCAAGTTGCAATAGTATTGCAAGGGGGGCGGGATGTTTAGGTCGAAACGCAGTCGCCAAGAAGTAGGCAACGTTGCGGCGTAAACAGTGCGAGAGTCACCAAGGGCTCTCGCGCTCTTTTATCCAGTTTTTTCTTAATGCTAAGTAGTGTAATAATAACATGTAATAACATAAGTTTAGTTTTCAATAAAACAATGAAGTGAACGGATCACGCGCCCCGAATTGTCTCTTTCTTTATTCGAATTGGTTTTTCTCGCGTCGGTTCACAACTCGTCAGTGATCTCCACAGTGACCCCCTCCAAGATCAAGAATTCTTCTGTTGCCGCCGCCACGAACAACAGTGTTCGGATATAGAACCGAATGTGTTTACTTACTTGGACTCCCAAAAAGGAAAAAATGATAGTTTTTATCCTTTATTCCAAGTGTCCAATATTGAGTCATCAACAAGCGATGACGATAATCCCCGCACTCACGATAATGAAATCGTTAGTAGCCCTAAACGTAGGAGGAAGGTTAAAAAGAGCAGACGCCGTAAAGCCTCAGTATCCTCTTTTATCAGTTCTTCTTCACTACACAAAGTAAACCATTCCGTGAACTTCACGGACGATTTTCAAAATATTGAACAACAAATTATTCAAGAAATATCTACCAAGCATTCGCAAATTCAAACGTGCCTTCCCTTTAGAACTGACATTAAAGGAGAAATAAGGACTTTAAGTGATAATGCTTATATAGTAAACAATATCCTTACCCCCATTCAGTTAACAACTTTGTTAACAAGGAAATAAACAGGATGTTGGATGAAAATATTATTAGGCCAAGTAAAAGTCCTTACAATTCCCCAGTGTGGGTTGTAGGTAAAAAAGGTTACAATGAAGATGGAAGTAAGAAGAATGGATTGGTAATCGATTTTAAAAAACTTAACGAAAACTCAGTACCCGATAGATATCCGATGCCAGATCCATCGGTAATTTTATCCAATTTTTGAAAAGCACGTTTCTTTTCAACTATAGATTTAGAATCAGGTTTTCATCAGATCCTAATGAAGGACGATGACATTGAGAAAACTGCGTTTTCAATCAACAACGGGAAATATGAATTCCTTCGATTGCCTTTCGGATTGGCGAATGCGCCACGAATCTTTCAACGGGCAATGGATAATATTTTAAGAGAAAAGATTGGGAAATGTCACATATATCTAGACGACATAATTGTTTTTTCCGAGACTGCGGAACAACATCTATATGATCTAAAGGAGATCATAGACATATTGTTCGTAGCGAATATGAAAATAAGTATAGAAAAATCTAAGTTCTTCCGGAAGGAAACCGAATTCTTAGTTACTTAGTGTCACATAAGATAATAAAAACCGATCCACAGAAAATAAAAACAATTGTGGAGTATCCACCCCCCCGCAACATTAGAGAGTTGCGTGGATTCTTAGGATTAACTGGTTACTATAGAAAATTTGTACAAAACTATGCCTCTATAGCCAAACCACTCACTAAACTGTTGCAAGGCCATAATGGAATGATATCTAAACATATGTCCAAAAAAATAGAAATTACTTTAGATGAGGAAAGCACTTCAGCTTTTGACAATTTAAAATCTCATTTAACTGCACAGGTTGAACTAACTCAACCAGATTATTCAAAAAAGTTTGTCCTAACCACAGACGCGTCCGATGTAGCGATTGGTGCTGTTCTTTCACAAGATAACAAACCAATCACTTTTATTTCGAAAACCCTAAATAAAACCGAGCAAAACTATGCCACTAACGAGAGGTAACTTTATGCCATAGTTTGGGCATTAAAAAATCTTCGAAACTACTTATATGGGGTAGTCAATTTGGAAATCATTACCGACCATCAACCACTTTCTTTCGCAGTTTCTGCGCGAAATCCCAATTCCAAAATGAAAAGGTGGCACGCATTTAACGATGAATTTTCTCCAAAGATATTATACAAACCAGAAAAAACTAACGTTGTCGCAGATGCTTTGTCCAGGTTACAAATGAACAACATCACTTACCAAAATCACATTTCAGGTAGTTCGTCCGATGCCGGAACTGTCCATTCTGCCGAGAGTAGTTATGAGGAAATCATAGCAGAAACTAACAAGCCTTTAAATCAGTTCAAACAACAACTGCTTATTTCAAAAAACAAGTTTACCATTCATGAAAAAGCTAACAATTTTGATAAAACAAGACACATTATAGAATACGACACTGTGGACAATTTAGTAACCATATTAAAAGAATTCTTACAGCCTAACGTAGTTACAGGAATTCATTGTACCCCCGAGGATTTATATGAAATCCAAACACAACTTAAAAATACATTTACCAATAAGTTTTTATATACTAAAAAGTTTTTACTCGATGTCATAAATAGGGATGACCAACAAATAATAAGAGAAGAAACCCATGCTAGAGCTCATAGAGGGTTCGACGAACACTTAAAGCAGATTTTAAGATATTATTACTGGCCTAAATTATATGAAGAGCTCAAACAACACATTCGTAATTGCACAGTTTGTAATAAAAATAAATTCAATAGACACCCGAAACAAATTCCAATTTCAAAAGCCCCAATTCCAGAAAGAGAAGGCGAACAATTAAATATCGACATTTTCTATGCCCAAAAACTAATTTTTTTAACTTGTATTGATGCTTACTCTAAGTACTTAATAGTTAAGGAAATTCAAAATAAATGCAATATGGAATTCAAAATTCTCCAGCTAATTCAACCATTTCCTTTTGCCAAGTCCATAATGATGAACAATGAGCCTAGTTTCTCTTCCGCCCAATTCAAATCAGCAATAGAGCGTGCTGGCTTAACCATATTTAATGCAGATGCACGACATAGTCTCACCAATGGACAGGTAGAAAGAGTACACTCAACATTAATTGAAATTTCACGCTGTATTCAGGAAGAATACAATCTTTTGAAACATAAAGAAATAGTTTATCGCGCTGTCAGAGAATATAATAACACCATACAATCTTCCACACAGAATAAACCCAATGATATTATGTTTAACAAAATTGATCACACCCACTTACTTAACAAATTAAAAACAGTTCAAACTAAAATGTTAGAATACCACAATCAAAAAAGGACACCAAAAAATTATGAAGAAGGAGACATAATTTATGAAAAAAAGCGTGGAGAGAGAAATAAACTACAGCCTAGATATAAAAAACAAACAGTAAAAGAAGATTTAGGAAATAAGGTTATCGTAAATAAATCATCAAATAAAATCATTTATTCAATCAAAAATTTCTGTACCGAACATTGTAGTAGAAAAGTTTAAATTTAACTACACGCGAGATATCTAATCCTTCAAAATAAGTATACCTGAAGACAATTTTCAATCTGTTTGCAGCGGAGCCTTCTGGCCGCCTGACTTATATGTAAAAGAGTATTCTGCAAAACCGAAAAATCGAACTGTGGTACCACTTCCTTCAACTTCTCGCACCTTTTCTTCTTCTAGCATCAAAAACCCAGTAGAGATATCCCATCTTTATTTAGCTTATCAAAACGTTAGAGGCCTAAACTCTAAGCTCTCTAAATTGTTTATGAATAGTGTTTCGTTCGATCATCAAATTTTAATATTTACTGAAACCTGGTTAAAACCTGATGTAGAAAACTGCTCAATTTTACCATCTTTCATCTATTCAATCAGTTGCCTCTAAACTATCTGATAGAGATTATCTGCTAGTTTTTGGTGATTTCAACTTACCAGAAGTTACTTGGTCATCTCAATCAGATATATTGGTGCCCTCTGTATTTAACTATTTCTTAAATGGCCTTTCGGAGCTATCTCTTTATCAAATAAATACTGTTCCTAATTGCAGTGGTAGAATGCTTGATTTAATTTTCTCTTCTGACATTTTACTAAACACTATCTCTAGAATGAATCCCTTAGTTCTTCCTGAAGATCCCTATCATCCTACATTGGACCTGGTTCTAACTCTGCCAACTTCTATGCAAACTGCAACTGTTTCCCCTATAATAAAATCACGTTGTTTTCGTAGGACCGATTTTCAAAAATTGAATTGTTTAATTTTTGAACATGATTGGTCATTTCTTTATTCATGTTCTGATCTAAATAAATGCATTTCATTTTTTTATTCCTCTATGAACTCATTTTTTGATCAATGTGTTTCTGTTACTTTTCCTGTAAAGTCAAATAGGCCTCCTTGGTTTTCACGTGAGGTAGTAAGGCTAAAAAATTTCAAATCGCGGTATTTTAAAAAGTTTAAATTAACTCGTAATCCTTCTGATTTTACACGTTATATTGCTGCAAGAGCAAACTTTATTGCTCTGAACGCAAATTGTTACAAAAAGTATTTGCGTCGCTGCCGTTTGCAGTTTGCTCAGGACCCAAATGCAGTTTTATAACTTTGTTAACTTAAAACGTAAATCAAGTAGATTTCCTCCCTCTCTATCATACGAAAATAAGGAAGCAACTGATGATCAGGCAGCTGCCGATTTGTTTGCAGACTTTTTTCAATCAACTTATTTAACTGAACCTTATAGTTCCCCTTTACATCCATACCCTTATAGTATAGAAAATTTTAACATTGTCTTCTGTCCTTCTATCGACAAAACCTCTCTACTAATTGATCTTAAATCGATAAAACCCGTTTTTTCTCCTGGCCCTGACGGAATTCCAGCATGCGTACTTAGATTTTGTGCTGATTCACTATCCAATAGTTATTTCCCACCTATTTGGAAAAACTATTTTTCCATTCCTCATCACAAAAGTGGTTCTAACCATGATGTGAAGAACTATTGATGTATTTCCAAGTTGTCCGCAACTCCTAAGGTTTTGAAAAAAATTTTACGGCCCAGTTAACTTTTATGTGTAAATCTATAATTTCACCCCATCAACATGGTTTTATAAAGGCAAGATCAACAGCTACTAATCTTTTAGAATTCTCTTCTCACATCAATCTAGGATTTCGGAACAAAATGCAAACTGATGTGGTCTATACTGACTTCAGTAAAACATTTGACTCCGTAAATCATAATCTCTTAATTCATAAGTTAAATTTGATTGGTTTTCCTCAAAAGCTCCGTTTATTTAACTAACAGGTCTCAACGAGTTCTTTTTAAAGAATGTCTCTCTAAGCCGATCTTAGTTACTTCTGGTGTTCCTCAGGGCAGCCACCTTGGACCATTGCTATTTAACCTTTTTATTAACGATCTTCCTTCAGTACTCCTTCACTCTAACATTCTTATGTGTGCTGATGATGTGAAACTCTGTTTGACACACAATGATCCAGCAAATAACCTTCTTCAAACAGATCTTGATTTGTTTTTTGAATGGTGCAGCCATAATCTGCTGCATCTTAACTGTTTGAAGTGCAAGGTTATGTCATTTTACAGATGTAACTATCATGTCATCAATTACAATCTTAACCTAACCCCACTCTTAAGAATATCTGAAGTAGCTGATTTAGGTATCCTCTTTGATCATAAATTGAAATTTGATCGTCACATTACACAAATTGTCAATAAGGCATTTCGACTACTCGGGTTCATCAAAAGATGGGCCAAAGAATTCGAGGATCCTTACACGACAAAGTTGCTTTACACTTCTCTTGTTCGTCCAACTCTTGAATATTGGTGTTGCGTGGGGTCGCCGCTGTTCAAAAGCAGTTTCTACTCTTTGCCTTGCGCAGTTTTAATTGGGTTCCGGGTGTAGACTTACCACTATACTCTAGTAGACTACTTCTAATTAACCTACCTTCTTTAACTAACCGTCGTATTATGTTAGGCGTTATGTTTATTGTAAAGCTAATAAAGTACAATATAGATTCCCCTACTCTGCTTACTCAACTTAATTTCTGTATTCCTTCTAGAGTTACACGTAATTTTATACCACTATCCTTGGCCTTTTGTAATACTAACTATAGCTTGCATGATCCCTTCCGAGTTCTCTGTGCTGACTACAACAGACTGTCTAGAGTTTTCAACTCCGAGTCCTCCCTTTACTCTGTTAAACTGTCTATCCTCAATCAATTAACAATACATGCTAACAACTAATATTATTCTACCGATCTGATTGGGTTTTACTGGGTTTTCCCCAATCCTTTGCAGCAAATGTTGGATCGAGAATTCTTATTTTGTTATCCCCAGCCTAAATTTAAAAATATATACTTTTAATTAATTTTAATTCTTGACTTATTGCAAAATTTTAATTTCAAATTCTAAATTATTTTCTTTTTTTTTGTGAAAATTCCAATTGTAATTTGATGTAATCTAATTTTAATTTTAAGTCGACTGTTTTAGTTGACGTTAAATAAATAAATAAATAAATAAATAAGTAAATAACAAAAATCGAATAATTCATAAAGATAACATTAAGTTTTAATAAAATTTTGCATTTTCCTTATTTTTTATGTTTTTAGCATGAACATTTTGTATATATTATTTACCCTAATATTGCTGGGTTCAACAATTTTCAATAGTATAAACTACTCGAACGAAGAATATGTCTTACTTGAAGACGCGGACAACATATTTTTATACGAAACTTATGGAGAACTTTTCCACGTTACTAACTTAAGTTTTTACAAATATATTATCGAAGAAGAGTTAAATTACATGAAGGATAGAAACACCAGTGTAGATGGGGATTTTTATTTAAACTTAAAATTAGCCAGTTCCCTTTTTTCTCAACTTGTACCACATAAAATAATTAAACGAGGTATTAATGAACTAGGCACCATTTTTAAATGGATAACAGGTACACCAGATCACAATGACTTAATCACACTTCAAAACAAAATCAATGACTTGGTCGAAAACAACAATAAACAAAACCAAATCAATCAATCAAAATTTAATTATATATTACATAAAATATCCCATTGTAAAACTTAGTTGTAAGTTTTTTCACGCAAAATCCATATCTCAAACAGATGGTAAATTAATTATTGACGACAAAGTCGCCAAATGCAACGACACTTATTACCCAATAAAAACTTTCAAAAAGGAAATATACAATAATTTTGGTCAAATTCAAGAAAAAGACAATTGCATTCTAGATATTTTTAATAAAAAATATGCAGTTTGCAAGAAAATCAAAGAAAAAAACAAACCTATAGAAATTATTACAAACGGAGCTATTCTAGTCTCCGGTTCAAACTATATCAACCACACATTTGTTACAGGCATTTATGTAGTTACTTTTCAAAACATTGTTGACATCAATAATATAACTTATACCAATAACAAACAAAAACTGTTAAAATATATCGAAAACAATAGATTTAAAAATTACCTGATATCAGAATATTTACAAAGCAACAATTCCGAACTTAAATTTCAAAATACAAATATATTATCACAAATTATTATACCACTTAAGCATAATCATTTTGGAACAACATTTGTAATAATTTTAATCATACTTAAGCTTTAAGCTTTAGCTCGATCAGCTTTAATCTTTAGTTCGATCAGCAGAAGCTTTGACATTTTCAAAGGCTACTTTGGCCTCAGAACAATATTGTAATTTTAGTCTTAATTTTGTACTCTCAAGAAACGGAGTCTTTCTCCACTAATAAAAATATATTTTTTTCAAACTCGTAGAATCGGTTTGATTAATTTGCATACATATATGTGTGTGATTGTGCACCATAACGACCGCCCCTTCCGCCAGATTGGCCTCGCCTTTGGTCCACTGTGTTCGCTGCTGCAGACTGAGCAGGTAGTCTCTGGACCACTTGCGCCAGAAGTGCAGTCTGAGCGCCGACAACTGCTGGCACCGCTTCAAGTACGCGGCTCCTGGCTTGTTGCTCGACTTTTCTGGGCCTAATCCGTGCGGCAGCGCAAGCAAAGGCTGCCCGATGAGTAGATGCCCTGGTGTGAGTATCTCGCCATCGTTGGGATCGGTGCTGTCTACGAGCAGTGGTCTGGAGTTGAGCAACGCTTCGACGTCCACCAGAAGCGTGCTCAACTCGTCCGGCGTTAGGTTCGCATTGCCCGCTCCTCGCACCAGCCTGTGCTTGGCAGCCTTCACCGCTGCTTCCCACAGTCCCCCGAAGTGCGGTGCTCGAGGGGGAATAAACTTCCAGTGCACCCCTCGTTCCGCTGCGTAACCGGACAGTCGCTCCTTGCTCTCCAGGAATGCCGTCTGCAGCTCCTTCAGTACGTTGCTCGCTCCCACGAAGTTCGTCGCATTGTCGCTGAACATCGTCTCGGGTAGTCCGCGCCTCCCAATGAACCTTTTAAATACATTCAAAAAGGAATCAGTGGATGGGTCAATGACAAGTTGCAAGTGAACTGCTTTTGTGGCGAAACAAATAAAAACGGCAACATACGTTTTTACAGGGGGTCTCCCCCTGATCCTATAGCTTACGTAAAATGGCCCATAAAAGTCTACATCAGATACTCTAAAAGGGCGGCCTTCCCATTATTTGCCCCAATAATTTTGGCTTGTACCTAAAGCAGTGTACGCAGTTTCTCACAACTGCAGTAAATAAATTACGTGCATTCACCACCCAAACTTGCTGCCCTAACAACCCAACTAGCACCTTTGCACCTGCATGGTAGTGCCTAAGATGCAAGTCTTTGACAAAGAGTTGCGCAAAGGCGGAAGCCTTTGTCAGTAAAAAGGGAAACTTAGCCTCATATGAGAGAGGGCCATGTAACAAACCACCTCCCACCCGAATGAGTTCAAATTTCAGGCCATTATTTTCAAATTTGTCCACGAATGGATTTAGCGATTGAAACATAGCTGCTAAGACTGCTGATTTTTCCATCAATTTCAATTCTTTTCTAAATGTAATGCTTTGTACTGCGCCGATTAATTTAAGGAATGAAATCTTCCTTTCTAATGCCGATACGACAAGAGAATCTGTTCTGAGCCGTTTGAAACAAAAGCGAAGTATATATGCTACTATTCGAATTAATTTAGCAAAATTGGAGTGACGATGTATCAACTCCACAAGACAATTATGCGTAACTTCCGCTAGTGTGCCAACCATCACACCTTTTTTATCTTCGGAAGTTTTCAGGGTTGACGCTATCTGGAACTGATGAAGTTGTGGCCATTGGTCCTTTTCTTCCATCAAAAAACTTGGCCCTTTAAACCACAACGAGTTTCCAATTTCAATTATATCAGTTTTTTTTATGTAGTTTAGTTTATAGTCGAACTATGATCAGTCGACTTTTTAAAAGTAAAGAAACAATTAAAATAAGATTTAAATTATTTAAGTTAAAAATTTAAACTAGAGGTAATTTTAAATTAAGGGTAAAACCTTAAATGTAAAGAAAAGAAATGTGCAAACGTGCAAACTGGGATAAAGAAAAGCCAATCCAACATTTGTTGCAGAGGATTGGGGAAAACCCAGAAAAACCCAATCAGATCAGGAGAGTTAGGGTTAGTAACCAAATGCAAATAAAATTATGAGTAGAGTGTTAAAGCATGCAGTATGTTGAAAGTACTACTATGAGACTAAATTCTAGATAAGTGGGCGAGGAGTTGTAATTTTAAGCTAGATATTAAGTTGTTATTGTTAGCTACAATGAAGTATAGTTTATTATAGTCCGAACATAATACCCTGAATGGCTCATGCAGGGCATAGTTCGAGCTACAACTGGGAAGTTTTAGAGGAAGGTAATTACGGGTGATTCTACCAGGGACAGAAAAGTGTAGTCTACTAAGTAAGTCGCTACTATCTATGTCACCTTGGATAAGGTTGTTAATAAATTTAACACCAAGCATGGTTCTACGATTGGCTAGAGAAGGCAGATTAAGTAACAAAAGTCTACTAGGATAGGAAGGAAGTCTTGAATTTACATCCCAGTTAAGGCCTCGCAAGGCAAACATTAAGAAGTTTTTCTGTACGGATTCATTGCGGTCTCTATGAACTGTGTACTGAGGGTTCCAGACACATGATCCGTACTCGAGAATTGGACGAACAAGCGAAGTGAAGAGAGTCTTAGTTAAGTAAGGATCGTCAAACTCCTTGGACCATCTCTTAATAAAGCCGAGTACACCCATAGCTTTATTAACCATTAATGATATATGTTCGGAAAACTGGAGTTTTCGGTCCAAACGGACACCTAGATCATCAACCAGGGAAATTCTTTCCAAGGTACAACCACAAAGAGAGTATGATACGTACTTTGGGCAGGCACGTGAGAATGTCATCAGCTTGCATTTTGAACTGTTCAGATTAAGGAGATTTGCACGACACCAAGAAAAGAAACAATCTAGGTCAGATTGAAGGCGAGAATGACAGGAGTCGTCTCTAAATTGAAAACAGAGCTTGACATCATCCGCGTACATGAGAGTACGTGAGTTAAGTATGACCGTTGGGAGGTTATTGATGAAAAGTGTAAAAAGCAGGGGACCTAAGTGGCTTCCCTGAGGAACACCAGATGTGGCATGAACGGGATAGGAACGAGTGTTTTTAAAGAGGACTCGTTGGGTTCTGTCACTCAAATAGCTCACAATCCAACTAAGAAGTTTTGGTGAGAAACCGAGAAGATTTAGTTTATGTGCAAGAAGGGAATGGTTGACTGAGTCAAATGCCTTACTGAAATCAGTATAAATGACATCAGTTTGAAGATTTTCCTGAAATCCTTTTACCACAAAGGATGTCAGCTCAAGCAGATTTGTCGTGGTAGAACGACGCTTCACAAATCCGTGTTGAAAAGGGGATATAACGGATCTACTAAAATGCTGCAAGTGAGGACTAATAACATTCTCGAAGAATTTCGGTATAGCCGACAATTTAGAGATACCTCTATAATTGCTTGCAGCAGACTTTTTATGTAAAGGGATGATAAAGGATTCCTTCCATATGGATGGAAACGAGGCAGTTACTAAGGACAGAGAAATAGTTTGAGCAATGGCTTACATAAGGAGTTGGCACAGTATCGAAGTACACAGGCGGGGATAGGTTTGAATGTTTGGCGTAGAGGAAGAATAAGTTGTTTGAAAAAACTTGGCAAACATATCGGCAATGGCCTGATCTGTGTTCGCCTCAGCGTTATCGAACATAAGTTTAGAAGGAAAGCCCGCTGACCTACGCTTCATGTTAACAAAACTTTAAAACTGTTTAGGATTCTGAAAGAACTGAATCAAATAGTTTTTATAACACTTCGCGTTAGGCACGGTAAAATTTGCCCGAGCAGTTAGGTAGCGGGAAAAGACAAGCGGTGAGTTTTTCAGCTTGTATTTCTTAAATAAGCTACTCTTTAAGTTTTTTAAGCGAGACAACTCTTTTGTAAACCAAGAAGGCCTACTTGAGCTTGTCGGATAGAAAAACGGAACACAGATATCAAAAGCAGAGTTAAGAGTTTTATAAAATATTGTATATTGATAGCCACTGACATATCAGTTGATAGATAAAAGTCAGACCAATCACAATATGAAATTAAATAATTCAGGTATTCAAAGTCTGCTTTCTTAAAGCAGAGCACGCGATTGCACGGCTTTACACTTTTATCCACAAAGCTAATACCCAAGTCGAGATTCACTTCGAAAGTGGGATGATAAGGATCTTCAGGTAGGGAAAGAGGTTGTGCCCTGTCTAAAATCACCCTGTAAGGATCTGAGACGAAACATAGATCAAGCGATCTGTTTAAAGTGTTTTTGACATGATTAACCTGCGACAAAGACATGTCAAACAAACCGTCAAACAGATCATGTTGCCGGGAGGGCAGAAGGAGGAGAAGACTTCAGAATGGACATGTGTCCTAAATCGAGATTTTCTTTCATGAAGTCATGGTACATGTTTCGAAGGATTGCATCCTTTGATAATTTGCGCTCAAGTTGTAGAAAGCGCCTTTCAGCAGTTTGAAAGGACAGACTTCAAAGCGACCGGAAGATAACTGTTTGACAGTATTCTTGAAAAACAGTTCACACGCCTGTTGTTCAGCTGTTTGGCGAACAGCCTTCGACTCAATTGGACATTGATCCAATTCCCAGAAGCGGGTGACTAAGGAGTCGAGAGAATAATTATTATTTTGAGCTATTGAACACCCACTGAACTGACGACGAGGTACTTGTTTACTATTGCCGCTACTATCCAACCCAGCAGCGTCTTTTGCATAATGGGAAGTTCTGAACGTAATTTTATTTGTCCAGCGCATAGCAACTCGTAAAACAATTCTGCTCCCAAGAGAATATCCACTTTACCTGGCCTTTAATACTCTGGATCTGCCAGATTAATATTCTTGGGTATTTTCCAACTTGATGTGGCAATTGACTGCCCACGTTGAGTTGTGGAAATTGATTTTAGAACCCAACAGTCAGCGGAAAACGAATGTGAATTGAGACGCGATTGAATAGAGACGCATATCTTGTTCTTGCTATCGATTGTTGCACCACCAACCATTGAGATAGCTAGGGAAGTTGGTTCCCGCTTGAGTCGTAGTAGTTGAGCCATGCTTTCAGACATCAAGTTTATTTGGGAGCCACTATCGAGCAAGGCTCTGGCAGGATGCAACTGGCCGAATCTATCTTTAACATTCACGATGGCTGTTGCAAGAACGACTTGCTCGTTATTAAGCACATCTCCCAAATATGCATCTGAAGCAGTTTGGTGAGTAGAAGGTGTCTCACCTTGAACAGGTGTATTATACCTGTGAAGCAAGGAATGGTGAGGCTTTGAACATACTCTACATTTTGATGCTTTGCATTTTGAAACTTTGTGCCCTGTGACCAGGCAATTGAGACATAACTTTTGGGTCTTGACGAATTCAAAACGCTGCACAACTGAAATGGCAGCAAACGACGGACAAGAATAAATGTTGTGCGTTTCCGATTTGCAAAATATGCATACAAGCGATGAAGTGCGTCCTCCTTCAGCACAAGCGAAGGACGATTTGGAATGATGGGGTTTCTTGTGTTCAATTCGTGACTTTGTTTTGTCTCGAGTTGACTCTTCGGCTGACAAATACTGGTACCTCTTATTGTCTAGCACAATCTTTCCAAGACGGCAGTATGTCATAATCCAGCTGCTCTTCAAAGCGAGACTTGGTAGTATGGTCTACTTTCGCCATGACCATATGATCATTGCGTTAGCAATATCTTTGTCGTTCCCCAACGATGCATATATAGCAGACACCGTATCTATTATCGATCTCAAGCTCGATACAGATGGTTTTGTCATGCTAGGTATGTCGAATAACTGTGAAACAGTGTCAAAAAACATAAGACATTTATTGTCATATACTGCATTGAGGCTTGCAATGGCCTTAGGATAGTTACAATCCGTCAACGGATACGGCTTAACTACCCCCAATGCTTCATCTGATAGACAAGACACCAGATGATTGAACTTCTCGACATTTGTTAGAGAAGTGTCATTGTGAACTAAGCTTTCGAAAAGGCACATAAAATTTCTGTACTCCGAATGCTTGCCATTGAATTTTGGCAAACGCATTTTTCGCAGCTGCGAACGCTGGCTCGAATTTGCAGAGCAAATATGTTTAACATCTGTTTCTGGCTTTATTGCATTTAGGTATAATGCCTTTGGGATGACACACAATTCTTCTAACTGCTCTCTATGTTCGTTAAGAGGGTTTAAATTGTCTAATTCGGCTTGAAGATTCATTGCCTCCTCTATATACCCTTCCAAAAGCTCTAATCTACACGTTAACTCTGTTCTGTCTGCAGAAGTTGCTTTGGTTTTTATTGCTAATTGCATTCGAGCAATATCAGCAAACACCCTTATCGTATCTTTGCAGACACAATGCGAGTTTTACACTACCTTTAGAACTCGGTAGTTTAAAGGAATATATTCCTAAATCAAATAACGAAACTTTATAAGTGTAGTAGGCAATAAAATGTTTATTGAGTCTTTTAGTTATTAAATAGATTATAAATTTATTTATTTTACAGCTTTTTTTAACTTCACTCTTATTCTCTTCTTTTCACTGACGCTTCGAGATCAAACTTCTTCTTCTTCTCCCCGCCTTCATTCATTGTACATTTCAATGGATATATCGATATTATACATGGTTGCTTTTTTTGACAATAAATCGATATCAAAGTATTATTCTCTACGATAGTTATGTTGTTACAATATGTGTTTATCTTACCTGCTATGTTATCTAAATCTATTACAATTCGACCATCCTGATTAAAAGATAGCCCTCTATCTTCCTTTAATTGTTTGTAACATACATTAAATATTCTAGATTTTTATCCAAGGCTTCCTATTATGCGCACCCCACACTCCATGATACGGGTTTCGAGCTAATTGAAAACCATCGACGTCCTTCAATATATATCTATCATTCTTTAACACTTTAAATATTTCATACGGACCTTTTATTTTAGGTATTAATTTTCTTGCTACCCCTGCTGTGCTATCGAAATTTTTTACCATCACATAATGCCCCACACTATATTTGATCGCTACTTTTTTCTTTTCATTAAATGTCTTTTCATTATTTGCTTGTGCTAATACTTGATTTTTTCCACCTATTTCTCTAATATGTTCTAAATTCCGTTCATTACTATTTTCTAACTGATTCATCGTTTCTAACATTGCTTCTAATTCATCACTGACCTTCCCTTTCTGAGCTAATCCAAACAGCATTTCACTTGGTAATTTCTTCGTACTACAATGTTGCGTGTTGTTTAACGTATACTCTACTTCCTCAATCACAGAGTCCCAATATTGTCCGTTCTCAGGTTCCCTTAATTTAGAAATCATAGGTCCTAAACTTCTATTAATTCTTTCTACCTGTCCATTTGCCTGTGGAGAACCCGTAGCAATTTTAATGTGTTTTACATTTAAATCATTTAGAAAATCTTCGAAATCCGCCGATGTAAAACAACTACCACGATCAGATATAATACAAGTTGGTTTACTATATGCCCTAAAGTATTCTTTTAATGCACTTATAACCTCCTTAGTGTTTGTAGTCTTAGTTGTATATAATCTTACAAACTTCGTAAACCCATCTACTACTACCAAAATATGTTTTTTCAATCTGCTATTATCAACTGGACCATAATGATCTATATGAATTATCTCAAACGGTTTATTTCCTTTAGGTATACTGTGCAACAATCCTTCCCCTTTACCATATTTTGTTGAAAAAGCAATACACTTTAAACAATTTTCAATGTGCTCCATAACTTTGTTCCTCATATTCGAAAACCAATAACTTTTCACTATCGCACTTAACATCTTGTCTCTACCAATATGTCCTAACTGATCATGATACTTATATAACACATGATCCTCCATCCTTTGTGGCACACAAAACAATAATCTACCATCATTGGTTTTCCTAAACACAATGCCATTTCTCATTTCGTAAAGCTTATGCTCATTTTCCTCCAATAATTTCTTAATATTCTGTAACTTTTCATCTTTGGCCTGAGCAATTATTAAATTGGTTTCAAAACTATTTGCCTCAGTGATCATTATCGCATCATTACATCTGCTAAGTGCATCTACATGTTGCATTTGTTTACCCGCTCTATGCTTCAGTTCATAATCAAATTCTTGCAATTCCAAAGCCCACCTGGCAATTCTCTGATTAAGCTCAATCTTATTTAACGTTAACGTTAAAGAATTACAATCTGTCACTATCTTAAAGTGTCTGCCTTGCAAATATATCCTAAATCTCCGTAAAGCATATATAATTGCTAAGGTTTCTAATTCAAAACTATGATATTTGGCTTCTGTTTCTGTTGTCCTTTTCGAAAAATAAAATACCGGATGCCATTTTCCATCATGCTCTTTTTGCATCAATACCGCCCCAAATCCTAATGCACTGGCATCACAATGAAGTTCAGTTTCCTTCTTATAATCAAACATGGCCAAAACCGGTGCCTCAACTAATTTGTCCTTTAACTGTTGAAAACAATCTAACTCTTTTTCCTCAAATTTAAACTTTTTATCTTTTCTTAATAAATCATATAACGGTTTTGCTATCGTCAAAAAAATTTTTTATAAATCTTCTAAAATAAGAACACAACCCCAGGAAACTATGAACTGACTGCGTTTTCACCGGTATGGGAAAATTTCTAACTGCTTCTAATCCCTTTCCTTCTGCTCTAATCCCATCTTTAGATATTTCAAATCCCAAATACTTAACCTTATCCTGTAAAAATTCACATTTGTCTAGCCTTGATTCTAATCGATTTTCCACTAAACGTTTAAAGACTTCTTTCAAAATTAGTAAATGTTCCGTCACACTCGCACTCGCAGTCATAATGTCATCCATATATATTATAACCTTATTTTCTTTTATCATGTCCATAAATATATTATTAATAAATCTTTGAAAAGCTTGTGGAGCTGTCTTCAACCCCATCGGCATTCTTAAAAATTCGTATTGGCCTAAAGGAGTGACAAACGAAGTATATTTTATCGATTCCTTACCCATCAACACATGGAAATACCCATTTTTAAATCCAGCTTCGTAAATATTGTTTTATTCACTAACCTGTCAAGCAAATCATCTATTAACGGTAAAGGATAGTTGTCTTTTATCACCACCTTATTAAGTCTCCTAAAATCAATACACATTCTTAACTCCCCTGATTTCTTTTTAACTAACACTATTGGCGATGCATACTCTGAACTACTCTCTCGTATTATACCATCCCGCATATACTCATCTAACATCACCTGTAATTTTTCTCTCTCTACATATGATAGTCTTCTTGGTGAACAACTAAAAGGTTTTGCATTATCTACCGTAATATTCATTTCGTATTTAACCTTTTGTATCATAGGCTTTTCCGCATTAATATACATTGTTCTTAAAATTTTTTCTAATTCACATCGCACTTGCCATTCTACCTGTTCCCCAATATTGTATGAATGTTCCTTTATTTCATTGTTCAAAATGCAAATCTGTAATAAAGCTTCTTCAAAATTATCATTTACCTGTGCATGCCCTTTTGTATTATCTTCTAATTCACGTAATCTCTCACTAAGTAATCCATTGTCTAATAACTTACTCTTACTTTTCATTTCTAACAATTCTTCATCTAACACATTCTCATTTAACAATTTCTCTTCTAACTGTCTGCTATCTAACAATTTAACTAATTTTATTTCCTGCATTGGGACTTCATTTACTAAATCTTCATTTTCCAATACACTAATTTCTTCCTTCGTGTTTTCGTCTTGATTTTCAATACGCTCTACCGTCATAATTTTTAATGCCGATAAATCAATTTTCAGATCAAATTTTTTCATAAAGTCTCTACCCAGAACTACTCCGCACCTCATAGATTCGTCGGAAACAATTATCAAATCAAAATATATTTTAACTTCTTGCTTCTTTACATAACATTGTGTTTTTCCAATAACAATTAACTGGCTTTCATTTAGCCCAAAATATGTGTTATAACTTTCTTGCAGACCCACTCCATCAGGGACTAAACTTATCTTAATAAATGATACTGGACTTCCCGAATCTATGAGCGCTTATAATTATTTTCAGCCTCCGATTTCCTCTTAGGGCATTGAGCTACCAGGTGCTCTGCAGATCCACATCCATAGCATGTTCCCCTCTCTCGAAATGGTAGCTTGCAATCTTTTTTCCAGTGCCCTTTCATATTGCAATTATAGCAACGCAACTCCTTTACTGCAGCGCTGCGCGCTGCCTCCAACTTAGCATCACTTCGTTGTCGTATCGGTAGTACCATCCCAGCAAAGACCCGCAACACTTTCTCAGCACTCTCAAAACCCTGCAATTTTGCTTGCATGCGAAGATTGTCCACTGGAATCCCTTCGATAATTCCATCCACCAACTCCTCTTCATCCATGTTAACGTCTCGTGCCAACTCAACCTTACTATCATAGTAAGTTACGAAACTCTCTCCAAACTTCCAGTTACGCCGTTCAAAATTTCGTCGTAATTCTCCTTTAGTTACTTTCCCATCGAATGCCAGTTTTAATTCCTGCAACAACTCCTCGAAAGGTTGAATAATGCGTGCTGGGTCAGCATGAAGCCATTGAAGTGCAACACTTTTAAGTTTTGCCATGCACAACAAGCGACATTGCATTTTGGTCAAATTATATGCGTTAGCCACATTTCGCAACTGCAGTATCCAATTACGCACCGATGTTTGACCAGTAAATTCTAGCAATACTTCCTTTGCCAGTAGAAACATCTCGAAGACCCTGCAGCGTTGTCGTCAGATTTCGCTCCAATTTGAATTTCATCACTATTTGAAATACCAGCGTCATCTTGTGGGGCGTCTAACTTATTTTCAAACGCTGCTTCTTCTTGCTGCTCATCGCAACTTGCTTTAATGCTACTGCGCATTTGTAATTGTGTAACCATGTCTGTTGCCGCTCCTATCTCCGCCTGCAAATTCCTGAGAATTTCTCGATCCTTGGAAATCTCTTCCATTTGCACCACCAACATTGCATCATGCATCTCAGTTTCGTCCTCTATTTCAGTTTGATCCATCACCGGAACATTGCCACGCTGCTCTGTCGGTACTGCGTTTAACCGCGCCAATAATTCCACTTTGCCGCCACGTGTTGGCAAGCCCAAAACTGCCAACCATTTCTTCAATTGTGTCACCGAGACTGCCGAAATATCAATATCCATGACGTGAATATTCGGACCACTTCTGATATTGTAGTAGGCAATAAAATGTTTATTGAGTCTTTTAGTTATTAAATAGATTATAAATTTATTTATTTTACAGCTTTTTTTAACTTCACTCTTATTCTCTTCTTTTCACTGATGCTTCGAGATCAAACTTCTTCTTCTTCTCCCCGCCTTCATTCATTGTACATTTCATTGGATATATCGATATTATACATGGTTGCTTTTCTTTACAATAAATCGATATCAAAGTATTATTCTCTACGATAGTTATGTTGTTACAATATGTGTTTATCTTACATGCTATGTTATCTAAATCTATTACATAAGCAACCCTCACAGCGATACTACCTACACAAGCCAATTAACTGGTCTGACCTTTACACGCACACACCCTATGTGTTGTGTGCACAAACAAATGAAATTTCCGAGTGATTCGGAACTAAAGAGAAGTTAATGTTGTAGGCAGCCATATAAAAGCGGGGAGCGGGGTAGCGAGAATGTAAGAATGTACCAGGTGTACAAGTATGGAATGTCAACATATAGATGTCTAGCAGACGTAAATATTTATCGATTGTCATAAAACTTTGACCTTGTGAAGTATAAACCTTGACTGTCGAACCACCATAGTTTTGCGCAAATAGAGCGTCATTATCGTTTACTCTCAGTGCAGTCAACATGTCGAGTTTCGTGCCGAATAAAGAGCAAACGCGGACAGTGTTAATTTTCTGTTTTCATTTGAAGAAAACAGCTGCGGAATCGCACCGAATGCTTGTTGAAGCCTTTGGTGAACAAGTACCAACTGCGAAAACGTGTGAACGGTGGTTTCAACGCTTCAAAAGTGGTGATTTTGACGTCCACGACGAAGAGCACGGAAAACCACCAAAAAGGTACGAAGACGCCGAACTGCAAACATTATTGGATGAAGACGATGCGAAACGGTGAATACGGCACGCTACCAACAACAATTGATCAATTTGAATCAATTGATCAGAGAAAACGACCGGAATATCAAAAAAGACAACACAAGGTCATTTTTCTCCATGACAACGCTCCATCACATACGGCAAGAGCGGTTCGCGACACGTTGGAAACACTCAATTGGGAAGTGCTTCCTCATGCGGCTTACTCACCATACCTGGCCCCATCCGATTACCACCTATTCGCTTCGATGGGACACGCACTCGCTTGACCAGCGCTTCGATTCTTACCAAAGTGTGAAAAAATGGCTCGATGAATGGTTCGCCGCAAAAGACGATGAGTTCTACTAGCGTGGAATCCACAAATTGCCCGAGAGATGCGAAAAATGTGTAGCTAGCGACGGCAAATACTTTTTATAAATGATTTTTTAAAATTTAAAGTGTTTTTTGATTTAAAAAAAACGACATTTCATACTTGTACACCTGGTAATTACCAAACACACGCAATCAATGCAGTATGTAAGACGAACGAACGAGAATCAATCGAAGAGAGATAAGTCAAAGATTTGCTGTAACTACGGTTGTAGGCAAAACACCGCTGGCCAGAAATGCAAGCGAAAGCGAACACAAAAATTATGAGCTTAGCCGTAAACCGGGGTCAACGAATGTTCCAAAGTGAACGCGCGAAAAGATCAGTAATAATGCCAGTATGTACGATATATGAAACTAAACGATGTTGCCGTTTGTTTATTTTAGTTTTAACATTATTCATGCAAGCAGGTTAGTACTAAGGAACGTAAGGCTTTTTGTATTTATTGTTTTCAATGTTACTTTGTTGTTAGGGTTAGTTGCTCATATGTGCTCATATGTTTAAATGCAGGTACAAATGTATCGATGTGTGTAGAAGCAATCACGTACACACGTATATACATATGCAGGTACACCGCTTGAATGCAATATTCAAAGAATAAGTATCAAAATTTGAGCTGCTTAGTACATGCGATTATGTACTCATATATTTATTTTCGACTATTTCGTCGTTTCAAGCAACAAGACTTGCTCAATTTTTGATACTAAATACCTGTAGGCTGTCTAGGGAATCTATAGACATAGAGCGACGACTGGCTTCCATTTAATTTTCTAACGTTGACGACTTCTTTTGGACCACAACGTTCACCTTTTCATTTTATTCACACACGACGCGCGAAGCCAACTACTGCCGAAATACTTTAATTAAAATTGCCAAATCTCGAGTCCCTGCTCGGGCGCCAATGAAAATTCTCTAAGCCTTTCTACAAAAATCGAAACGAAATAAATAAACGGACGCGGAGTTTGGCTTCAATATTTTTAATAAGAAAGTAGTTGGCTTCAGTACACAAACGAAACTAAAAAAAACTATTGTATTTTAACAAGCGATAGTGGGCCACAGTCCGACCGCACTCCCCGAATTCGCGTCGGCATTTGCCGATCGTCTTAGCTTAAGAGCATAAATTTACGACACTCCATGTGTTCTTTTACATACTAACTTAGCTACTTATTTTATGAGCTCCAACAAATATTATGAATATGTACACAAGCATGTAAATACTTGCTTACATTCATATTCATTTACCAGTCACCTATTAGATGAGTATTAGTATATATTTATGCACAGGTATTTTCGGTAATTGACATGTGCATGGAATAGAAGAGTCGAGACACAGCTCGCGCTTCGCGCTCGCATCGTTTGTCCTTTTCTTTTCTACGCAAGTAATTTATTTCTGACGTCATCGACAACATCTTTGCTGGTCGAAGGGTCGAAATGGTTTATCTAATAACTTCAGTGTTTATTGTCCGATCGGATTGCAATTCGGAGGATAAGTTCATATGGTATTTATCTATATATATATGGTACTAAAGCAGAACGTCAAGAAATGAGTAAATCGCCATGTAAATCAAAATTGGGGGTTTGCAGGGGCGGTAGGCGTGTTATTCCAAATTGAAAATAAACTTGATCTGCGTATGGTATAGGAATATATAAGAGAAAGTCAGCTTGCAATAGGAGTCAAACACAGCGAAAAAGAATAGGTCCGATATAGATTTTTCTGAGCAGGAACGAAAATAATCTAACATAGAGGCACATAGAGAACGTAGGAAAAATTTCGAATTTAGGGAAGCTGAAAGGGTTAGAGATAGTCAACAGCATCGAGTCCTCAGAAGTAATAGAACATTTAGGGCCGTTGAGCAATTACCGGACAAAATTCGTCACTCTACTCTTCGGGCTTCTTCGCCAATCAAATTACAAGAACAACTTGCCAACACTTCGCGTCGTTCGAGGCGCAGGCAAGTTGCTGAGTTTCGATCTCAGGAAAGAGAGCGGGATGCAGTTCGTCGCCGTGTACGTCGCAGTGATTCTGAAATTAAAACAGACGAACAACTTGCCAACATTTCGCGTCGTTCGAGGCGTAGGCAAGATGCTAAGGAGAGACGGGAATTTTAGAAAGGGCAATAGATAGAAGTCAAAGGTCTCAGGTTAGAAACAATCCTATTCGCAAGATGGTTGAGCAGGCACGCAATACTAGTCCACGAGCTCAACGTGAGGCCTTTGAAGCCCATAGCAATATGTCCCAAAGAGTGAGTCTATATAGGAGTAATTGCACCAATAGGATAGCAGAGAATAGGACAAACGCGTCCCGCAATAGAGTGGAACGTGCGAATACCCTTCCAGATGATAGGATATCGCAGGCTAAAACTAGTTTAGATTGCCTAATAGCCAATTTTAATAAGACAGTCAAGAAGGGACCCGCTCAGGTTTGCATATGTTGCTTAAGTTTGTGGTTTCCACATCAAGTGGACAAAATTTCGCGTGAGGTCATAGAGGAAAAGTGTAGTGAAGCAGATAGTGTAGATATTTTGTATATTCTATTGCTTCTATTACAAATGGCCTAAATTTTCCGGAGCTTCCGGAATGCCTAAAGGCTTGACGCCTATAGAAGAACGGCTGATTTCTCCCCGTCTTCCTTTTATGATCATAAAGTCTCTTGTTGCGTCAGCAGACGACAGGGACATTGTGTGTCAAATGTTAGAAAAGGCAGCACAACCTAATGAGCATACGTGTAGAGTTTTAGAAGAAGAGGTAGAGTTGAATCCAGGAGGTCAAGAAACCTTCATGGAAAATGTCCCTGTTGAAAACATAGATATTCCTCGAATTGATATAGCACCAGGAGAAGGTCAACGACCTCTTGATATGATAAACCATTGTGATTCAGAGGAGCTGGCTTTTCCCATAATATTTGCAGGCTTAAAAGGAAATGTCAGGAAAGTTTTACAACTGCAGTTAGATCAGAGCTTAGGAATTTTGATAGAACAGGTTGAAGAACTGATCATAACTTCAAAAAGTTATAAATGATTAGCATTAGGAACAGCACATCAATTTGCTTACGTAATCACACTCTGTCACTCAAGGCATTTCGGCTGCTGATGTGCGTAATGATGAAACTTTAAATAAGTGAATACTACATGATGATGGCTATAGGCTTTTAAAAGGTATTCGCACGTCTCCTGCTCATTGGAAGGACGAGAAAAAGAAAGTGATGGCTATGATTAGGCAAGTAGGGCTTCCAACTTTTTTTATAACATTTTCCGCAGCGGAAACTAGGTGGCCGAAGTTTTTAGTCTTGAAGTATCCGAAGAAGAAGCGTTAAGTTTAATGAGAAAGCTCGTCTCGTTAGAGCTGACCCAGTGACCTGTGCCAGATATTTCGATTTTCGATATAGACAGGTTTTAAAACTGATGAAAAAGGTAGGCGGTGTCTTTGATTGTCCCCAGGTCATCAAGTTTTATTGGCAAGTGGAGTTTCAGCAAAGAGGCTCTCCACACATACATGGCAAGTTCTGGCTGAAAGACGCCCCTAAGCTCGTCCTAAAGAATGAGTCCACACTTAAGCCTGTGAAGTCCTTTATTGATGAATTAATTACTGCTGATTCTATTGTAGTTGCCCGGACGTTGCTCTATATTTGGAGTACCAACTCCATAGTCACGGGCACTCTTGCAGGCGAGAAATTAGGTCAAAACAAATTTGTAGGTTTGGTATCCCATGCCTCAAACACAAATTCTCCTCCCTTTAGAAGAAAATTTGGCCGAGCATCGTAGGAATTTCGAAAAAATTCAAAGTCTGCTCGACTTCCCATTTGATCGTGAAAGCGTAGAAAATTTTAACGATTTTAACAACTTTTTTCCCACGATCAACTTAACCTTAGTTATGAGGGCTACATTAATGCTGTAAGATCAAGTATAAAGAAACCAAAAGTTTTTTTGAAGCGATCTTTTTCAGCAATCAAGCTTAACGCTTATAACAAGCACCTGCTTTTGTTGCAGCGAGCAAATATGGATATTCAGTATATTTTAGACCCCTATGCTTGCTGCAGCTATGTATGTCGTTAATTATATAAACAAGTCTCAGAGAGGTATCTCAATGTTGATGCGAGCAATGTAACTATTAAGCAAAAGTTACAACATTTAGGTAGGAAGCTCAGGAAGCCGTCTACTGCTGTTTAGGTATGCATCTATCCGCCAGCAGTAGTGCCAGTGTGTATATTAATACACACGTTCCAGAAAAACGGGTGAGAATGCTGATATCTAGACAGCAATTTCAAAATCTGCCCGAAGACTCGGGGGAAATTATATATTATATTATATCATTATATTCAGCGCCCAGACGCTTTAGAGAGCTTATGCCTAGCCGATTTTGCAGCTTTTCATAGCTACAGCAAATCAGAACGATGAGCTCGCCAAGAAAATGCAAATGAATTTGACGATGATGTGCCTAGGGCTTCTGAATCAATAGTTTACGCTCTTCGCGATAATAGTGGCTTCACCAGAAAGAGGCTCACTACGTGCAAAATTAGGTATAGGAGATTTAATGTCAATACAGAAGTAAGTGACTATTTCATAGAGCTAAAAATGCTTTACGCCGCATGGCGAGATGAGCATTTGGATTTAGTCACACATGACTGTGAATTGTTCTGTAGGGATAATCAGGAATTAGTAAAGAAAAATCGCAGAAAATATAATTTTACTAGATGATAGGGAACTAGAAGATGCTCTGAGCCATTTAAGAGAGGAAGCAGAAAATGAGAATAATCAAGTAGGAGAACAGGAAGTAGTAGATGATGCCTTCACAGCTTTAGGATGTTTTAAATGTGGATGAAAATATTGATTTCAAAAATACTTCTCCTTTTGGTGGTGTTTCTATCATCGTATTCGGTTATTTTAGACAGTTACACCCGGTAGGAGGTAGTTGGATTTTCGATCCAAATACCACTGACCTTTACCATGAAATATTTGGTACGTATCTCTGGGACCTTTTTTTGTATTTTGAGCTCACAGAGATAATGCGTCAACATGACGATCAGCTTTTAAATTCTGCCTTAAATAATATGGCATCGGGTTGTATGACAGCCGATGCATTTGTCTTTTTCTAATCTAGAATAAGCGAACCATCGGCAGTGCCCGATGATGCAATTCATCTGAGTAGTAATAATAATGAGGTAGATTTATTCAATGTAACGAAACTTAACTCAATTGCTACTGCTGAAGATTTTATTAAGACGGGCCTTTTGGAACCAGCTAGGAAACAAAGAATTTATAAAGAAGTGAAGGGTTTTAAAACTTCCGCTACACAGGAACTCTGTATGTCTCTTCTCCTAAAAAATACTGCCAAGTACATGATGACGGTCAATGTAGACACAGGGGATGGATTAGCAGAAGGGGCATCAGGTGTGTTGATGCAAATAGATTTCAATACATCCAACACTATCAACATTTTATGGATGAAATTTACAGAGGAAACTGTAGGAGAATCTGCGCGTTCGAAGTGTACACATCGTACAGATCCTTCATGGACTCCTACTCAGAAAATTGTTCGCAGTTTTCAACATTCAAATAACTCACAAATTAACATTGACCGTAGACAGTTTCCAATTGTGCCGGCTGAGGGCATCACAATTCATAAGAGTGAAGGAGCTACGTATGTCAAAGTGGTACTCCATGCTAATTCCAGAATGCAGCGTGCTGCATTATACGCAGCTTGCAGTAGAGCAACTACTGCTTTAGGATTATTCATTATTGGGAACTTTGTTCCTTCTAAGTCTCCCCAAAATAATAATAAAGTGAAAGGCAAATTGAAGAAATGGCGGACTGAAAAGCTATTGTGTACTCATTACGATTATTTAATTAACAGTTCTGCCCTTAATATTTTCTTCCATAATACTCAGAGCTTGAATTCCCATCTTGAAGATATTCGATCGGACAAGCTGATGCTTCAGTCATCTATATTATGCTTCGTGGAAACTTCCATAAGCAATGAAAATGTAGAAATATCTGGGTTCACTATTGTGGTTCAACTTGAATCAATTAGGCCCTTAACAGGCATCATAATTTATGTAAACAACGAGCTAGTAGATAGAGTTTCCCATACCTTTAGCAGTAGAAAATCTTTTGGCTCAGTAGTTTTTGAGTCCGGCATATTTATGTTTGATGCCATAAGTTTTCTTATATTATATAAAAGTCCAGACTTTCCTCTGTCCGCATTTAAAATAGAAGTTGAGGAGATAATTCAGCAATTTTCTCGCTAAGGTGATTTAGGGGATAGCTTGCTAGTTGTAGGAGACTTTAATTTTTGCCTCAAAACCTTTAACAGGTGTAGGAGTATTTATAATTCTTTGATTAGCAAAGGATTTAGGAGTTTGTTAGATTTGAAAACGTCAACTACCAATATGGATACACATATTGATTGGGCGTTTTCAAATATATTAGATAATGAAAAGATTAGCTTCTTCCAAATGGAGAACAGGATCGACCGAGCAGTATATTTTCGTCGGCGCATCAATCTTTGAAAGAATCAAGATATTTACTTTATCTACTTGTTCGTAAGTTGGTGACAGAATCGCTCATGTTTGACATGGTAGCATGGTAGCTTCGTCCCAGAATATTAATGAGCATTCACGCATCAATTTTCCTGTATTACTCTGATTAGAAACACTACAGACGCTGTTGCTATCATCGGTGGCGTAGCGGCAATCACGCAACAGCTAACGCAATTTTTCCGATAGATCTCACTTTTTTTAAAAGCAGATTGATTAAAAATGTTTTTCCTGTACCTCCTTGGGCATCAAGGAAAAACAATTTCCCTTCATTGTTATCAATTGTGGATAGTAATGCAGTGAATACTTTTTTCCGATCAATGTTTAATTGTGGCTCGTCTTGAGCTATATTTTGTAAAAGTCTCGTTTGATCGCATGATGTTTCTCTTGTGTATTCGGCACTGTTAGTTAAATCTGAGTTAGTAGAATTAGGTGGCATCGGCAGCCCAAAATCCTTGCTCGATTTACCCGAAAGTAATTGCACTACTTTGTTCAATTCCAATTCCTCAAATATGTTTTAATCATATTGTACATCATCTAAATTTATCTCTCGCCGAAGCCAAATCAGAATATCACTGGCTATATTTTCTTGAAATTTATTCCATAGATTAACCGAATCAGTTACTTGACAAAACACTACTATGACGGCAAATAAATATCTTAATGATGTAGCTGAACTACAAACAGCAACTTCTGATAAAGTATTTTCCCAGTGAGAAGCGTCTTCGAAGAGCCCCATAGCTTTGCATGCTGCTTGACAAGTATTGTAAACAACACCTTGTAAAGTTCTTAGGTGTGCAAATGATGTCGGGTCTTTTACAATATGCAGTAAAATTCTCAGATAAAAGCATTCGCTGTTGTTGGGATGAACCACGTAGACTCTGCCAAGAGAATCCGTTTTCTTTACTCCGGAGCCCGGTCGTGCACTTTGAATGATAAGATCCTACATACAGCTTTAGAACTGCAGATATAACGTCCAGACTGATATTTTTTATTCGGTGTATGCTGAAAGTGGCTTGATCACTGCCTTTATTAATGTACTTAGTATCATATTGAATTGACTTTAATGAATTGCACAACTCTACGTTGATGTGGCTATCAAAAATTTTCAAAAGGAGCGGAATATAGGGAACGATCCTTCAGTTATCAATATCATGGTTTCGGACGGTAGCATTTTGCCCACCCTGTTCTGGTGATCGTCGACGATATTTGGGATATCGCTAGTACTTGTTTGAGTTTGGAACGACTTCGGAAATTGTTTGCTGTATTTAGAATCTCGCATACATGGAGAATTCGGGTTTAAAGTCCCGCAAGGGCCGTGTACCATATGTTTCTTTACGATTTCGTATAGGATAGGATCTTCATCTTTATCCAGTAATTCAGCTGAAATAACCCTGTAAATTTGGTTTGGTCTAATTTGGTTCACTAACCACACCAACATGTGGCAAGCCTCTTTAATTCCATTCTATTGTGTACATATGACAGCGCTCTGTTAACTATATCGTATCTGTCTTGAGGAGTTAAATTAGTGTTAATATTTTCTTTGATTTCCGGCCAATTTTGGTTACGTGTTGCAGTTATAAATAAATCATTTGCCGTAATTTCTTACGTAAGTCATGGTGTCTTGCGATTTTTCGTGTAAATATCGAGGTCCACCTGTGAATGAGGAAGGTAGTAAACCAACTGCCCAATGCCGTTGCGGTGTTCATTCGCCTGTAAAGTATCTTGAAGATGAACGTAATTTTCAGCTCTCAATTTAGTTTGATTATAACGGATGTAGGCCAATCTCTCAGATTCAATTTTATCATATTGCTCTACCAAGTATTGGTTTGTTAACATTCCATATCTAAGCAAAGTATTGAAATTCTTACGTCTTCTCATTATATGGTAGCAATAGTAGTTCATACATGACACTGTTTTACGCAGAGGTGTACGTACCACCGATCGGGTCAACTTGAGAAATATTAATGGCATAACTATTTTCTCCACGACATAGCTTCAAAGGTTATTGTAAGCTGTCATAAGATCTGTGTAACTCTGAAATTTTTTGAATATTATCATCACGACTATGCAATACAATATCTCTTTTGTCAAATTGCTGTCCAGATATCACCACTGCTACTTCACTCGTGGAAGGCGCATTGATAATTTTCAAAAAATTTCAGAGTTACACAGATCTTTTGACAGCTTACAATATCCTTTGATGCTATGTCGTGGAGAAAATGGTTATCCCATTAATGTTTCTCAAGTTGACCCAATCGGTGGTACACCTCTTCGTAAAACAGTGTCATGTATGAACTACTATTGCTACCGTATAATGACAAGATGTAACAATTTCAACACATTGTTTAGATATAGACTGTTAACAAACCAATACTTGGTAGATCAATATGCGAAAATTTAATCTGAGAAATTGGCCTACATCTCTAATAATCAAACTAAATTGAGAGCTGAAAACTAAGTTCATCTTCAGGATGCTTTATAAGCGAATGAACCCCGCAACGGCATTGGGCAGTTGGTTATACTACCTTCATCATTCACAGGTGGACCTCGATATTTACACGAAAAATCGCAAGACGCCATGACTTACGTTAGAAATTACGGCAAACCTGGTTTATTTATAACTGCAACACGTAACCCAAATTGGCCGGATATCAAAGAAAATATTAACACTAATTTAACTCCACAAGACAGATACGATATAGTTAACAGAGTCGTCCATTTAAAAGTACAGGAACTTCTGCACCTCATTAACAAGTCTCATATATTCGGTCCGCCGTGCTGTCATATGTTCACAATAGAATGGAATTAACGAGGCTTGCCACATGTTGGTGTGGTTAGTGAACCAAATTAGACCAAACCAAGTTTACAGGGTTATTTCAGCTGAATTACCGGATAAAGATGAAGATCCTAACCTTTACGAAATCGTAAAGAAACATATGGTACACGGCCCTTGCGGGACTTTAAACCTGAATTCTCCATGTATGCGAGATTCTAAATGCAGCAAACAATTTCCGAAGTCGTTCCAAACTCAAACAAGCACTAGCGATATCCCAAATATCGTCGACGATCACCAGAACAGGGTGGGCAAAATGCTACCGTCCGAAACCATGATATTGATAACTGATGGATCGTTCCCTATATTCCGCTCCTTTTGAAAATTTTTGATGGCCACATCAACGTAGAGTTGTGCAATTCATTAAAGTCAATTCAATATGATACTAAGTACATTAATAAAGGCAGTGATCAAGCCATTTCAGCATACACCGAATAAGAAATATCAGTCTGGACTTTACATCTGCAGTTCTAAAGCTGTATGTAGGATCTTATCATTCAAAGTGCACGACCGGGCTCCGGGGTAAAAAAACGGATGCTCTTGGCAGAGTCTACGTGGTTCATCCCAACAACAGCGAATGCATTTATCTGAGAATTTTACTGCATATTGTAAAAGACCCGACATCATTTGCACACCTAAGAACTGTACAAGGTGTTGTTTACAATACTTGTCAAGCAACATGCAAAGCTATGGGGCTCTTGGAAGACCATTCTTACTGGGAAAACACATTATCAGAATCAGCTGTTTGTAGTTCAGCTATATCATTTAGATATTTATTTGCCGTCATAGTAGTGTTTTGTCAAGTAACTGATTCTGTTAATCTATAGAATAAATTTCAAGAAAATATGGCCAGTGATATTCTGATTCGGCGACGGCGAGTGTTAAACTCAGATGATGTACAATATGATCAAAACCTATTTAAAGAAGCATTATTGGAATTGAACAAAGTAGTGCAATTACTTTCGGGTAAATCGATCAAGGATTTTGGGCTGCCGATGCCAGCACAAGAGAAACATCATACGATCAAACGAGACTTTTACAAAATATAACTCAAGATGAGCCACGATTAAACATCGATCAGAAAAAAGTATTCACTGCATTACTATCAACAATTGATAACAATGAAGGGAAATTGTTTTTCCTTGATGCCCAAGGAGGTACAGGAAAAACATTTTTAATCAATCTGCTTTTAAAAAAAGTGAGATCTATCGGAAAAATTGCGTTAGCTTTTGCGTCATTGCCGCTACGCTTTTGGAAGAAGGCCGAAACGCACACTCCACATTTAAGCTCCCGCAGAAAATCGCCACCGATGATAATAACAGCGTCTGTAGTGTTTCTAAACAGAGCAATACAGAAAAATTGATGCGTGGCTGCTCATTAATAGTCTGGGAGGAAGCTACCATGTCAAACAAGAAGCACTGGGTAGGACAATGAGCGGTTTGCGCAACAGAAATTCACCTATGGCTGGATGAACAATTCTGTTCTCAGGAGATTTCCGTCAATCCTACCAATTGTGACTCGAGGAACACGTGCTGACAAAATAAATGCTTGCCTAAAAAGATCCAACCTTCGGCCACATGACAATAAATTAGAGCTTAAATCTAATATGAGGGTTTTGTCATCTTCGCGTGAGAACAGGAAAGGATTGACCTAGATAGACAACATCCAAGAGTTAGTCAACAATGTCTATCCTGACATTGATAACATAAGTTATAAGAAAGAGCGATTCTGTCACCAACTAACGAACAAATAGATAAAGTATAATAAATAACTTGATTCTTTCAAAGATTGATGCGCGGACGAAAATATACTACTTGGTCGATGCTGTTCTCGATTTGGAATAAGCTGTTCATTTTGCTACAGAAATTCTAAACTCTTTGAACCCGTCTGGACTCCCTCCTCACAAAATGGTCTTGAAAGTAGGTTGTCCTGTTATTTTATTAAGAAACCTAAACTTTGCAATGGCACGCGTTTGCTGGTAAAATCATTGAAAACTTTCATAATAGAGTGCACAATAGTCACAGGATTTGGTACCGGAGAAAATTTATTGATTCCCCGAATCCCTCTGATACCATCGGATTAACCCTTCCAATTTAAACGTTTACAGTTTCCGATTAAGACATCTTTTGCAATGACCATTAATAAATCGCACGGTCAAACCTTCAACGTTGCAGGCTTAGATTTGACTGTTTTTCACATGACAACTGTATGTCGCTCTTTCAAGAGTGACCTCCAGAGAAAACATAATTGTATTGTCTAATGACAAGAAAGCTGTGAACGTTGTTTATAAAGACATTCTGTAATATGTTGTAAAAATAAAATAAATAGTTAAAAATTTAAAAAGTAAATGAGTAAAAATGTAGTGTATGAATTTAGATATTCCAAAGATAGCTGGAAATCTTAATGGTATACGGAAAGGGGGACTGTTTTACTCCAAATTTAACGCGTGCGGCCCACGAGCAGTAATGAATAAATCACTACAAATGGATCGATTTTAATCACATAGGTTATACATTTAATACCCGTGCGAAGACGGAGCGGGCCGCTATGTTTTTATATACAACGTTCACAGTTTTTCTACTATTAAAAAAAGACTCATCAAAATCCGTTGCGTAGCTTCAAAGATTTAAGCATTCAAAGGGACATAGGGACAGGGAAAGCGACTTTACTTTATACTATGTAGTGATAAAAGTCCAGACTTTCCTCTGTCCGCATTTAAAATATAATTTGAGGAGATAATTCAGCAATTTTCTCGTTTAGGTGATTTAGGGGATATCTTGCTAGTTTAAGGAGACCTTAATTTTTGCCTGAAAACCATTAACAGGTGTAGGAGTATTTATTGTATAATTCTTTGATTAGCAAAGGAGAGATCTAATCAAATCTCTATCAATTGGCTGTGCAACACTTGTACACCGCGTAGATGCTTGTGTATCTGTATCTGCATTAAAATATATTTGCAGAAATTTGTGATCATCGGGTCGAAGTGGTACACTTACCCTTGAATTTTAAATGTAACATAGGCATGAACCGTTACTCAACGACTTGCTTACTCTTAAAAGAGGTCATTTGAAATGCGTTATTATAACGGCGTATATTGCGCATGAATTGCTTGGATTTCTAATGATCACCCGTAAGAAGAGAGTGAAGTGGTTCAGGTGGATGGAGAACTTCTTCTAATTTCACTTTTCCTTGTAAGCAACACATGCCTTTTGATTCATCCTTAAATATCAATGTCAAGCAATTTTCACACACTACTGACAGAGTACTATTGATACTATACGATCGTCCTTGTAAGAAATCGATGGATCGTAATTCATGGCAGAATTTTCTTTTTCACCCATGAATTAGCAACTCGTTTTGATGATTCTCTGGCTCACTGTCTTCGATGTCTTTCCCTATCTCGGCTACGGTGAACCTCACGCTCTACTGAAGATTCTCTCTCTCTCTCAACTCTTTAGCTATCCCGAAGCTGACTAAGGCGAGCCTCACGCTCTACTGAAGATTCTCTCAGCTCTATATCTATCCCGAGCCTAACTGATGCGAGCCTCACGTTCCGTTGACGATTCTTTTTCTCTTGTTGAACGTACTCTTCTGGCATTCACTGTACTACGACCTATGTTCGAACGACGACGTCTTGCAGACATGACTAAATAATTTCTGTACAAATTTTAATCAGTTCAATATGATTAACTATGCACAAATTGCCATATTATTAGTATGTGTTGAAGTAAATAATATCTAATTTCTTACCATTTAGGAACAAAAGATAATCAACAATCATAAAAAACAAAAGATACCTCTGCTATTCAGTTCTTTTTATACACTTGGACCATTGAAAATATTCAAAAAAAATGGGTATACTAACTTTGTATGTAACGGGCAGAAGGAGGCGTCGGAGACCCCATAAAGTATATATATTCTTACTCATGTCCGTCTGTCTGTCCGTCTGTCTGTCTGTCTGTCTGTCTGAATGAACGCGCCGATCTCAGCTATTACAAAAGCTAGGGACATCGAATTTAGCATGAAGATTCCTGTATACCATACGCAGATCAAGTTTGTTTTCAATATGGAATAACACGCCTACCGTCCCCACAAACCCCCAATTTTGAGTTACATTGCGATTTACATTCGAAATTCTCATTTCTCAACGTTCTGCTTTGGCATAAATATAGATAAATACTATATGAACTTATCCTCCGAATTGCAATCCGATCGGACAATAAACACTGAAGTTATTAGATAAACCATTTCGACCCTTCGACCAGCAAAGAAGTTGTCGATGACGTCAGAACTAAATTACTTTCGTAGGAAAGAAAAGGACAAACGATGCGAGCGCGAAGTGCGAGCTGTCTCGCGACTCTTCTTTTCCATGCACATGTCAATTACCGAAAATACATGTGCATAAATATATACTAATACTCAACCAATAGGTGACTGGTAAATGAATATGAATGTATGCAAGTATTTACATGCTTGTGTTCATATTCATAATATTCATAATATGCTTACGTGCACATATGATTATTATTTAATAATTCATATTTTAGGGTCAGTAAAAAATAAAAAACCATAAAATGCAATTAAATAAATATTAATTTTGATTACTCGATATATTGCAAGTTATCGATATTGACCAATTCAAAATTTATAAAGAAATACCGATATATACTGCTCACACCGCTTTTTGCAGTCTTGCGCTAGGAAAATTGCGGCGATAAATTATTGACAACGTAACGAAATTGATGCAAGGTGCCAGCGCACTGCAGTGTTATGATTAATTTGTAGCTTGCGATTAGTATTGTACAATTAGATACTTTTTATGGCAACATACGTCCACTATCGCCTGCCGCTCGTCTGTTACTCTCGTTATATTTATTTATTATTATTTTTTATAACATTCGACCATTGAAAATGGTCAAAAAAGGGTATACTAATTTTGTGCAAATGTAACAGGCAGAATGTGGCGTGGTATATATATTCTTTCTCAGGATCACTAGCCGAGTCGATTGAGCCATGTCCGTCTGTCTGGATGAACACGTCGATCTCAGCTATAACAAAAGATAAGGACACTAAATTTAGCAAGAAGAAACCTGTATTCCATACGCATATGAAGTTTATTTTTAATTTGGAATAACACGCCCACCGCCCCCGCAACCGACAATTTTAATTTACATTGCGATTTATATTCGAAGCACTTAATTAATGTTCTTCTTTAGCATATATATAGATAAATACTGTATGAACCTATCCTCCAAATCCGATCGGACAATAAACACTGAAGTTATTAGATAAATTATTTTAACCCTTCGACCAGCAATCAAGTTGTCGATGACGTCATAACTATATTACTTGAGCAGGAAAGAAAAGGACGAATAATGCGAGCGAGTAGCTCTAGCTGTTTCTCGTTTCTTCTTTTCCATGCATATGTAAATTACCGAAAATACATGTACCTTTTATGTATGCTAACACCCATGCATAGATACATGTATACATTTGCATACAACCAATAGGTTGCGTGTTAAATCGATATGATTGTACGCAAGTATTTACATACAAGTGTACATATTCGACGGTGCACATATAATAATTATTTAATAATTCATATTTTAGGAGCAGTAAAAATTATAAAACCATAAAACACAATTAAATAAATATTAATTTTGATAACACGATATATTGGGAGCTATCGATATTAGTCCATTTAAAATTTTAAAAAAATACCGATATATAATGCTCACACCGCTGATTGCAGTCTTTCGCGCGCTACGAAATTGCGGCGAAAAATTATTGGCAACGTATCGAAATTGATGCATGGTGGTGGTAGCGCTGCAGTGTTATGATTAATTTGTAGCTTGCAATTAGGATCGTACAATTAGATACTTTTACTCGAAATTTAAATCCAAATAAAGCGCAATTTTTATTGCGAATTTTAATTAATAACTTATAGTTAAATACTCGTGGCGATTTGTGTTCTCTTATTAAAAACTTTTTTTAAAGTTGCACGCTGAAGGTGTATTGTGTTTTGGGAGTACTTGCAAAATTCTTTCGTATTAGTAGTTATTTAAATAAAATAATAATAAAATTAATAATAATAATATTCAACTTAATAAAATTGCTTTCATTAAAAATATTAAATACAAATACAAACTTGTATTTATTTTTTATATAGTACTATAATCCGTGGCCTTAACAGACAGCAACTGACTGTAGCGTTCGACTGGTTTCACATTTAATTATTATTATTTTATATATTTTGATATATTTAAATTATTTAATTAATAATTTTTGTAATTTTTGCCCTTTTTTCATTACATAAGTAAATGAACATAGATATATATTTATACAAATATGTTCAAAAAGTAAAGTTACTTTTCGAATTTCGCGGGCAATAAACTTTGGTTTATCATTTTTTTTTGTTTTGTTATGTTGGTACACTTTTCCCGAACATCTGTTCCAAGATTCAAGTGAATGGCATTTTTCGTTTGGTTGTGAGAGGCGTAAAGGTTATAAGTGTTTTACGTGCTCGGCGATTTTTGCTATCGAAAAATATGGATCAAAGGATTTGCATAAAGTTATGTGTAAAAAATAAAATAAAGTGCTCCAAAACACGGCAAACGCGGCATACGGTGAAACTGTTCTGAGTAAAAAAAATTTTTACAAGTGGTACAGACTCTACCCTGATGGCCGAGAAGATGCCAATGACGAGCATCGCTCTGGACGCCCAAGCACGTCAACAACTGATGAAAACGTTCAAGCTGTGAAGAAAATTGTTTTGGAAAACCGTCGAATCACTATCAAAGAAGATGCTGAGGAAGATGCTAACTTTTTGGGCATGGACGTGTGTCAGCGAAGTTTGTTCCAAAATTCCTAAATTTTGACCAAAAGAACCGTCGCATTAGCATCTCACAAGAGCTGTTGAATGACGCCAACGATGAGCCAGATTTACCCAAAAGGGTCATAACTGGTGACGAATCATAGGTATATGGTTATCATACGAAACCAAAGCCCAATCGTCTCAATAGAAGAGCCCGGGTGAGTCAAGACCGAAAAATGCACGCCTAGTTCGATCAAATGTCAAAGTTTTGCTCACTGTTTTCTTCAATTACCGTGGCGTGGTGCATCAGGAGTTCTTACCATATGGTCGTACGGTCAATAAACAGTAGTTATGCGCCGTTTGCGAGAAGCTATACGAAACGTCCAGAATTGTTGAAAAACAATTCTTGGCTTTTGCATCACGACAATGCCCCTGCTCACTCATCTTTGCTTGTGAGAGATTTTTTGGCAAAAAACTACATCACAATCATGCTTCAGCCACCATATTCACCGGATTTGGCCCCATGTAACTTTTTCTTGTTCCCAAAACTAAAGAGACCTATGAAAGGACGGAGATTTGCAACGATTGAGGAGATAAAGACTGCAACGCTGGAAGAGCTCAAAGCTATACCGAAAAGGGCATATGGGAAGTGCTTTGAGGATTGGAAAAACCGTTGCCATAAGTGCATTGTATCTGAGGGAAAATACTTTGAAGGGGACAACATAAATATTGAAAATAAATAAATATTTTTTCTTAAAAATATAAAGCCATCTTACTTTTTGAACACACCTCGTATACAGTACACAGACAGACAGCAATTAAACTTTTTATTTACTATAGGTCGGTGGTAACACTCCTGAAGACTAACCAAAAGAAAAGCCAATAGCTGAGTGGTTAGAGTTACCGATGAAATTTTGTATACTTATGTGAGTGTTAAATCCGCTACTTCTCATGTTAAATTAAATTTCAATTAAAAAGTTTTTCCTCAATTTGATTTCGTTAATTTTCATTTGGTTATTAATTTAAAATAAAATAAAATTTTTACTGACCGTTTAAATTTTATGTGATAAAAAACATTTCACATTTCCCGCGAATACGGTCGATATCAGTCCGGGACATAGCCCACTTAACCACTGATAAACTCCTGCGGCCATCGAATGGGGGTTCGACTCCCCGGGTGGGCAGGTTCACATTTTGTGTTTTCATATTATTTTAATATTTTTTTTTGTCATTTTTCCCCTTATTTTATTACATAAGTAAATGTACATAAATATATACAAATATACATGCATATGACATTAAGCATTTACACATGCGTGGAGACATTAGACAGAGCGAGAAAACAATATGCATTCTTAGAAGCAAATTTAGCGAATTTTGGCACGCGCAAAATTTGTATTCAATGAAAATCAATAACAACAGTTTACATATCAATCGCGGCAGCAAGCGAACCGAGAATACAGGCTACATCAGTCCGGTACAAATGCAAGCGCATAGCGCGAGCTGTTTCTCGAGTCTTCTTTTCCATGCCCAAGTCAATTAGAGAAAATAGATGTGCATATATTTTAAAACTCATTCATACTTAATTTGTTTACGTACATAAATATATACATTTGTATACAACCAATAGGTCACAAGTACATATATTATACAGTCTGACTGTAGCGTTCGACTGGTTAAGAATGAGTGCCTCCGCCTTCTTGTGTTAGCGCTTGGACATCACCTTAGCCTATTCCTCCTTCTTGCTTATTCCCTTAGCCACAGTCGCGTAGCTGATAGGCTTTGGCACCTTCGTCTTAGGAATCGCCATGGCTTCACTGAGACTTCTCTTGTACTTGGCGCTACGGCTGTGCGGTCCATCGTCTGTCGAGCCTTTGTCTGGGTGGCTCTTTTCCGGATAGAGGGCTCTTTACCAACGGGCTCCGGAGTAAAAAAACCGATGCTCTTGGCAGAGTCTACGTGGTTCATCCCAACAACAGCGAATGCATTTATCTGAGAATTTTACTGCATATTGTAAAAGGCCCAACATCATTTGCACTCCTAAGAACTGTACAAGGTGTTGTTTACAATACTTATCAAGCAACATGCAAAGCTATGGGGCTCTTGGAAGACTATTCTTACTGGGAAAACACATTATCAGAATCAGCTTTTTGTAGTTCAGCTACATCATTTAGATATTTATTTGCCGTCATAGTAATGTTTTGTCAAGTAACTGATTCTGTTAATCTATGGAATAAATTTCAAGAAAATATGGCCAGTGATATTCTGATTCGGCGACGACGAGAGTTAAACTCAGATGATGTACAATATGATCGAAACATATTTGAAGAAGCATTATTGGAATTGAACAAAGTAGTGCAATTACTTTCGGGTAAATCGATCAAGGATTTTGGGCTGCCGATGCCAGCTAATACCACTAATTCAGATTTAACTAACAGGGCCGGATACACAAGAGAAACATCATGCGATCAAACTTGACTTTTACAAAATATAGCTCAAGATGAGCCACCATTAAACATCGATCAGAAAAAAGTATTCACTGCATTACTATCAACAATTGATAACAATGAAGGGAAATTGTTTTTCCTTGATGCCCAAGGAGGTACAGGAAAAATATTTTTAATCAATCTGCTTTTAAAAAAAGTGAGATCTATCGGAAAAATTGCGTTAGCTGTTGCGTCATTGCCGCTACGCTTTTGGAAGAAGGCCGAACCGCACACTCCACATTTAAGCTCCCGCAGAAAATCGCCACCGATGATAATAACAGCGTCTGTAGTGTTTATAAACAGAGCAATACAGAAAAATTGATGCGTGGCTGCTCATTAATAGTCTGGGAGGAAGCTACCATGTCAAACAAGAAGCACTGGGTAGGACAATGAGCGGTTTGCGCAACAGAAATTCACCTATGGCTGGATGAACAATTCTGTTCTCAGGAGATTTCCGTCAATCCTACCAATTGTGACTCGAGGAACACGTGCTGACGAAATAAATGCTTGCCTAAAAAGATCCAACCTTCGGCCACATGACAATAAATTAGAGCTTAAATCTAATATGAGGGTTTTGTCATCTTCGCGTGAGAACAGGAAAGGATTGACCTAGATAGACAACATCCAAGAGTTAGTCAACAATGTCTATCCTGACATTGATAACATAAGTTATAAGAAAGAGCGATTCTGTCACCAACTAACGAACAAATAGATAAAGTATAATAAATAACTTGATTCTTTCAAAGATTGTTGCGCGGACGAAAATATACTACTTGGTCGATGCTGTTCTCGATTTGGAATAAGCTGTTCATTTTCCTACAGAAATTCTAAACTCTTTGAACCCGTCTGGACTCCCTCCTCACAAAATGGTCTTGAAAGTAGGTTGTCCTGTTATTTTATTAAGAAACCTAAACTTTGCAATGGCACGCGTTTGCTGGTAAAATCATTGAAAACTTTCATAATAGAGTGCACAATAGTCACAGGATTTGGTACCGGAGAAAATTTATTGACTCCCCGAATCCCTCTGATACCATCGGATTTACCCTTCCAATTTAAACGTTTACAGTTTCCGGTTAAGATATCTTTTGCAATGACCATTAATAAATCGCACGGTCAAACCTTCAATGTTGCAGGCTTAGATTTGACTGTTTTTCACATGACAACTGTATGTCGTTCTTTCAAGAGTGACCTCCAGAGAAAACATAATTGTATTGTCTAATGACAAGAAAGCTGTGAACGTTGTTTATAAAGACATTCTGTAATATGTTGTAAAAATAAAATAAATAGTTAAAAATGTAAAAAGTAAATGAGTAAAAATGTAGTGTATGAATTTAGATATTCCAAAGATAGCTGGAAATCTTAACGGTATACGGAAAGGGGGATTGTAATGAATAAATCACTACAAATGGATCGATTTTAATCACATAGGTTATACATTTAATACCCGTGCGAAGACGGAGCGGGCCGCTATGTTTTTATATACAACGTTCACAGTTTTTCTACTATTAAAAAAAGACTCATCAAAATCCGTTGCGTAGCTTCAAAGATTTAAGCATTCAAAGGGACATAGGGACAGAGAAAGCGACTTTACTTTATACTATGTAGTGATAAAAGTCCAGACTTTCCTCTGTCCGCATTTAAAATATAATTTGAGGAGATAATTCAGCAATTTTCTCGTTTAGGTGATTTAGGGGATATCTTGCTAGTTTAAGGAGACCTTAATTTTTGCCTTAAAACCTTTAACAGGTGTAGGAGTATTTATTGTATAATTCTTTGATTAGCAAAGGAGAGATCTAATCAAATCTCTATCAATTGGCTGTGCAACACTTGTACACCGCGTAGATGCTTGTGTATCTGTATCTGCAATAAAATATATTTGCAGAAATTTGTGATCATCGGGTCGAAGTGGTACACTTACCCTTGAATTTTAAATGTAACATAGGCATGAACCGTCACTCAACGACTTGCTTACTCTTAAAAGAGGTCATTTGAAATGCGTTATTATAACGGCGTATATTGCGCATGAATTGCTTGGATTTCTAATGATCACCCGTAAGAAGAGAGTGAAGTTTTTCAGGTGGATGGAGAACTTCTTCTAATTTGACTTTTCCTTGTAAGCAACACATGCCTTTCGATTCATCCTTGAATATCAATGTCAAGCAATTTTCACACACTACTGACAGAGTACTATTGATACTATACGATCGTCCTTGTAAGAAATCGAAGGATCGTAATTCATGGCAGAATTTTCTTTTTCACCCATGAATTAGCAACTCGTTTTGATGATTCTCTGGCTCTCTGTCTTCGATGTCTTTCCCTATCTCGGCTACGGTGAACCTCACTCTCTACTGAAGATTCTCTCTCTCTCTCAACTCTATATCTATCCCGAAGCTGACTAAGGCGAGCCTCACGCTCTACTGAAGATTCTCTCAGCTCTATATCTATCCCGAGTCTAACTAATGCGAGCCTCACGTTCCGTTGACGATTCTTTTTCTCTTGCTGAACGTACTCTTCTGGCATTCACTGTACTACGACCTATGTTCGAACGACGACGTCTTGCAGACATGACTTTATAATTTCTGTACAAATTTTACTCAGTTCAATATGATTAACTATGCACAAATTGCCATATTATTAGTATGTGTCGAAGTAAATAATATCTAATTTCTTACCATTTAGAAACAAAAGATAATCAACAATCATAAAAAACAAAAGATACCTATGCTATTCAGTTCTTTTTATACCCTTGGACCATTGAAAATGGTCGAAAAAGGGTATACTAACTTTGTGCAAATGTATGTAACGGGCAGATGGAGGCGTCGGAGACCCCATAAAGTATATATATTCTTACTCAGGATCAATAGCCGAGTCGATTGAGCCATGTCCGTCTGTCTGTCCGTCTGTCTGTCTGTCTGTCTGTCTGGATGAACGGCGCGATCTCAGCTATTACAAAAGCTAGGGACATCGAATTTAGCATGAAGATTCCTGTATACCATACGCAGATCAAGTTTGTTTTCAATATGGAATAACACGCCCACCGCCCCCACAAACCCCCAATTTTGAGTTACATTGCGATTTACATTCGAAATTCTCATTTCTCAACGTTCTGCTTTGGCATAAATATAGATAAATACTATATGAACTTATCCTCCGAATTGCAATCCGATCGGACAATAAACACTGAAGTTATTAGATAAACTATTTCGACCCTTCGACCAGCAAAGAAATAGTCGATGACGTCAGAACTAAATTAATTGTGCATGAAAGGAAAGAACAAACGATGCGAGCGCGAAGTGCAAGCTGTTTCTCGACTCTTCTTTTCCATGCACATGTCAATTACCGAAAATACATGTGCATAAATATATACTAATACTCAACCAATAGGTGACTGGTAAATGAATATGAATGTATGCAAGTATTTACATGCTTGTGTTCATATTCATAATATTCATAATATGCTTACGTGCACATATGATTATTATTTAATAATTCATATTTTAGGGTCACTAAAAAATAAAAAATCATAAAATGCAATTAAATAAATATTAATTTTGATTACTCGATATATTGCAAGTTATCGATATTGACCAATTCAAAATTTATAAAGAAATACCGATATATACTGCTCACACCGCTTTTAGCAGTCTTGCGCTAGGAAAATTGCGGCGATAAATTATTGACAACGTAACGAAATTGATGCAAGGTGCCAGCGCACTGCAGTGTTATGATTAATTTGTACCATAGCTTGCGATTAGTATTGTACAATTAGATACTTTTTATGGCAACATACGTCCACTGTCGCCTGCCGCTCGTCTGTTGCTCTCGTTATATTTATTTATTATTATTTTTTATAACAGCGACCATTGAAAATGGTCAAAAAAGGGTATACTAATTTTGTGCAAATGTAACAGGCAGAATGTGACGTGGTATATATAGTGACATATTCATTCTCCATATGAATTATTTAAACTTCATTCTTCATAACTTAAACCAATCTTTTGAAAAGCTTCACTCTTCAAAAGCCTCAGTTCATTCTCCATACGAAAACTTAAACCGATCTTTTGGAAAGCTTCACTCTTCAAAAGCCTCATCATAAAAGTTCTCTCAAGACACCAAACGATAAGAAGCTTAAGTCACTGATAAACAAAGATGTAAAGCTCTGTAGAACTTTAAGGTTTGCTGGTCCATAAAAATAATTCTGTCAGTCAGCTTATGAGTAACTCTGGTGTAATAAGTAACGAATCCATCAAATAAAAATTATAAAATAAAAAATATAATATTTTTTTATTTTGATGAACACCTAATTACTTAATTGGCGCAGCCGGTAGGATGTTAGTTATTGATGAGGCAAAAATTAATTTAAGCCTTTAACTATCATCCGCAAAAGAACTCACGTGAATCGCGACGGCAACTTTAGTGACATTAGTTGAAAGTATAAACCCAACAGTGTTCAAGCCGAGAAGTGATTGTGAAAAAAAAAAAATAAAACTTAAACAGTAGCCCACTTAAACAAATACAGGTGTGACCGCTACATAAGTTAAATCCAACAATCAGTGAAGTGAACAGGAACAGTAGCCCGCTTAAACAAAACAAGTGTGACCGCTACATAAATCCAACCCCACAAATTGTGAAGTGAACAAGAACAGTAGCCCGCTTAAACAAAACAAGTGTGACCGCTACAAAACAAAAAACGTTCAAAAAGAAAATTAATCAAAAATGGCATTATCAAACGATAATCTATCGCAACTGCTACGACAAATACGTCAAGTGCCGCAGTTCTGTGGAGAGCCAAACAGCCTCAGTTCGTTTATCAGACGAATTGAATACCTGCTCAACCTATACCCGACGAATGACCCTCTTCAGAAAGCCATCATATATGGAGCCATCGAACTACAGGTCATCGGAGATGCTGAGAAGGTCTGCCAACTCGGATTTCACAACGAATGGTCAACCCTAAAGGAAGCTCTGATCGTCGAATTTAAAACTCAAACCCCCCTGGAGGAACTTTTTGCGACGTTTGTATTGCACGCCCTACAAAGGTAATTTACGACAATTTTGTGAAGAATTAGAAAATAAGTCAACTATTATTATTAATAAGTTAGCCTTAGAAAACAACCAAAATAACACATTAGTTTATTCACAAGCAATGGCAACTACAATAAAAAATACTATTCAACGCTCACTCCCTGATAGGCTGTTCATGACCCTAGCGAGGCATGACATTTCAGCTATCCAAAAGTTAAGACAAATTGCCCAACAAGAAGGTCTTTACGAAGACCCAATTTCTAAGAAATCATATTACTGTCCAAAACTTAATACAAACTCACTAAATTTAAACACTAATACCAACACAAATAAAAACAAAAACTCTCATATCAATCAACAATTCGCGACCCCCTTCAACCCATTAATAAATCCCACGCAGATCCAAAACCCAAATGTAAACAACCAAACCCCTCATAAACAAGCTTTTCCGTCTAGAAAACAATTCGATCAGAACAGACCATTGTTTAATGAACTCAGAGTAGACTTAATTCGCGACCGACAGAACGACACCCGAAACTATTATCAGTCCCCCCAACAACCAAGAGTGCCGAATAAGCGTTTTAAAGAAGGCAGCGGACAATCACGTATGGAGACAGATGAAAGTCACCATCAATACGTGTTAGATTACAATAACATTGCTGACCAAGATAATAACAACGACGAACAGTTCCACGACGATCAATTACAAGACACACAAAACGAGACGTATACAAATCAGCAAATTCAACAAGCCGAAAATTTTCCAATACCAGCCTGGGAACCCACCAATACATAGAGATCATGTTTAATAATCATAGATACCGATGCATAGTCGACACTGGTTCATCAATAAACATGATGAATTCAAATTTTTTCAATCTTTAAGTTCATGATAAACAAATAGTTGTCAGAAGTATGACAGGCTATTCAAAACTAAATAAATTCGTAAATCTTCCGGCCAATGGGCTTTTTCAGCAATCGCAGAAATTTTACATTCATTCATTTTCACCATTTTATGACATTCTATTAGGAAGGAAAGTACTAATGGAAAACAACGGTTGTATAGATTATTTTAGAAAAGAAACAATTATCAATGGAAGAAAACCACTATACAGCCGAAATAAACTATGCATTGGACAATGATATAAACTCAGACTACACATACCGACTAGACCATTTAAACAATGAAGAAAAACATAGACTAACACAATTACTAAAAGAATTCAAAGACATCCAGTATTCTGATAAGGAAAACCTAACTTTTACAAGCATCATACGCCATGAAATCAAAACAGTTCACGAAAACCCAGTGTATAAAAGACCCTATTCATATCCTTTTGCTTATGAAGCAGAAGTTAACAAACAAATTGAGGAAATGCTACAACAAGGCATTATACGCGAAAGCGACTCTCCCTATTGCAGTCCCTTATGGATTGTTCCCAAAAAGATAGACGCATCTGGCAAACCAAAATTCAGGTTAGTCGTCGACTATCGAAACCTAAATGAAATAACTATTAACGATAAATTCCCAATCCCGAACATGGATGAAATATTAGGCAAGTTAGGAAAATGTCAATACTTCACAACAATCGACTTAGCGAAGGGTTTTCACCAAATTGAAATGGACCCTAAATCCATACCAAAAACTGCATTCTCAACTAAACACGGTCACTACGAGTATACTCGCATGCCATTTGGTTTGAAAAATGCCCCAGCAACATTCAAACGTTGCATGAACTTCGTTCTTAAAGACCTCATTAACAAACATTGCCTCGTATATTTAGATGATGTTATCATCTACTCAACATCCCTTACTGAACACCTGAACTCACTGAAGAAAGTTTTTCAGAAACTTAAAGAGGCAAATCTTAAGCTCCAGTTAGACAAATGCGAGTTTTTAAAAAAACAAACAACATTTCTAGGTCATACCATAAGTCCAGATGGTATACGACCCAACAAAGAAAAAGTAAAAGCGATTGAAATATTTCCTATTCCAAAAACCTCTAAAGAAATTAAATCATTTTTAGGCTTATGCGGATATTACCGCAAGTTCATTCCAGATTTTGCCAAAATCGCAAAACCTCTCACCCTATTTTTAAAAAAAGGAGCCAAAATAAATACAAAAGACGAAGCGTATATTAAATCTTTCGAAAAGTTAAAAACCCTTATCATGAACGACCCCATCCTCATATGCCGTGACTTTACAAAAACATTTCAAGTTACTACTGACGCCAGCAATTTCGCCATTGGAACCGTGTTATCACAAGATAATAAACCAATTAGTTTCGCAAGCAGAACATTAAACGACCACGAACAGAATTACAGTACAATAGAAAAAGAATTATTGGCAATTGTTTGGGCAACCAAATACTTCCGCCCATATTTATATGGAGTCCCTTTTGAAATATTAAGTGATCATAAACCCCTTGTCTGGCTAAATAATATAAAAGAACCCAATATGAAATTACAACGTTGGCGAATCAAACTTAGTGAATACAATTTTAAAATAAAATATTTGGAAGGAAAACTAAATCATGTAGTAGATGCTTTATCTCGAGTTAAAATTGAAAAAATATGGTAGGTGAAGAAGAAGATATTTCAACAGCAGCAACAATACATAGTGCATCAGAAAGTAACGAAACTTATATTCAAATCACTGAGAAACCCATAAACTATTTCACTAGACAAATAGAATTTATAAAAGATTCCATAGACCAAGTAGAAATATCAAAATATTTCACTAAAACTAAAATCACCATAAAATATACTGAAATGACTCTCCCAATAGCAAAAGACTTCTTAATAAAATACTTTCTTAACCATACTAGCGTAATTTACATAGACAATGACAGTGATTTTTCCGTTCTTCAAAATGCATACCATGAAACTATTAACCCACATAGTAACGTAAAAATCTTAAAAAGTATAATTAAACTAAAGGACATTAACTCTTACGCTGAATTCAAGGAATTCATTATTTCTCAACACCTGAAATTACTGCACCCTGGTATCGAAAAAATGACACGACTCTTTAAAGAAACTCACTATTTTCCTGACTATAATAAATTAATTCAAAATATCATTAATGATTGCGAAGTCTGCAATCTCGCAAAAACAGAACACAGACCAACAAAACTTGCTTTTGAGATAACCCCAGAGACAAATAACCCAAGAGAACTTTACGTAATTGACTTTTATGCTATTGACAATGAGCAATATTTATCCTGTATTGACGTTTATTCATCATTCATATTCGCATCACTTATAAAAACAAATAGTAGAGATTGGCTAGAAGCCAAAAGAGCCCTTACTAGAATATTTAACGACATGGGAAAACCACAAAAAATTAAAGCAGACAAAGACTCAGCATTCATGAGCAACTCTCTAAAGATTTGGCTAAATAACGAAGAAATACAATTAGATATCACCACAAGCAAAACAGGAATAGCAGATGTAGAACGTCTTCACAAAACAATAAATGAAAAGATTCGCATTATCAACACTGAAAATAATAGAGAAAATAGGGAAACAAGAATAGAAACAATTTTATACACATACAACCATAAAACCAAACACAATACAACCGGACAAGTACCAGCTTACATACTACTCTACGCAGGCACACCTACCTATGACTCTCAGAAAATTAAAGAAAACAAAATTAACAAGCTTGATGAGAACCGACAAATTTACGAAGTTGACACAAAGTATAGACAAGCCCCTATAACGCGCTCGAAATCCAAAAACCCCTTTAGAAAAACTTAACCAAAATTGTAACAATCATGAAATTTATATTGAAAATAACAAAATTATAAAAATATTTAACTGTACAGCAGAGTTAAAAGAATTTTCAATATCAAATAATATGCATCAATATACAAATCTAATATTCACCGAGCATAATGTCACAAAAGTTGAACCTATGTCACATATTGAAATAAAAGAAATGATTATGCTAAACAATAAGAATTATACAATCTATAAAAATATATTAATAATCCTCATGTTTGTATTAGCTATAATATCTATATTTTACCTATACATTAAATGTAAAACAGCACCTCATAATATTGTAATATCATATCTAAGACCTAAAGCAAACAAATCAGTTGACAAAAATATTGAAACAGTTAAAGAAAATAATACTGAAATAGTAAAAACTGAAAATGCAATTCCACAATTATATCCAGAAGTAAAGGCTTGAGGACAAGCTAAAATCTAAAAGGTGGGGGAGTGACATATTCATTCTCCATATGAATTATTTAAACTTCATTCTTCATAACTTAAACCAATCTTTTGAAAAGCTTCAATCTTCAAAAGCCTCAGTTCATTCTCCATACGAAAACTTAAACCGATCTTTTGGAAAGCTTCACTCTTCAAAAGCCTCATCATAAAAGTTCTCTCAAGACACCAAACGATAAGAAGCTTAAGTCACTGATAAACAAAGATGTAAAGCTCTGTAGAACTTTAAGGTTTGCTGGTCCATAAAAATAATTCTGTCAGTCAGTTTATGAGTAACTCTGGTGTAATAAGTAACGAATCCATCAAATAAAAATTATAAAATAAAAAATATAATATTTTTTTTATTTTGATGAACACCTAAATACTTAATTATATATTCTTTCTCAGGATCACTAGCCGAGTCGATTGAGCCATGTCCGTCTGTCTGGATGAACGCGTCGATCTCAGCTATAACAAAAGATAAGGACACTAAATTTAGCGAGAAGAATCCTGTATTCCATACGCATATGAAGTTTATTTTTAATTTGGAATAACACGCCCACCGCCCCCGCAACCGACAATTTTAATTTACATTGCGATTTATATTCGAAGCACTTAATTAACGTTCTTCTTTAGCATATATATAGATAAATACTATATGAACCTATCCTCCAAATCCGATCGGACAATAAACACTGAAGTTATTAGATAAATTATTTTAACCCTTCGACCAGCAATCAAGTTGTCGATGACGTCATAACTATATTACTTGAGCAGGAAAGAAAAGGACGAATAATGCGAGCGAGTAGCTCTAGCTGTTTCTCGTTTCTTCTTTTCCATGCATATGTAAATTACCGAAAATACATGTACCTTATATGTATGCTAACACCCATGCATAGATACATGTATACATTTGCATACAACCAATAGGTTGCGTGTTAAATCGATATGATTGTACGCAAGTATTTACATACATGTGTACATATTCGATGGTGCACATATAATAATTATTTAATAATTAATATTATAGGAGCAGTAAAAATTATAAAACCATAAAACACAATTAAATAAATATTAATTTTGATAACACGATATATATTGGGAGCTATCGATATTAGTCCATTTAAAATTTTAAAAAAATACCGATATATAATGCTCACACCGCTGATTGCAGTCTTTCGCGCGCTACGAAATTGCGGCGAAAAATTATTGGCAACGTATCGAAATTGATGCAAGGTGGTAGCGCTGCAGTGTTATGATTAATTTGTAGCTTGCAATTAGGATCGTACAATTAGATACTTTTACTCGAAATTTAAATCCAAATAAAGCGCAATTTTTATTGCGAATTTTAATTATTAACTTATAGTTAAATACTCGTGGCGATTTGTGTTCTCTCATTAAAAACTTTTTTTAAAGTTGCACGCTGAAGGTGTATTGTGTTTTGGGAGTACTTGCAGAATTCTTTCGTATTAGTAGTTATTTAAATAAAATAATAATAAAATTAATAATAATAATATTCAACTTAATAAAATTGCTTTCATATTAAATACAAATACAAACATGTATTTATTTTTTATATATTACTATAATCCGTGGCCTTAACAGACAGCACCTGACTGTAGCGTTCGACTGGTTTCACATTTAATTATTATTATTTTATATATTTTGATATATTTAAATTAATAATTTTTGTAATTTTTGCCCTTATTTCATTACATAAGTAAATGAACATAGATATATATTTACACAAATATGTTCAAAAAGTAAAGTTACTTTTCGAATTTCGCGGGCAATGAACTTTGGATTATCATTTTTTTTTGTTTTGTTATGTTGGTACACTTTTCCCGAACATCTGTTCCAAGATTCAAGTGAATGGCATTTTTTTTTTCGTTGTGAGAGGCGTAAAGGTTATAAGTGTTTTACGTGCTCGGCGATTTTTGCTATCGAAAAATATAGATCAAAGGATTTGCATAAAATTTTGTGTAGAAAATAAAATAAAGTGCTCCGAAACACGGCGAACGCGGCATACGGTGAAACTGTTCTGAGTAAAAAAAATTTTTACAAGAGGTACAAACTCTACCCTGATGCCCGAGAAGATGCCAATGACGAGCCTCGCTCTGGACGCCCAAGCACGTCAACAACTGATGAATACGTTCAAGCTGGGAAGAAAATTGTTTTGGAAAACCGTCGAAAAGAAGATGCTGAGGATGTGGGTATATCGCTTGGCTCATGCGGTGAAATTTTCCTAACGTTTTGGGCGTGAGACGTGTGTCAGCGAAGTTTGTTCCAAAATTCCTAAATTTTGACCAAAAGAACCGTCGCATGAGCATCTCACAAGAGCTGTTGAATGACGCCAACGATGAGCCAGATTTACCCAAAAGGGTCATAACTGGTGACTAATCATAGGTATATGGTTATCATACGAAACCAAAGCTCAATCGTCTCAATAGAAGAGCACGGGTGAGTCAAGACCGAAAAATTCACGCCAAGTTCGATCAAATGTCAAAGTTTTGCTCACTGTTTTCTTCAATTACCGTGGCGTGGTGCATCAGGAGTTCTTACCATATGGTCGTACGGTCAATAAACAGTAGTTATGCGCCGTTTGCGAGAAGCTATACGAAACGTCCAGAATTGTTGAAAAACAATTCATGGCTTTTGCATCACGACAATGCCCCTGCTCACTCATCTTTGCTTGTGAGAGATTTTTTGGCAAAAAACTACATCACAATCATGCTTCAGCCACCATATTCACCGGATTTGGCCCCATGTAACTTTTTCTTGTTCCCAAAACTAAAGAGACCTATGAAAGGACGGAGATTTGCAACGATTGAGGAGATAAAGACTGCAACGCTGGAAGAGCTCAAAGCTATACCGAAAAGGGCATATGGGAAGTGCTTTGAGGATTGGAAAAACCGTTGCCATAAGTGCATTGTATCTGAGGGATAATACTTTGAAGGGGACAACATAAATATTGAAAATAAATAAATATTTTTTCTTAAAAATATAAAGCCACCTTACTTTTTGAACACACCTCGTATACAGTACACAGACAGACAGCAATTAAACTTTTTATTTACTATAGGTCGGTGTTAACACTCCTGAAGACTAACCAAAAGAAAAGCCAATAGCTGAGTGGTTAGAGTTACCGATGAAATTTTGTATACTTATGTGAGTGTTAAGTCCGCTACTTTTCATGTTAAATTAAATTTCAATTAAAATGTTTTTCCTCAATTTGACTTCGTTAATTTTCATTTGGTTATTAATTTAAAATTTTTACTGACCGTTTAAATTTTATGTGATAAAAAAACATTTCACATTTCGATCGGGGCAGCAAGCGAACCGCGAATACGGTCGATATCAGTCCGGGACATAGCCCACTTAACCACTGATAAACTCCTGCGGCCATCGAATGGGGGTTCGACTCCCCGGATGGGCAGGTTCACATTTTGTGTTTTCATATTATTTTAATATTTTGATATATTTAATTTTATAATTTTTGTCATTTTTCCCCTTATTTTATTACATAAGTAAATGTACATAAAAATATACAAATATACATGCATATGACATTAAGCATTTACACATGCGTGGAGACATTAGACAGAACGAGAAAACAATATGCATTCTTAGAAGCAAATTTAGCGAATTTTGGCACGCTCAAAATTTGTATTCAATGAAAATCAATAACAACAGTTTACATATCAATCGCGGCAGCAAGCGAACCGAGAATACAGGCTACATCAGTCCGGTACAAATGCAAGCGCATAGCGCGAGCTGTTTCTCGAGTCTTCTTTTCCATGCACAAGTCAATTAGAGAAAATAGATGTGCATATCTTTTAAAACTCATTCATACTTAATTTGTTTACGTACATAAATATATACATTTGTATACAACCAATAGGTCACAAGTACATAGATTATACAGTCTGACTGTAGCGTTCGACTGGTTAAGAATGAGTGCCTCCGCCTTCTTGTGTTAGCGCTTGGACATCACCTTAGCCTATTCCTCCTTCTTACTCACTTCCTTAGCCACAGTCGCGTAGCTGATAGGCTTTGGCACCTTCGTCTTAGGAATCGCCATTTTGGTAGGCTTGGATGGCATCACTGGATGTGGCTTCACTGAGACTTTTCTTGTACTTGGCGCTACGGCTGTGCGGTCCATCGTCTGACGAGCCTTTGTCTGGGTGGCTCTTTTCCGGATAGAGGGCTGTTTACCAACGTCCTCCTGCAGCTGCATCGCTCTAGTGTTGACTGCAACTAGCCCCGTGTTTGGTGAGACAGGCGGGGATTTTGCTGCAATTTTCGGGTTGGCACGCTGATTAGATCAGCTATCTTCTTTTGGCTTGATGTCGTTGTTGAAGAGACCAAAATAACTACAGGGACAGGAAAAGTAACAGCAACAAGGGCTGAGAGTGCAATTATTATAAAATATTTATTTTCATCACTCGATATATTGCGAGTTATCGATATTGGCCAATTTACAATTTATAAAGAAATACCGATTTATAATGTTTACACCGCAGTTTGCAGTCTTTCGGGTGCTTGGAAATTCGGCGTTAAATTATTAACAACGTACTGAAATTGATTCAAGGGGGCAGCGTACTACAGTGTTATGATTACTTTTATAGCTTGTGATTAATATCATACTATTATGTAACGGTTGGCAATTGGTTGCCATTCCCTATAGGCTGTTGGAATTCATGGACTTGACCGCACGTTTAAATTTCCGGCTCCTGCTCGTCGGCTAAGGGGGGGGGTGCTTTTTATAAACGCCACCACCCCCCCCCCCAATATTTTTTATAAAAAATTACGTGCTGACGATAACGAACTAAGACGTCGGAGAGAATATCTGCAACCCTTCACTTTGATTGGCAAACTGGAGTATAAGGTTGGCACACAGCTGTTGTGTGGCCAGTTTAGCCCGCCCTGCCTTTGGTCGCCCCATTCCTGTGGGTGCATCTTGGATGGCGACCCCTTTTAGAGATTACATTAGCTTGGGTTCAATCCTTATAATTAATTTATTTCATATTTAAAAAATTACACCTAACATTTAAACAATTTAAAATTATAACCTAACATGACACTAAAATATAAAACGAAATAGTATAAATAATTAATTTAAAAATAAACTCTACTGGCTAAATCAGCTGAGGGTCAAAAAAAGAAATGTGACATGGGCACACTTATATTTTCACTCAAATTAACTGAATGGAGAGAATGGAGAATTGTAATCGAGGGAATCAGTGTCGCGTAATACTTTAAAAAAAGTGCGTGTAGTGTGATCGCAAATTGATTATTTTCTTAATTTTTGCTCGGATGTGATAAATAAAAAAAGTAAGTAAGTAGTTTTATTGGTGGCGGAGCATACTTTAGTTACGTGGATGTTTCAAAGGTTACTTTTTTTGTTTTGTGAGGATTGTGATTTGTTTTAAAAATTTAAGTGCATATTCTAACATATGTTAGCCATGAAAGTGTTTATGTGTTGTTTACTCACTTTGTTTTCCACATCCCGCGACGAAAGCGCTTTCGAAGAGGTGCTAAGAAAAAAAGGTTTATGATTTTCATATGCACATACACAAACCGACCTTGAAATACCACGAAATTAAAACATTTGTAACTATGTATGCCTATGCGCTTGCATACACGTACATAGCCACATAAAGTTGTGTGTTTTAATTCTGTCTCCTCTTTACTCTAAATTTTCTTACTTGTCTCCTGAGTGCTTTTGTGTGTATTCTTTTCTCGCGATTCAAACTCAATTCTTAATTCACTCAACTCAAGTCAATGACCTACATTTCGAGCCCTAAATACAACAGCTGACAATTTGCAGCAGAACAAATATAAGGTAGAGGGACAAATACTAACGAAACTTTTAATAAATTATTTAAATAATGTGAAAGAATTCAATTAAACAAGAAAAAAAAATTTTAAACTAAATAAAAAAATAAAAAAATGACTTAAAATGTTTTTTTTTTGGTGGTGCCGTTTGCTTAAATTGGTATTAACTTCGCAAAAAGGATGTCTGTCGTGTTGGCCGCTATGATTTTGGCGGTAGTTAAGGTGCTGGTGGTTTAAGAATTTCCCTAGCCGTCGTGATGGCTGCTGGGAGCAGGGGTGACGATGCCAAACTTCCTGCTGCCGAAATAATGCACGCAGTCGCGGCCAATAGGCACCGCTCGACCAGATGCAGTATAATCGGCTGCCCTTTGTCTCCTGACAGTTCAAGTGGCGTGCCCTTTGGACTCCTGGGTCCAGTTCTGCAACCGCGATTTTGTCAGAATTTAACAATACAAATCTGTTCTTCTCTTCCAGATCTTATCCGGAGGACTCACCAGCAATGGATACAGGTAAGTATTTAATTAAATTTTTCCCACAAAATCACTGGACACTAAAATTTCTGGGTAACTTTGCAGATTTACTGGCACTCACACTGGCTGACTCGGAACGACTGACTTTGGGAAAAAAAATGGCAGAGTACCGCTTGGGACCCAGCGAACGATGGCCCGCCATGTTAACCTTGCTCTCTTCGTGCCTCAAAATCTTTGGCAACATCCCGGATAAGTAGTCATACGGACTTTTAACCATAGATGGCGCTTTATTAATATTTTTCTTTTTTTTTCCGTTTCAGTTTGAACTGGACGTTACAAATTCCCCCCTGCTAAAATCAGACTTGGGGATCATTTTATTCACAAGGCTGATCATCCGTAACCTCAAAGCTACTGCCGAATATCTTTAGCATGGTAGTTGCCGATAAAGTTACCCTGCAAGTCCTCAAGTTCGTAATTGGCATTCCCCAACTTTCTCCGAATTCTAGCTTTTACAAACTTTGGCCCCAGTTTAGCATTATAACCAGATTGAAAGTCGCTCTGTTTACAGTACCGCCTGAACACTTCGTCTCCTTCTTTAGATTCAATGGCCTTTGAGCGTAAATTATACAATCTTTCGTTTTTGCCATGTTGCCTTTTCATCTTCCCGTGTAAAAGGCAGCGATCTATCCTCTAGCAACTTTAGTTTTCTCAACAGAGAGTAAGTGGATCCAGACAATATCATTTGCTGACCAAATGCCATATAATATGGCGTAGTGCCAATTGCTGAATGTATACCCGATCTTAAAGCGCACGATATTTGGCTCAGGCTTTCATCCCAGTCCTTCTGATCTGGTTTTATATATGACCTTATAGCTGCAATAATTGACCGGTTTACGCGTTCGGAAGCGTTTGCCTGAGGTGCATGCACAGCAGATAGCATGTGACTTATTTGAAAACGAATTAGCAGTTGTTTAAACTTGTCAGACCTAAACTGTGAACCATTGTCTGAAAACACTACTTCAGGCACACCGAACGTATAAAAGAGCTCCTTCTCCATGTAATCTAATATTACATCCGCTGACATTTTCTTAACTGCCTTAAGGCACACAAACTTTGAGAAGTGATCCAGCACTATAAAAATACCTATTTTCCCACCGCGTGAACGTGGATAAGGCCCAAGAAAGTCGATATAAAGGCGCTGGAAGAACCTTTGACTCTCAATTAACTTTCCCATTGGTGGTCGAAGTACTTTGTTCGGTGCTTTTGAAGTTTTGCAAACTTCACAATTGTTGATAAAAGCCTTTACGTCTTCCACCAATCCTGGCCAGAAATAATATTTTCTCAACCTCTCAATGGTTTTGTGGATACCTCCATGTGCACATAAGACCGAGTCATGGGCTTTGGCTATGACTTCTTTTGTCATTGCCTTCGGTATCCATAGCTTCCAAACATAAACGTCGTGTAAGACCTCGCCAGTAGTATGTTCAGTTCGCCGATACACATAACCCTCTTCAACTTTTAAGTCGGGAAACTTTGCTTGCATGGTCTCAATTCGTTCTCTAAATTTCACATACTCTTCAGAGACGAAATGTGGGGATTTTAAATCCACTAAGGTATCGTCTTGACCGTCCACTGAAGCTATATTTTCGTCGGTAATACGTGACAAAGTATCCGGTACATTAAGCTTTCCCTTCCTATGCATTATTTGAAATTTATAGCCTTGTAATTTTAGAGCCCACCTTGCCAATCTACTGCTCAGGTCAGTTTGAGTCATCAACCATTTTAGCGAAGCGTGATCAGTGATAATTGTAAACTCATGGCCTTCGACATATGGCCGAAAAGTTTTTAGGCAAACCAGAGCATTCCTGCTCAGTTACCGAATATGCTTGCTGTGCTTTGTTTAATTTCTTGGAGACATAGGCGATAGGCATTTCATCGCCCTCTTCTGATACTTGAACCAACACCCCTCCTATTCCTGTTTTACAAGCGTCGCAATGGATAAAGAACGGCTTTGAGAAGTCTGGGCTTTACATCAGAAAAGTTTGCGATAAATTTGCGATACCAGCCACATAAGCCCAAGAAACTCCTCAAGGCTTTTATTGTTTTAGGAACTGGGAAGTTCTTTATTGCTGAAATCTTTTCGGGATCAGTCCTTATGCCTCCATTTCCCACTATGTGTCCCAAATAGTTAACCTCTCGTCTACAAAAATGACTTTTTCCAACATTTATCGTCAAATTTGCTCGTCTGAGATTGTTTGCAACTTCCTTAAGGACGTCTAAATGTCGTTCGAAATCCGCTGACCCAACCAGCAAATCATCTAAATAAATAAAAACCTCATTTCGTAACTGAGGAGAGATGACTTTGTCCATTAAGCGTGACATTGTTTGCGGTGCATTGCAAAGCCCAAAAGGCATTACTTTAAATTGGTAAAGTGGACGTCCGGGGACTGTAAAAGCAGTTATAGGTCGAGAATTTATGTCTAAGGGTATCTGCCAAAAAGCGTCTTTTAAATCTAGACTGGTTATGAATTCAGCTCTAGGTAATCTGCTAAGTATACCCCCAATTTGAGGCAGAGGAAACGCATCCTTTCCGTCACTGAGTTTATTTTCCGACTGTCTAGGCATAATCGAATCTTTCCTGGCTTATTTACAATCACAATTGACGAGGACCATGCGCTTTCCGATTCCTCGATCACCCCTAACTGCAACATCCTGTCTACTTCGGTATACATAAGTTTCTCCATGGCTGGCGACACTGGATAGTATCTCTGTTTTATCGGCTTAGCTGTTCCTACATCTATATTATGTGACAATATGGTTGTCTTACCTAATCCTTCCTCTGCAAAAGATGGAAATAATTTTATAACTTTTTCCAACTTTTGTTTTCGTACACTAGAGAGTTTATGCATATTTTCGTCTTGGCTAATTGCTGACACTGATAAATCAGTTGGCAGTAAGTCGTATAGCTGCCAAAAATCTATACCTAAATATAAATCTAACCGTAAAGTTGGAATTATATATATATTTATTAATTTATTTATATTTCTGTAATTAATTTCGGTTCACAAAATTCCTACTATTTGTTGCTTATTTCCATCTGCTGTACTCGCATCTGAATGAAGCCTTTTAAACGTGATTTTTTTCTCTAACAGTTCCTTGGCTAAGCTTCCACCGTTGCATGTTATCGTAGCGCCCGAATCTAATAATCCGAAAATTTCGCGCTCTAATAATTTATGGTAACTCTAGCATATGGACGTGGATCTGCAGCCTTCCCTATATTCTTTACTCCCTTCCAAAATGATCTAAGGCGTTTAGAACTGCGTGAGTGCGACTTGCAACTATAGGATATGGTTGGAATTAATATTCGTGGTATGTTCATAATGGGCTCTACATAAGAAATTGCAGGAATTATTGACGAATCCTCTAATCCTTGTTTTGAATTGTTCGAGGCTGCACACTCGAGTTCATTTGTCTGTGTGAAAACGGTGTGCTGCCTTTCGAGTTTTTTGCTTGGCAGCGGGCACAATTGGGCTTGTAAATTTTATCTGCGCCACACCCGTAATAAAAGACTCGTCGTTCAGCCCAACAATCTTGATACCTATGGCCTTCCTTCTTACAATTCCAACAAATTAACGCCAGTGCTCCTACTTCTTCTTTCTCTAGCTCCTCTTGTACTAATGCCCCATCGCACTCGACTATTTCTGCCACGTTACGCCTAAACGAAACCGCTTTGCTGCTACTCATTTGTGGTTTGATGTCTTCAAGGAACGCCTCTCGTCTCCTGCAAACATCACGCAGTTCGGATACGGAACTGATATCCAAATGTAAGATCGCATGCCTTATATCTGGGAGTAAGTTTGCTTTTAAAATTCTAACTAAACTTGTTTTTGTTATCGGTCTCTCCATTTGATCAATTAACCGGGCTATATCATCGTAGAATGCCTCAAAGGACTCATTTGCCTTTTGTTTTCGACCACGGATAAGGTCTTCTAGATCCGCGTCATCCCGTTGATCCCGAAATTGCTTACGAAGCGCTTCACATAATATGTCCCAACGCACTTGGCCTACTGCTTTGTGATGTCGCCAGTAGAATTCAGCTGCCTTTCCCTCAAATAGCGAGATTGCATTATTGCAAAGGATACTAAAATTTCCGTCTAACGTTTGGTGAGTTAATGCTTCCACTCTGTATATAAAATTGTCTATGGATAACCCCTCACCCGTAAATTTCAGTTTCCAACCATTCAAAATGTGACCAACTTTGTCTGGTCTTTGCAGCAGATCGGATTGGTAACTACCCTGAGATATTGACGCTGGTCTGGCAGGTGGAATAATCACAGGAGGAACTTCTTCCAGCAATCCTACCAGTCCATTCGAGCCAGTGTACTCGTTTTCACTGCGCTGAGGCGTCACGCTCCTACTGCTGACACAAGCTTCGACATTTTCCTCTATCAGCTTGGTTATTTGCACAGTAAGTGCGGACATAATCTGATTTTGCATTCTACTAATTAAATCTGATGTTACCTTCTCAGATGCTGATGAAGACGCTAGCTCCTCTGCCATACTAGCTGCTGTAACCGTCGCTACTGCTGATTGAGATCTGGTTCCGTATGCAGGAGAATTTGACGCCTGTTTAGCAGCTGGGGTCCAACTAACTTTGCAAATGGGACAATTGCTACTCGACTTAATATGCGATTTTATACACGTTTTGTGAAATTCGTGACCGCAGGGGGTCTTTTGGCTATCACTTGGGTTTTGCACTATCGCAGAACATATGCCACAGACAGTCTGATTGCCAGTTGCAGTTAAGTCTTCGTTTGACCTTGTTAGCGGCATAACTACTAATGATAATGTAATGTAATAATGTAATTGTAATTCTAAAGAAGAATCCAAATTAATCAAAACTGTAATAAAATGTAATCTGATCAGGAACCCGCACTCAAATTGTTAACAAAATTAAGAAACGCAAAATGTAAAATCTCTTGACAACCATAAATTAAAATAAGTAACGAATAGAACTAATCACTCGAACACGAAATTTATTGTAATAATGAAAAATCCTAATTAAATAATTGATAAATGTTTAAAAGAAAAAATTTAAATAAATGTAAAAAAAATTGATAAGCAAAAGAAATTTATATAGATAGACAATTAAAATGTATCATTCAAGTACTAGACAAAAATAAAAATAATGAATCGATTTAAAAAAAATTTGTATAAATTCAATTACTCAAATAAAATATAATAATTATTCAAATAATAAATCAACCACTAATAAAATTGTAATAAATCAAATAATAAAATTCATAAGTAAATTGAACCCTCACTGCTGTAATCTCTTTATTCCTTATACTTTTGTTTGCGTCAATTGAAAAAAATTTTGATTAGATAAAAATCACTCGTGTGATCAAAACTCTGTTGAACTTTGATGTTGCTGGCAAGCCCTAATTTATAATCAGCTGCTTGAATCCATCCAACACCACCCTTCAGGTCCGATCTACAACTCGAAGCGATAATATTCAAGACTGACAATTTAACCCGTACCAACTGGCTCGACAAGTCCTTAATCTTTGTATCGAGAATCCAAATTGGCCGTATCAAATTTCAGCTTGAAGAGAGACCAATACCTTGCCATCAACAGTGGGCATTTTCTGCCTGCTGCAAATTAAATGCATTCCATCTATTTGTGACAATGGCAATGGACAGGAAATTTAAAATTATAGAAAAGTTTTGGGTTGCATTAGTGAAATAAATTATATCTGTAACGGTTGGCAACTGGTTGCCATTCCCTATAGGCTGTTGGAACTCTTGGACTTGACCGCACGTTTAAATTTCCGGCTCCTGCTCGTCGGCTAAGGGGTGGTGATCCTAAAAAATGGAAAAGTCCAAGGCCTACTATATAATTTATATAAAATTACGTGCTGACGATAACGAACTAAGACGTCGGAGAGAATATCTGCAACCCTTCACATTGGCAAACTGGAGTATAAGATTGGCACACAGCTGTTGTGTGGCCAGTTTAGCCCGCCCTGCCTTTGGTCGCCCCATTCCTGTGGGTGCATCTTGGATGGCGACCCCTTCTAGAGATTACATTAGCTTGGGTTCAATCCTTATAATTAATTTATTTCATATTTAAAAAAATTACACCTAACATTTAAACAATTTAAAATTATAACCTAACATGACACTAAAATATAAAACGAAATAGTATAAATAATTAATTAATAAAATAAACTCTACTGGCTAAATCAGCTGAGGGTCAAAAAGAAAGAAATGTGACATGGGCACACTCCTATTTTCACTCAAATTAACTGAATGGAGAGAATGGAGAATTGTAATCGAGAGAATCAGTGTCGCGTAATACTTTAAAAAAGTGCGTGTAGTGTGATCGCAAATTGATTATTTTCTTAATTTTTGCTCGGATGTGATAAATAAAAAAAATAAGTAAGTAGTTTTATTGGTGGGGTGGAGCATACTTTAGTTACGTGGATGTTTCAAAGGTTACTTTTTTTTGTTTTGTGAGGATTGTGATTTCTTTTAAAAATTTAAGTGCATATTCTAACATATGTTAGCCATGAAAGTGTTTATGTGTTGTTTACTCACTTTGTTTTCCACATCCCGCGACGAAAGCGCTTTCGAAGAGGTGCTAAGAGAAAAAAGGTTTATAATTTTGATATGCACATACACAAACCGACCTTGAAATATCACGAAATTAAAACATATGTAATTATGTATGCCTATGCGCTTGCATACACGTACATAGCCACATACAGTTGTATGTTTTAATTCTGTCTCCTCTTTACTCTAAATTTTCTTGTATGTCTCCTGAGTGCTTTTGTGTGTATTCTTTTCTCGCGTTTCAAACTCAATTCTTAATTCACTCAAGTCAATGACCTACATTTCGAGCCCTAAATACAACAGCTGACAAATTTGCAGCAGAACAAATATAAAGTAGAGGGACAAATACTAACGAAACTTTTAATAAATTATTTAAATAATGTGAAAATTTCAATTAAACAAGGAAACATTTTTAACTAAATAAAAAAATAAAAAAATGATTTAAAATGTTTTTTTTTTGTGTGGTGCCGTTTGCTTAAATTTGTATTAACTTCGCAAAAGGATGTCTGACGTGTTGGCCGCTATGATTTTGGGCGGTATTTAAGGTGCTGGTGGTTTAAGAATTTCCCTAGCCGTCGTGATGGCTGCTATGATTTTGGCGGTATTTAAGGTGCTGGTGGTTTAAGAATTTCCCTAGCCGTCGTGATGGCTGCTGGGAGCAGGGATGACGATGCCAAACTTCCTGCTGCCGAAATAATGCACGCAGTCGCGGCCAATAGGCACCGCTCGACCAGATGCAGTATAATCGGCTGCCCTTTGTCTCCTGGCAGTTCAAGTGGCGTGCCCTTTGGACTCCTGGGTCCAGTTCTGCAACCATGATTTTGTCAGAATTTAACAATACAAATCTGTTCTTCTCTTCCAGATCTTATCCGGAGGACTCACCAGCAATGGATACAGGTAAGTATTTAATTAATTTTTCCCACAAAATCACTGGACACTAAAATTTCTGGATAACTTTGCAGATTTACTTGCACTCACAATGGCTGACTCGGAACGACTGACTTGGGGAAAAAAAATGGCAAAGTACCGCTTGGGACCCAGCGAACGATGGTGCCATGTTAACCTCGCTCTCTTCGTGCCTCAAAATCTTTGGCAACATCCCAGATAAGTAGACATACTGACTTTTAACCATAGATGGCGCTTTATTAATATTTTTCTTTTTTTTTCCCGTTTCAGTTTGAACTGGACGTTACAATTAGATTCTTTTTATTGCATTATATAGTAGGTCGAATGGTATCCCACTACTTAGTCGCGTGCCGCTCGACAGTTGCTATCGTTATAGTTATTTATTATGTATTTATATTAATATACTGTACACATTTCCTTTCCAGCCCTCTTGTAATTACAGTTGTTTATGCCTACAAAGCACAGATGATTTGCACTAAAATCGTATGGCCCCACTGGACACCATATTGTCAGGAAAAATGGCGACCAAAAAAAAAATATATTGGTTTTTCTCTTTGTTCAACCAAATTTGGACTTTAAGGGACTTTAAACTAATACTGTCCACACACTCCTTGTGGCGCCGATGGCTTCCACATGCAGTCCCGAGTTGGCAGCAGCGGGCTCATTATGCGTGCTCTGCTTCTGCGTTTCAAAGGTTACTTTTTTTTTGTTTTGTGATGATTGTGATTTCTTTTAAAAATTTAAGTGCATATTCTAACATATGTTAGCCATGAAAGTGTTTATGTGTTGTTTACTCACTTTGTTTTCCACATCCCGCGACGAAAGCGCTTTCGAAGAGGTGCTAAGGAAAAAAGGTTTATAATTTGGATATGCACATACACAAACCGACCTTGAAATATCACGAAATTAAAACATATGTAATTATGTATGCCTATGCGCTTGCATACACGTACATAGCCACATACAGTTGTATGTTTTAATTCTGTCTCCTCTTTACTCTAAATTTTCTTGTATGTCTCCTGAGTGCTTTTGTGTGTATTCTTTTCTCGCGTTTCAAACTCAATTCTTAATTCACTCAAGTCAATGACCTACATTTCGAGCCCTAAATACAACAGCTGACAAATTTGCAGCAGAACAAATATAAAGTAGAGGGACAAATACTAACGAAACTTTTAATAAATTATTTAAATAATGTGAAAATTTCAATTAAACAAGGAAACATTTTTAACTAAATAAAATAAAAAAAAAAATGATTTAAAATGTTTTTTTTTTGTGGTGCCGTTTGCTTAAATTTGTATTAACTTCGCAAAAGGATGTCTGACGTGTTGGCCGCTATGATTTTGGGCGGTATTTAAGGTGCTGGTGGTTATAAGATTTTCCCTAGCCGTCGTGATGGCTGCTATGATTTTGGCGGTATTTAAGGTGCTGGTGGTTTAAGAATTTCCCTAGCCGTCGTGATGGCTGCTGGGAGCAGGGATGACGATGCCAAACTTCCTGCTGCCGAAATAATGCACGCAGTCGGGCCAATAGGCACCGCTCGACCAGATGCAGTATAATCGGCTGCCCTTTGTCTCCTGGCAGTTCAAGTGGCGTGCCCTTTGGACTCCTGGGTCCAGTTCTGCAACCATGATTTTGTCAGAATTTAACAATACAAATCTGTTCTTCTCTTCCAGATCTTATCCGGAGGACTCACCAGCAATGGATACAGGTAAGTATTTAATTAATTTTTCCCACAAAATCACTGGACACTAAAATTTCTGGATAACTTTGCAGATTTACTTGCACTCACAATGGCTGACTCGGAACGACTGACTTGGGGAAAAAAAAATGGCAAAGTACCGCTTGGGACCCAGCGAACGATGGCCTGCCATGTTAACCTCGCTCTCTTCGTGCCTCAAAATCTTTGGCAACATCCCAGATAAGTAGACATACTGACTTTTAACCATAGATGGCGCTTTATTAATATTTTTCTTTTTTTTTCCCGTTTCAGTTTGAACTGGACGTTACAATTAGATTCTTTTTATTGCATTATATAGTAGGTCGAATGGTATCCCACTACTTAGTCGCGTGCCGCTCGACAGTTGCTATCGTTATAGTTATTTATTATGTATTTATATTAATATACTGTACACATTTCCTTTCCAGCCCTCTTGTAATTACAGTTTATGCCTACAAAGCACAGATGATTTGCACTAAAATCGTAGGCCCCACTGACACCATATTGTCAGGAAAAATGGCGACCAAAAAAATATATATTGGTTTTTCTCTTTGTTCAACCAAATTTGGACTTTAAGGGACTTTAAACTAATACTGTCCACACACTCCTTGTGGCGCCGATGGCTTCCACATGCAGTCCCGAGTTGGCAGCAGCGGGCTCATTATGCGTGCTCTGCTTCTGCTTTTGGCAGAAGTCAAATAAAGTTGTTTGTTGATTGTGGAACGCTGTGTCCAGTGTCCATTTGACATTTGCATCTTTCGTCCAGTTCAACAAACAATTTAATTCCTGTGAAGTGAAAATTGGGAATGGGCAACTGGGGATATCGGTTTACTGTTTTCGGTTCTCGGCTTACGAAGCGCTTCACATAATATGTCCCAACGCACTTGGCCTACTGCTTTGTGATGTCGCCAGTAGAATTCAGCTGCCTTTCCCTCAAATAGCGAGCTTGCATTATTGCAAAGGATACTAAAATTTCCGTCTAACGTTTGGTGAGTTAATGCTTCCACTCTATATATAAAATTGTCTATGGATAACCCCTCACCCGTAAATTTCAGTTTCCAACCATTCAAAATGTGACCCACTTTGTCTGGTCTTTGCAGCAGATCGGATTGGTAACTACCCTGAGATATTGACGCTGGTCTGGCAGGCGGAATAATCACAGGAGGAACTTCTTCCAGCAATCCTACCAGTCCATTCGAACCAGTGTACTCGTTTTCACTGCGCTGAGGCGTCACGCTCCTACGGCTGACACAAGCTTCGACATTTTCCTCTATCAGCTTGGTTATTTGCACAGTAAGTGCGGACATAATCTGATTTTGCATTCTACTAATTAAATCTGATGTTAACTTCGCAGATGCTGATGAAGACGCTGGCTCCTCTGCCATACTAGCTGCTGTAACCGTCGCTACTGCCGATTGAGATCTGGTTCCGTATGCAGGAGAATTTGTCGCCTGTTTAGCAGCTGGGGTCCAACTAACTTTGCAAATGGGACAGTTGCTACTCGACTTAATATGCGATTTTATACACGTTTTATGAAATTCGTGACCGCAGGGTGTCTTTTGGCTTTCACTTGGGTTTAGCACTATCGCAGAACATATGCCACAGACAGTCTGATTGCCAGTTGCAGTTAAGTCTTCGTTTGACCTTGTTAGCGGCATAACTACTAATGATTTGTAATTGTAATTCTAAAGGAGAATCAAAATTAATCAAAACACTGTAATAAAATATAATCTGATCAGGAACCCACACTCAAATTGTTAACAAAATTAAGAAACGCAAAATGTAAACTCTTGACAACCATAAATTAAAATAAGTAACGAATAGAACTAATCACTCGAACATGAAATTTATTGTAATAATGAAAAATCCTAATTAAATAATTGATAAATGTTTAAAAGAAAAAATTTAAATAAATGTAAAACAAATTGATAAGCAAAAGAAAATTTTTTTTAGATAGACAATTAAAATGTATCGTTCAAGTACTAGACACAAAATAAAAATAATGAATCGATTTAAAAGAAAATTTGTATAAATTCAATTACTCGAATTCATTCAAATAAAAGACAAAAATAAATTATAATAATCATTCAAATAATAAATCAAACACTAATAAAATTGTAATAAATAAAATAATAAAATTCATAAGTAAATTGAACCCTCACTGCTGTAATCTCTTTATTCCTTATACTTTTGTTTGCGTCTATTGAAAAAAAAATTTTGATTAGATAAAAATCACTCGTGTGATCAAAACTCTGTTGAACTTTGATGTTGCTGGCAAGCCCTAATTTATAATCAGCTGCTTGAATCCATCCAACACCACCCTTCAGGTCCGATCTACAACTCGAAGCGATTATATTCAAGACTGACAATTTAACCCGTACCAACTGGCTCGACAAATCCTTAATATTTGTATCGAGAATCCAAATTGGCCGTATCAAATTTCAGCTTGAAGAGAGACCAATACCTTGACATCAACAGTGGGCATTTTCTGCCTGCTGCAAATTAAATGCATTCCATCTATTTGTGACAATGGCAATGGACAGGAAATTTAAAATTATAGAAAAGTTTTGGGTTGCATTAGTGAGTCCTACCAAAGTAAGGCTCCACTTGTTGGGCGCCAAAATAAATTATAACTGTAACGGTTGGCAATTGGTTGCCATTCCCTATAGGCTGTTGGAGTTGGAAAAATGGCGACCAAAAAAATATATATTGGTTTTTCTCTTTGTTCAACCAAATTTGGACTTTAAGGGACTTTAAACTAATACTGTCCACACACTCCTTGTGGCGCCGATGGCTTCCACATGCAGTCCCGAGTTGGCAGCAGCGGGCTCATTATGCGTGCTCTGCTTCTGCTTTTGGCAGAAGTCAAATAAAGTTGTTTGTTGATTGTGGAACGCTGTGTCCAGTGTCCATTTGACATTTGCATCTTTCGTCCAGTTCAACAAACAATTTAATTCCTGTGAAGTGAAAATTGGGAATGGGCAACTGGGGATATCGGTTTACTGTTTTCGGTTCTCGAATGACCGACAATTTCAGATGCCGTCATGAGGCACAAAATGCAATTGGCAAAAAACGAAACGGGGGGCGTTAGATTGTAACATTTTACGTAGAAATATTTAAGTATTTCATAACCAGCGGATGGTCATTACATTGTAGCAGTGCACTCGCTAAAACCGGCTAGGCTTCGGGTGATAGAAGTGGGGGGTCATCTTATTTGGTGTGCTATATGTATATGCTGGCCGAGTATACAGAGAATTTATTTGACTTCGCGTGCTTGTTAGGGATTGATAAGCTCAAATGCACCTGATTCGAAAGTATAAAAAGACAATATACGAGAAGTAGTGAAAAGGGAAAGGGAAAGGACATAAATATAGCTAAGCGTCTCCGGCTCGATCATGCTTGCTTGCTGGTGGTGTTTTCCAGCGGGTTAGCTTGCCCGCCCTACCTTGACCATTTCATCCGTTTTTGTTTTGTCTCCAGTCTCAAATGGTCCCTACGATCGAGTCGATGGATTAGTACCCTACCTTGTTTTCACGGAGCATGAACCTATTATAAAAGGACTCTAACACGAGTTCATTTCACTAATTGGCATTTATTAACAATAATTATTATACCTATACCTAGCAAAATTCATTATTATACAGTTAAATAATCTTATTAAAAACAGTGGAAGAATGAGGCTGTGGAGGAATAATATGGCATTTTATATAAGCATTTTCAATAGAATACTATTATTTAAAAGTTTAAAACCAATATAAATAAATATATATAATATTATAGTTTACAGTTTAGGTTGTATTCATTCTATATTTAAGTTAGGGTTTTCAGTGTTCTCATACTAGAGTAACAAATCAGCAACCAAAGGTAAAATTATGAATAAAGACAGATGTGAAAAATAACCAAACGCAAAAGGAGAATGAAGACTCACTCAAGAGAGCATTTCGTATTCTTTTTTTTCTTTCTCTCTTTAAGAGCGCGCCGTTCAAGTGAATGATCAAAGTGCGAGTAGCTTGGCTCGTGCTTTATTCGTTAGCTTCGTCTGCTCGGTGTTAGTTTGTAATAGAAATACCGCTTAGTCACCCCGCTTGCCGCTGTCCATCGACGAAAGCCCTTTCGGCGAAGATGCTGCGAAAGAGAATATTTGACTCGGCAACGGTTGGACAGTGGGTCAAACCATGACTTTTCTGCACACTTTATGTTTAACTTTTCACTTTTTGCTGCTTATTTGTCTAATTTGAAATTAGTTTTTGTTTTTTTTTCATTATTTCGTAAAACTTTTACTATGTGTAATTATGGTATATTTAGTTTTTTCAGATTAATTTTCGTTTTTGCACTTCGCGTGGTATCACTCCATTCTCATTCTCTCATCATGGGTAAAATACTAATTTTTTTCACAGAGTTAACTGGAATTTAACTTGGCAGACAATTAAAATAACTTAATTTAAAAAACACAAAAAAAAATCCGAATTTGGCAGCTGGGAATTGCATCGATAGCGGGGAGCAAAGGTCGCTTCTCTTTATAGGGCAAGTCCCTGCACTCCACTTAAACTTCCATTAACATTGGCTGTCAAAGATCTTAGCCAGCTTAAATCCACTCAAAAAAAAACGATTCTCCTACAGCCCAGACCAGCTGGTCTTCTGCCCGCTCCGCGTCTGTCGAAACAACTGGGGTAATGTTGCTCGAAGCGGAGAACGGTGTAATGCAAAATCTTGCAGAAAACAGCTGTTTGCAAGCCAACATTGCAAACTCATCAACTTGCGCTAGGTACAAAGAAAAGATGGGAAAAATAAGGAAACCTCCACTTTTCATGGGATTGCTTGTCACGATTGGCAACAGGAAAAACTCCTATATATAATTACCTGATATATATGAAAATATATATAGTAATAATTTTTGTGATGTATGTCTGAACACTGCTCAGACTTGCTCGTACTTTTTTTTTTGTTCCGCGGAATGATCTGTCCAGTATAAGGAGTGAGTGGCTAATAAGCAGAGCCAAGGCTTGACCTATCCAGGAAACGTTTTTGGCGCTTTTTCCCAAACCCAAGCTCGCGCGGTAATTTTGCCTAGTCGTCTTTCCACGGGAAAGCAATTCACCCCTACTACGCTTGCTACTACAATATTTCATAGTAGTCAGTCTACTACTAAAACTAAAACCAAACCTTTAAATGCGGGATCCACGCTTGGAGCGAAGTGAAAAATAATTAGTTTCTCCTATTGTTTCAGCTCTTTAGCATGAAATTTTCCTATGTACTGTCCATTCAAGTCTTCTACGTTGTAATAGCTGTTTCCCAATTTACGCTTTATTCGACTTTTTATAAAATTGGGTGCAAGTTTCGCGCTATATCCCTTTGCAAAGTTACATTGCGTGAAGTTTCTTCGATATACTTCCTGACCTACGTTGAATGAAACCTCGCGGGCACGCAAATTGTAAGCGTTTTCGTTTCTATGGTGTTGCTTCCGCATTGAAGTTATTGCTTTGTCTCGTTCTATGTCAAAACTATCATCCCTTTCAAAACACACAGAGCGATCTACTAACAGGTTCAACCTTTTCAACAGTTTGTATGTTGATCCTTTTGTGATCATGTTTTGACCAAAGGTTAGACGATACGGTGTGGCGTTAATTGCTGTGTGCCAGCTCGAGCGAAGTGAACAACATATTTTGCTAAGCTGCTCATCCCAATTGTTTTGGCTCGGATGTATATATGTAGGCTTTGATCGCTGCTATGGCTGTTCTATCAACTCTTTCTGACGCGTTGCCTTGAGGGGAGTATATGGCGGTGAACGAGTGAGCTATTTTATATTTTTTAATAGGTTATTAAAGGCATGGGATTTGAACTGCACGCCATTATCGGATACTATGACCTCGGGTACGCCAAAACAATGTATCAATTCTTCTTCCAGGTATTTTAAAATGGCTTCAGCAGTAAATTTTTTTCACTGGCTTTAAGAACGGAAATTTAGAAAAATGGTCTAGGACTACAAAAATCCCTACATTTCCAGACCGAGAATGTGGGTATGGACCTAAAAAATCCACATACAGTTTCTGAAAGAAATGTCTCGTCTCGCCTGTCTGGCCAAGTGTCGGTTTCAGGCTATAATTTGGGTGCTTCGTGCATTTGCATATTTCGCAGTTATTGACATATTTTCTAATGTCAGCAACTAGATTTGGCCAGAAGTAATATCTTCGTATCCTCTCTAAGATTTTATTGATACCACAATGCGAGGCCAAAGGGTGATCATGCGCTAAGGTTAAGGCAATCGGCCATATCATCAGCAAAGCGGTCGCCTGTTGCATGTTCCATTCTACGATATAATATCCCGTCTACAATTTTTATATCTGGGAGTTTGACTGGACTTTGCTCAATTTGTTTCAAAATCTGGTATTCTTTGCTTTTAAAGCTATCGGAGTCAATATCGATGGACTGGTTCATATCGACCGATGCTAAATCTTCAATAAACGTTCGAGAAAGTGCGTCGGGAACGATATTTTGGCTATCCTTACGATGCTTAATTTCAAAGCTGAAGCCTTGAAGCTTAAGGGCCCATTTTTGCCCCTCAACATAGGCTCTAAATTTCGTGATTGCCAGAATGGCTGCAAAACACTCTTTTTCATTCACTGAATAGTTCCCTTGGCTTTGGTTCAGCTTTCTTGACATAAATGCTATGGGAACTTCGTCGCTTGCAGCATTAAGTTGTACCAAAACACCACCAACACCTGTGACTTTCTCTTTTGCTTAAGAGCATTCGTAAGAGGAGAAGCAATGGAAGCATAGTCTTTGATGAATTTGTGGTACCACCCTGTCATTCCTAAAAATCTACGGAGTTGTTTGACGGACCGTGGTACCGGAAAGTTAACTATGGCCGAAAGCTTTTCTGGATTAGTGGCGATAGTACCATGACCTACTATATGGCCAAGATACTGTTTTTCTTTAAGACAAAATTTACTTTTTTCAACGTTAATAGTCAAGCCCGATCTATTTAAATGGGATGCCAATTCACCAAGAGTTGTTATATGCCGTTCGAATGTGTCGGATACCACTAATAAGTCATCCAGATAAATGAATACTTCGCTTCGTAAGTGCGCTGGTATGATTCGATCCATTAATTTGGACATAGTTTGCGGTGCATTGCAAAGCCCAAATGGCATTAGAGTGAACTGATATAGTGGTCGGCCTGGTAAAGTAAATGCAGTCTTATCCCTAGATTTGGGTTCGAGTGGAATTTGCCAAAAAGCATCCTTTAAGTCAATACTTGATATATATTCTGCTTTAGGAAGTCTGCTCAAAATTCCGTCTATAAACGGCATAGGATATGCATCTTTGACTGTAGCTGCGTTTACTTTTCTGCTGTCGAAACAAAGTCTGACTTTTCCTGGTTTGCGGACCAAAATAACAGGTGAAGACCACGTACTGTTCGACTCTTCAATCACCCCTAAATCTAGCATTCGGCCTAGATCCTCGTACATTAGCTTTTCGATAGCTGGAGATACTGGAAAATGCCTTTGCTTAATTGGGCTTGCATCATAGACATTGATGCTGTGAGAAAATATATAGGTACGCCCTAACCCTTTTTTTTGTAAATGACGGAAATAAATTTATAGCAGATGCCTATTGGTATCGCTGTTTGTCCGATAATGATCGTACCATGGGATCATCTAAGGTTGACAACTCAGCCTGCTGAAAACAGAAAGGGAGTAATTCAAATATTTTCCAAAAATCTATACCTAAGAAAAGATTTTGTGATAGCGAAGGTACTATATAAAAGGATAATTCTTTGAGTTCTGTTTTAAAGCCTAATTTAGTAGTTAGTCTTCCAAATATTTTTTATGACTTGCCATCGTCCGTTTTCACTGCACATGATAATGACTTATAAGAATGGTGCCCATTTATAAATTCGTTACCTAAGGTACCACCTATTCAACTAATGGAGGCGCCTGTATCCAACAATCAGGTATATTTATTTCCTAAAATGGTCACCTCGGCATATGATCTAACGTCTAACGAATTTTCCACTATGGCAGACAGTAATTAAGAACGCTCGTTCCGGCGCATTCTGACATGTTGCCTACGGCGGATACGTGATCGTTTTGCCTTGCTATTTTTATTTAAAAAGTCTGGGTTTTGGATACTATTCTCTTGAGAGGATATATTTCGAAAGTCCGGTAAATTAAAGTCTTTTTTTATTTATTTATATTTAATTCGATGGAATGCTCTTCTGGAGTATCCATCAGGGCTACCCGGTTGCTGTGTTGCGTGCATGCTAATGCTTGTTTCGAGCACTGTTGAACTGTGCTCGAGCTACTAAGTTTTTTGACTGACATTTTGTGCAATTTGGCCTAGAGGTGTCAGGCTTTCCACAACCATACCAAAAACTCGCCTTTCTGTCGTGCAATCGTAACCTGCCTGTTCAGCTAATTCGTTTACCAACTTTTTATACCCTTGGACCATTGAAAATGTTCAAAAAAGGGTATACTAACTTTGTGCAAATGTATGTAACGGGCAGAAGGAGGCGTCGGAGACCCCATAAAGTATATATTCTTGTTCAGGATCACTAGCCGAGTCGATTGAGCCATGTCCGTCTGTCTGTCTGCCTGGATGAACGCGCCGATCTCAGCTATTCCAAAAGCTAGGGACATCGAATTTAGCATGAAGATTCCTGTATACCATACGCAAATCAAGTTTATTTTCAATTTGGAATAACACGCCTACCACCCCCGCAAACCACCAATTTTGATTTACATGGCGATTTACTCATTTCTTAACATTCTGCTTTAGTATATATATATAGATAAATACTATATGAACTTATCCTCCAAATTGCAATCCGATCGGACAATAAACACTGAAGTTATTAGATAAACCATTCCGACCCTTCGACCAGCAAAGATTTTGTCGATGACGTCAGAACTAAATTACTTGCGTAGGAAAGAAAAGGACAAACGATGCGAGCACGAAGCGCGATCTGTTTCTCAACTCTCCTTTTTCATGCACATGTCAATTACCGAAAATACATGTGCATAAATATATACTAATACTGAACCAATAGGTGGCTTGGTAAATGAATACGAATGTGTCCCTAAAATTATCGAACTTTATATTTAAATCATACAACATACAGCGCCATCTATTGAAAATTTGCAACATTAAAAAGATACATTCATCCTCTTTCAAACGCACCTAACTTCATGTAAGTCGGTTGACAGATGTAAAAGTGATAGCCATTTCAATAAAACCAAAAGTGTGCTAATTGTTCAAAAATAAAATGGAAATATAAAATTTTGTGTCAAACTTGAAAAAAAATTTGCTGAGACATACGAATTAATGATAAAAGTTTATTGTGATGATTGTATGAGTCGTACGCAAGTTTATACGTGGTTTACACGATTTAAAAATGGTCGTGAGGATTTAAATGACGACCCTAGAGCAGGACGTCCAGAAACTAGTAATCGCGCTGAACTGGTGGAAAAAGTCCGGGAAATCAGTGGTATCGATTCAAATTTTACTACGAGAATGTTGGCTCAGGAATTGAATACGAGTAAAAACACTATTTGGAGAATTTTAACTGAAGATTTGGGGAAAAGAAAGGTCTGTGCGCGATTTGTTCCACATGAATGAAATGACGACCAAAAAATAGAACGAATTTTTAATGAAAAGAGAGCAACAGTCGAGCGGCACGCGACAGTGGGATACCCTTGGACGTACATATGTTGCCATAAAAAGTATCTAATTGTATAATATTAATCGTAAGCTACAAATTAATCATAATACTGCAGTGCGCTGCCACCTTGCATCAATTTCGATACGTTGTCAATAATTTATCGCTGCAATTTTCCTAGCGCAAGACTGCAAAAAGCGGTGTGAGCAGTATATGTCGGTATTTCTTTATAAATTTTGAATTGGCCAATATCGATAACTTGCAATATATCGAGTAATCAAACTTAATATTTATTTAATTGCATTTTATAGTTTTGTATTTTTACTGACCCTAAAATATGAATTATTAAATAATAATCATATATCATTATATATCACGATCTGTGCGAGAATCTTTGAATTGAATTCGAACAGCTCCGCAAAGATCTGGCAATTTCAATTTACTAACACCTTTGAGGTACCTCCAAAACCAGTCAGCTGCGCTCCCCTTGAACAAAGTGCAAGAATATCGTGCCAGTAAATCGAAATTGCCTTCTAATGTTTGTCTGGTCAGAGCTTCAGCTCTGTAGATAAAATCATCTACTGACAGATATCCTTTGCCAGTAAATCGCAATTTGCAGTTTGTCATTAATTGGGTAATACGATCTGGCCTTAGATCTGTTGTGTCACTAGCAGTGACACAGGAATGGCTATTGTGTTGACTCGAGGGAGTCAAGACGGCTGGTATTGTTTCAGTTTGCACCGGTGTTTAACTGTTTAACAGCGGAGTTTGCCTAATAGAAAACTCGGCTAAGGCTTCGGTTTGCTTTCGAGTGGCGTCTCCCAAAGCTTGTGTGATTAGTAGCTCTAAGTTATTACTATCAGCGCCGGTATCTTGTCTACCAATACGGGACTCATCAGATGACTGCTGCCTATTAGCATTCTTCTCGGCTTCTACCCTATCCGCCATTGCTCTACCCCTGGTTGTAATTCCACTTTGGTTAAAAGAAGAGGGCAGAAGGCAGATCGTCGTTGGCTTCTTCCCTAGAATTTTCTCCTGGACTACGACTGACTGGCATATTCCAAGATTTTATTAACAGAAACTAAAGAAAATGTTTTGTTCAAAATCTTTCAAAAAAAAGTTTTATCTCAATTCATAAAAATATAAGTGTCATGCTACGTTTCAGTTTCCCGGTGGAGCATACATTTAATGCGGACAGAATTATTGTGAAATTGATTGTATGGCTGTAGTTTGTAAAATTGGATCACAAAATATTCAAGCCACACATTCACAACTACAAAATAGAGATAGAAAAGAAGAAAAAAAAGACTTCTCAACTGATCTCCTATACTCTAGCTGGCATCGGACGTATCTTGAACGAACCGTGATCCAAAGCCTAGAGATTATATGTATGTTCCAGATTTACACCGGAGAGACTTATACGCTTCGTATATTGCTCTATCTCAACGATGTAGGTGTCTATCAACAACAAAGAGAACAGAAGAGCTTTTGTAAGAACAAAAATTTGGAGCATTGTATCTCGAACATATTCTGGCTATCCAGAATCTTTAAAATACAAAAGTGAAAAAAAAGTGAAATAATGAGAACCAACAAAAGAGCTTTCGTTGTCTAATTTAGGTCGGAGCATAGTTAACAGAAACTTTTCTGCTATCCAGACGCGTAGACAGGAAGACTCAAAAAAGAGAGTAGAAACGAAAGAGAAGAGGAACAGAAAAAAGTTTTCGTATCATGTCAAGGTCGGATCATCGTTCTTAACAGCTGATTTGATATCCAGACACAATGATAAAAACTAAAATAAGGAGAGATGCACTTAAGTAAGTCATACGATGGAGTTGACTAATATTTATTATATTCCTTGAATACTTTTGAAAATCGGCATGCCGGTTTCTGGCCGACATGTTGGGCGCCACAAATATAATAATATTCTGTAACATTTTACGTCGAAATATTGAAGTATTCAATAACCAGCGGATGGTCATTACATTGCAGCACGTCACGCGATAAAACCGGCTAGGCTTTGGGTGAGAGAAGTGGGGGGTCATCTGATTTGGTGTGCTATATGTATATGCTGGCCGAGTCTACAGAGAATTTATTTGACTTCGCGTGCTTGTTAGGGATTGATAAGCTCAAATGCACCTGATTCGAAAGTATAAAAAGACAATATACGAGAAGAAGTAGATTCGGCTCGGTCGTGCTTACTTACTGGTGGGTTTTTCCAGCTGATTAGCTTGCCCGCCCTACCTTGACCATTTCATCCGTTTTTCTTTTGTCTCCAGTCTCGAATGGTCCCTACGATCGAGTCGATGGATTACTACCCTACCCTATTATAAAACGAGAGCAACAGTCGAGCGGCACGCGACATTGGGATACCCTTAGTAGTATGTTGCCATAAAAAGTATCTAATTGTATAATACTAATCGCAAGATACAAATTAATCATAACACTGCAGTGCGCTGCCACCTTGCATCAATTTCAATACGTTGTCAAAAAGTTATCGCCGCAATTTTCCTAGCGCAAGACTGCAAAAAGCAGTGTGAGCAGGATTTATCGGTATTTCTTTATAAATTTTGAATTTGCCAATATCGATAACTTGCAATATATCGAGTAATCAAAATTAATATTTATTTAATTGCATTTTATGGTTTTGTATTTTATATTGACCCTAAAATATGAATTATTAAATAATAATCATATGTGCACGTAAGCATATTATAAATATTATGATTATGTACACAAGCATGTAAATACTTGCATACATTCATATTTATTTACAACGCCACCTATTGGTTGAGTATTAGTATATATTTAGGCACACGTACATATTTTCGGTAATTGACATGTGCATGGAAAAGAAGAGTCGAGAAACAGCTACCGCTTCGCGCTCGCATCGTTTGTCCTTTTCTTTCCTACGCAAGTAATTTAGTTCTGACGTCATCGACAACTTCTTTGCTTTGGTTTATCTAATAACTTCAGTGTTCATTGTCCGATCGGATTGCAATTTGGAGGATAGGTTAATATGGTATTTATCTATATTTATGCTAAAGCAGAACGTTAAGAAATGAGTATTTCGAATGTAAATCGCAATGTAAATCAAAATTGGCGGTTTGCGGGGGCGGTAGGCGTGTTATTCCAAATTGAAAATAAACTTGATCTGCGTATGGTATACAGGAATCTTCATGCTAAATTTGGTGTCTCTATTTTTTGTAATAGCTGAGATCGGCGCGTTCATCCAGACAGACAGACAGACGGACAGACGGTCAGAGCAAGAATATATATACTTTATGGGGTCTCCGACGCCTCCTTCTTCCCGTTACATTATTATTATTATTATTATTAAAGAAGAGGGAGTCTCCCAGCGGAGAAAGCGCGAGGCACTGCGACCAATATGATCTTTTGTACCCAGAATGCTCTCCCTGTCATGACAAAAGGTGTTCTGCTTCCCTAATAATTCATTATTATACAGTTAAATAATCTTATTAAAAACAGTGGGAGAATGAGGCTGAGGAGGAATAATATGGCATTTTATATAAGCATTTGCAATAGAATACTATTATTTAAGAGTTTAAAACCAATATAAATAAATATATATAATATTATAGTTTAAAATTTAGGTTGTATTCATTCTATATTTAAGTTAGGGTATTCAATGTTCTCATACTAGAGTAACAAATCAGCAACCAAAGGTAAAATTGCGAATAAAGACAGACGTGAAAAATAACCAAACGCAAAAAGGAGAATGAAGACTCACTCAAGAGCGCGCTGTTCAAGAGCACGATCAAAGTGCGAGTAGCTTGGCTCGTGCTTTATTCGTTAGCTTCATCTGCTCGGTGTTAGTTTGTAATAGAAATACCGCTTAGTCACTTACCCCGTTGCCGCTGTCTATCGACGAAAGCGCTTTCGACGATGATACGAAAGAGAATATTTGATTCGGCAACGGTTGGACAGTGGGTCAAACCATGCCTTTTCTGCACACTTTATGTTTAACTTTTCACTTTTTGCTGCTTATTTGTTTAATTTGAAATTAGTTTTTGTTTTTGTCATTATTTCGTAAAACTTTTACTATGTTTAATTATGGTATACTTAGTTTTTTTCAGATTAATTTTCGTTTTTGCACTTCGCCTGTTATCACTCCATTCTCATTCTCTCATCATGGGTAAAATTATAATTTTTTTCTCACAGTTAACTGGAGTTTAACTGGGCAGACAATTAAAATAACTTAATTTAAATAACACAAAAAAAATCCGAATTTGGCAGCTGGGAATTGCATCGATAGCGGAGAGCAAAGGTCGCTTCTCTTTCTGTTGCCTTGCACTGTGCACTTTCTGCCTATACTACCCACATATCTTTTGTTTTTTTGTATAGGCCAAGTTCCTGCACTCCACTTAAACTTCCATTAACATTGGCTGTCAAAGATCTTAGCCAGCTAAGCTCCACTCAAAAAAAAAAACGATTCTCCTACAGCCCGGACCAGCTGGTCTTCTGCCCGCTCCGCGTCTGTCGAAACAACTGGGGTATTGTTGCTCGAAGCGGAGAACGGTGTAATGCAAAATCTTGCAGAAAACAGCTGTTTGCAAGCCAACCTTGCAAACTTATCAACTTGCGCTAGGTACAAAGAAAAGATGAGAAAAATAAGGAAACCTCCACTTTTCATGGGATTGCTTGTCACGATTGGCAACAGGAAAAACTCCTATATATAATTACCTGATATATATGAAAATATATATAGTAATAATTTTTGTGATGTATGTCTGAACACTGCTCAGACTTGCCCGTACTTTTTTTTTTTATTCCGCGGAATGATCTGTCCAGTATAAGGATTGAGTGGCTAATAAGCAGAGCCAAGGCTTGACCTATTCAGGAAACCTTTTTGGCGTCTTTTCCCCACAAGCCCAAACTCGCGCGGTAATTTTGCCTAGTCGTCTTTCCACGGGAAAGCCACCCCTACTATGTTGGCAACGAAACAATTCTTTATCGATACCAAATAAAATGAAAATCAATTCGCTTTTTTTTCTCTTTTCGTTTCGCTAAAACAACCAGGAGCAAGGGGTTTTATTTTTATTTTCTTTTTAATTTTTATAATTTTTTTGTTTTTCTTTAACTTATCCTATTTACAATAGTAATCGTTGAAGCCATACATTCTAAATAGCATCTTAACAACACATGTCAAAAACAAATCTTAAAGAACCAAACCTCTCACGAGGATTACTAGCAGGTGATGGAAGGACTGGACAATTAAAGAATCGTCTTGCTGAATCCCAGTCTTTTAAGTCGCCTTAACGGCCTAGCTGGTAGCAGTCTCCTTGCAAGTATACTGCGTACCTAACAAGTCGATCGCTGTATCTGGTGGAATGTCTACAAATCTGTTCTGTTAGGTTGAGATCACGGTGAAGTGTGGAGCCACGCACATAACAAGGACAGTTAGTTATCTGCCGCAGGGTTCGGTTCTGCATTACTTGTATCCGCTTATAGTTTGATTTGGCAGCAATCCCCCAGATCTGCACTCCGTACAGCCAAATTGGAGCTATACAATACACGAATACTGCTCTTTTGGCTCTTAGCGACATAGTGCTCCTTTTATGGTATTTATCAACCATCGTAGTTGCTGCATTCGTTGGCCACACCTTTTGGTTATTGTTTTTAGATGAGGCCCAAAAGTATGGCGCTTATCTAAAATTATGCCGAGGTATTTCGCTTGACATGGCTGTTCCAATGTCACACCTTCAAATTGTATTGCTGGGGTATCCATTACAAGCGTTTTAAGTGTGAAACACGGATTCATTGTTTTTAAAGGATTGACCTTCATGTTCCACATTCTACTCCACACTGATAGAGATTGAATATATCCTTGCAACCCATTTGCAGCTTCAATACGGCATTTGGATCTGTAAAGAACCGCAATATCATCGACGTAAGTCGCAATGATAGCCTTTGAGGAGTATTGCATATTCTCGTAGGTAGGTCTAGGTAAGTCAACAGTATATAAAGAATAGAGCAGCGGGCCAAGGACGCTGCCCTGCGGAACTCCAGCTAACATTTGGCAGGGAGCAGAGTAGGTATCCCTGTACCTGACCATAAACTCCCGTCCATCCAGATATGACCGCAGGAGGCCAAAGTAAGGTGCTGGTAACAGACTTTTTATTTTGGATAAAAGTCCAACATGCCAGATCCTATCGAATGCTTGCTGGATATCGATAAAGACTGCATTGCAATACTCAAGGTCATCAAACGCCTGCAGTATATGTTGCACCAGTCTGTGAACCTATTCTACGGTGCTGATACGCTTGGCAATAAGCCTCTCCCACACCTTAGAAATTGAGGGCATCAGACTTATTGGCCGGTATGACCCGGGTCCTTTTCCGGTTTGCCTGGCTTATGAATCATATGGATAGCTGTTATCTTCCACTGCCTTGGGAAAAACTGCACCCGTAGCATAGCGTTGAAGATCGAGCATAAGTAAATAATTGCTCGAATTGTTAGAGCTTTAAGTGTCGCATAGCAAGTCCTGTCGATGCCAGGAGCCTTGTTCTTTGGTAAGGATTTTATGACATCTACTATCTCCTCGACCCTAGCTGGCGTAATGGGTAAAGCCATTTGCAGCGGTGTCTGTAGGCTGTCATTTGTTTCACTGACCTCCTCCGCAGTAGCAAAATCGTACGGTGTAAATCGTATTTGCAGATGTTGAGCAATCTAAGTCGTCTTAACAAGTTTTTTAGCTGATTTTCTGACCGGTTCCAAAGAAGTCGATCCCAAGGGTCTTGAGATCGAATCGCTCATCTTCGTAGGCGCCTTTTTATTACAATAAGCTCTCTGGACTCCCTTGTGTAATATAATATATTTAGATAACATAGCGCATAAGATAAACACATATTGTAACAACATAACTATCGTAGAGAATAAGAGAATAAGAGCAACCTTGTATAATATCGATATATCGAATGAGATGTACGAGTAATAAAAAAAACAAGAAGAGTGAAGCGCGGTTAAAATAAAGAAATATATAATCTATTTAACAACTAAAAAACTGAATAAACATTTTACATCCACTACTACAATATCAGAAGTGGTCCGAATATTCACGTCATGGATATTGATATTTCGGGGACACAATTAAAGAAATGGTTGGCAGTTTTGAGCTTGCCAACACGTGGCGGCAAAGTAGAATTATTGGCGCGGTTAAATGCAGTACCGACAGAGAAGCGTGGCAATGTTCCGGTGATGGATCAAGCTGAAATAGAGGACGAAACTGAGATGCATGATGCAATGTTGGTGGTGCAAATGGAAGAGATTTCCAAGAATCGAGAAATTCTCATGAATTTGCAGGCGGAGATAGGAGCAGCAACAGACATGATTACACAATTACAAGTGCGCAGTAGCGTTAAAGCGATGAGCAGCAAGAAGAAGGAGCGCTTGGAGATAATTTAGACGCACGACAAGATGACGCTGGTATTTAAAATAAAATTGAAATTGGCGCGAAATCTGATGACAACGCTGCAGGGTCTTCGAGCATGTTTCTACTGGCAAAGGAAGTATTGCTAGAATTTACTGGTCAAACGTCGGTGCGTAATTGGAAAATACAGTTGCGAATTGTGGCTATCGCGTATAATTTGACCAAAATGCAATGTCGCTTGTTGTGCATGGCAAAACTCAAAGGTGTTGCACTTAAATGGCTTCATGCTGACCCAGCACGCATTATTCAACCTTTCGAGGAGTTGTTGCAGCAATTAAAACTGGCATTCGCTGGGAAAGGAGAATTACGACGAAATTTTGAACGGCGTAACTGGAAGTTTGGAGAGAGTTTCGTAACTTACTATGATAGTAAGGTTGATTTGGCACGAGACGTTAACATGGATGAAGAGGAGTTGGTAGATGGAATTATCGAAGGGATTCCAGTAGTCCAATCTTCGCATGCAAGCAAAATTGCAGGGTTTTGAGAGTGATGAGAAAGTGTTGCGGGTTTTTGCTGGGATGGTACTACCGATACGGAGTGATGCTAAGTTGGAGGCAGCGCGCAGCGGTGCAGTAAAGGAATTGCGTTGCTAGAATTTCAATATGAAAGGGCACTGGAAAAAAGATTGCAAGCTACCATTTCGAGATAGGGGAACATGCTATGGATGTGGATCTGCAGACCACCTGGTAGCTCAATCCCCTAAGAGGAAATCGGAGGCTGAAAATAATTATGTAAGACCAGTTGAAATTTATTTTAGCAAAAGTATTAATAAGTCAATTATAGATTTATAATTTAGGTTGTATTCATTCTATATTTAAGTTAGGGTATTCAATGTTCTCATACTAGAGTAACAAATCAGCAACCAAAGGTAAAATTGCGAATAAAGACATAAGTGAAAAAATAACCAAACGCAAAAGGAGACTGAAGACTCACTCAAAAGAGCATTTCGTATTCTTTTTTCTTTCTCTCTTTAAAAGCGCGCCGTTCAAGAGAACGATCAAAGTGTGAGTAGCTTAGCTCGTGCTTTATTCGTTAGCTTCGTCTGCTCGGTGTAAGTTTGTAATAGAAATACCGCTTAGTCACTTACCCCGTTTGCCACTGTCCATCGAAAGCGCTTTCGAAGATGCTGCAAAGGAGAATTTTTAACTCGGCAACGGTTGGACAGTGGGTCAAACCATGCCTTTTCTGCACACTTTGTTTAACTTTTCATTTTTGCTGCATATTTTTTAATTTGAGATTAGTTTTTGTTTTCTTTCATTATTTCGTAAAACTTTTACTATGTTTAATTATGGTATACTTAGTTTTTTTCAGATTAATTTTCGTTTTTGCACTTCGCCTGTTATCACTCCATTCTCATTCTCTCATCATGGGTAAAATTATAATTTTTTTCTCACAGTTAACTGGAGTTTAACTGGGCAGACAATTAAAATAACTTAATTTAAATAACACAAAAAAAATCCGAATTTGGCAGCTGGGAATTGCATCGATAGCGGAGAGCAAAGGTCGCTTCTCTTTCTGTTGCCTTGCACTGTGCACTTTCTGCCTATACTACCCACATATCTTTTGTTTTTTTGTATAGGCCAAGTTCCTGCACTCCACTTAAACTTCCATTAACATTGGCTGTCAAAGATCTTAGCCAGCTAAGCTCCACTCAAAAAAAAAAAACGATTCTCCTACAGCCCGGACCAGCTGGTCTTCTGCCCGCTCCGCGTCTGTCGAAACAACTAGGGTATTGTTGCTCGAAGCGGAGAACGGTGTAATGCAAAATCTTGCAGAAAACAGCTGTTTGCAAGCCAACCTTGCAAACTTATCAACTTGCGCTAGGTACAAAGAAAAGATGAGAAAAATAAGGAAACCTCCACTTTTCATGGGATTGCTTGTCACGATTGGCAACAGGAAAAACTCCTATATATAATTACCTGATATATATGAAAATATATATAGTAATAATTTTTGTGATGTATGTCTGAACACTGCTCAGACTTGCCCGTACTTTTTTTTTTTTATTCCGCGGAATGATCTGTCCAGTATAAGGATTGAGTGGCTAATAAGCAGAGCCAAGGCTTGACCTATTCAGGAAACCTTTTTGGCGTCTTTTCCCCACAAGCCCAAACTCGCGCGGAAATTTTGCCTAGTCGTCTTTCCACGGGAAAGCCACCCCTACTATGTTGGCAATGAAACAATTCTTTATCGATACCAAATAAAATGAAAATCAATTCGCTTTTTTTTCTCTTTTCGTTTCGCTAAAACAACCAGGGGTTTTATTTTTATTTTCTTTTTAATTTTTATAATTTTTTTGTTTTTCTTTAACTTATCCTATTTACAATAGTAATCGTTGAAGCCATACATTCTAAATAGCATCTTAACAACACATGTCAAAAACAAATCTTAAAGAACCAAACCTCTCACGAGGATTACTAGTAGGTGATGGAAGGACTGGACAATTAAAGAATCGTCTTGCTGAATCCCAGTCTTTTAAGTCGCCTTAACGGCCTAGCTGGTAGCAGTCTCCTTGCAAGTATACTGCGTATCTAACAAGTCGATCGCTGTATCTGGTGGAATGTCTACAAATCTGTTCTGTTAGGTTGAGATCACGGTGAAGTGTGGAGCCACGCACATAACAAGGACAGTTAGTTATCTGCCGCAGGGTTCGGTTCTGCATTACTTGTATCCGCTTATGGTTTGATTTGGCAGCAATCCCCCCAGATCTGCACTCCGTACAGCCAAATTGGAGCTATACAATACACGAATACTGCTCTTTTGGCTCTTAGCGACATAGTGCTCCTTTTATGGTATTTATCAACCATCGTAGTTGCTGCATTCGTTGGCCACACCTTTTGGTTATTGTTTTTAGGTGAGGCCCAGAGGTATGGCGCTTATCTAAAATTATGCCGAGGTATTTCGCTTGACATGGCTGTTCCAATGTCACACCTTCAAATTGTATTGCTGGGGTATCCATTACAAGCGTTTTAAGTGTGAAACACGGATTCATTGTTTTTAAAGGATTGACCTTCATGTTCCACATTCTACTCCACACTGATAGAGATTGAATATATCCTTGCAACCCATTTGCAGCTTCAATACGGCATTTGGATCTGTAAAGAACCGCAATGTCATCGACGTAAGTCGCAATGATAGCCTTTGAGGAGTATTGCATATTCTCGTAGGTAGGTCTAGGTAAGTCAACAGTATATAAAGAATAGAGCAGCGGGCCAAGGACGCTGCCTTGCGGAACTCCAGCTAACATTTGGCAGGGAGCAGAGTAGGTATCCCTGTACCTGACCATAAACTCCCGTCCATCCAGATATGACCGCAGGAGGCCAAAGTAAGGTGCTGGTAACAGACTTTTTATTTTGGATAAAAGTCCAACATGCCAGATCCTATCGAATGCTTGCTGGATATCGATAAAGACTGCATTGCAATACTCAAGGTCATCAAACGCCTGCAGTATATGTTGCACCAGTCTGTGAACCTATTCTACGGTGCTGATACGCTTGGCAATAAGCCTCTCCCACACCTTAGAAATTGAGGGCATCAGACTTATTGGCCGGTATGACCCGGGTCCTTTTCCGGTTTGCCTGGCTTATGAATCATATGGATAGCTGTTATCTTCCACTGCCTTGGGAAAAACTGCACCCGTAGCATAGCGTTGAAGATCGAGCATAAGTAAGTAATTGCTCGAATTGTTAGAGCTTTAAGTGTCGCATAGCAAGTCCTGTCGATGCCAGGAGCCTTGTTCTTTGGTAAGGATTTTATGACATCTACTATCTCCTCGACCCTAGCTGGCGTAATGGGTAAAGCCATTTGCAGCGGTGTCTGTAGGCTGTCATTTGTTTCACTGACCTCCTCCGCAGTAGCAAAATCGTACGGTGTAAATCATATTTGCAGATGTTGAGCAATCTAAGTCGTCTTAACAAGTTTTTTAGCTGATTTTCTGACCGGTTCCAAAGAAGTCGATCCCAAGGGTCTTGAGATCGAATCGCTCATCTTCGTAGGCGCCTTTTTATTACAATAAGCTCTCTGGACTCTCTTGTGTAATATAAAATATTTAGATAACATAGCGCATAAGATAAACACATATTGTAACAACATAACTATCGTAGAGAATAAGAGAATAAGAGCAACCTTGTATAATATCGATATATCGAATGAGATGTACGAGTAATAAAAAAAACAAGAAGAGTGAAGCGCGGTTAAAATAAAGAAATATATAATCTATTTAACAACTAAAAAACTGAATAAACATTTTACATCCACTACTACAATATCAGAAGTGGTCCGAATATTCACGTCATGGATATTGATATTTCGGGGACACAATTAAAGAAATGGTTGGCAGTTTTGAGCTTGCCTGGTAGCTCAATCCCCTAAGAGGAAATCGGAGGCTGAAAATAATTATGTAAGACCAGTTGAAATTTATTTTAGCAAAAGTATTAATAAGTCAATTATAGATTTATAATTTAGGTTGTATTCATTCTATATTTAAGTTAGGGTATTCAATGTTCTCATACTAGAGTAACAAATCAGCAACCAAAGGTAAAATTGCGAATAAAGACAGACGTGAAAAATAACCAAACGCAAAAGGAGAATGAAGACTCACTCAAGAGAGCATTTCGTATTCTTTTTTTTTCTTTCTCTCTTTAAGAGCGCGCCGTTGAAGAGAACGATCAAAGTGCGAGTAGCTTGGCTCGTGATTTATTCGTTAGCTTCGTCTGCTCGGTGTTAGTTTGTAATAGAAATACCGCTTACCGCTTAGTCACTTACCCCGTTTGCCGCTGTCTATCGACGAAAGCGCTTTCGACGATGATACGAAAGAGAATATTTGATTCGGCAACGGTTGGACAGTGGGTCAAACCATGCCTTTTCTGCACACTTTATGTTTAACTTTTCACTTTTTGCTGCTTATTTGTTTAATTTGAAATTAGTTTTTGTTTTTGTCATTATTTCGTAAAACTTTTACTATGTTTAATTATGGTATACTTAGTTTTTTTCAGATTAATTTTCGTTTTTGCACTTCGCCTGTTATCACTCCATTCTCATTCTCTCATCATGGGTAAAATTATAATTTTTTTCTCACAGTTAACTGGAGTTTAACTGGGCAGACAATTAAAATAACTTAATTTAAATAACACAAAAAAAATCCGAATTTGGCAGCTGGGAATTGCATCGATAGCGGAGAGCAAAGGTCGCTTCTCTTTCTGTTGCCTTGCACTGTGCACTTTCTGCCTATACTACCCACATATCTTTTGTTTTTTTGTATAGGCCAAGTTCCTGCACTCCACTTAAACTTCCATTAACATTGGCTGTCAAAGATCTTAGCCAGCTAAGCTCCACTCAAAAAAAAAAAAACGATTCTCCTACAGCCCGGACCAGCTGGTCTTCTGCCCGCTCCGCGTCTGTCGAAACAACTAGGGTATTGTTGCTCGAAGCGGAGAACGGTGTAATGCAAAATCTTGCAGAAAACAGCTGTTTGCAAGCCAACCTTGCAAACTTATCAACTTGCGCTAGGTACAAAGAAAAGATGAGAAAAATAAGGAAACCTCCACTTTTCATGGGATTGCTTGTCACGATTGGCAACAGGAAAAACTCCTATATATAATTACCTGATATATATGAAAATATATATAGTAATAATTTTTGTGATGTATGTCTGAACACTGCTCAGACTTGCCCGTACTTTTTTTTTTTATTCCGCGGAATGATCTGTCCAGTATAAGGATTGAGTGGCTAATAAGCAGAGCCAAGGCTTGACCTATTCAGGAAACCTTTTTGGCGTCTTTTCCCCACAAGCCCAAACTCGCGCGGAAATTTTGCCTAGTCGTCTTTCCACGGGAAAGCCACCCCTACTATGTTGGCAATGAAACAATTCTTTATCGATACCAAATAAAATGAAAATCAATTCGCTTTTTTTTCTCTTTTCGTTTCGCTAAAACAACCAGGAGCAAGGGGTTTTATTTTTATTTTCTTTTTAATTTTTATAATTTTTTTGTTTTTCTTTAACTTATCCTATTTACAATAGTAATCGTTGAAGCCATACATTCTAAATAGCATCTTAACAACACATGTCAAAAACAAATCTTAAAGAACCAAACCTCTCACGAGGATTACTAGTAGGTGATGGAAGGACTGGACAATTAAAGAATCGTCTTGCTGAATCCCAGTCTTTTAAGTCGCCTTAACGGCCTAGCTGGTAGCAGTCTCCTTGCAAGTATACTGCGTATCTAACAAGTCGATCGCTGTATCTGGTGGAATGTCTACAAATCTGTTCTGTTAGGTTGAGATCACGGTGAAGTGTGGAGCCACGCACATAACAAGGACAGTTAGTTATCTGCCGCAGGGTTCGGTTCTGCATTACTTGTATCCGCTTATGGTTTGATTTGGCAGCAATCCCCCAGATCTGCACTCCGTACAGCCAAATTGGAGCTATACAATACACGAATACTGCTCTTTTGGCTCTTAGCGACATAGTGCTCCTTTTATGGTATTTATCAACCATCGTAGTTGCTGCATTCGTTGGCCACACCTTTTGGTTATTGTTTTTAGGTGAGGCCCAGAGGTATGGCGCTTATCTAAAATTATGCCGAGGTATTTCGCTTGACATGGCTGTTCCAATGTCACACCTTCAAATTGTATTGCTGGGGTATCCATTACAAGCGTTTTAAGTGTGAAACACGGATTCATTGTTTTTAAAGGATTGACCTTCATGTTCCACATTCTACTCCACACTGATAGAGATTGAATATATCCTTGCAACCCATTTGCAGCTTCAATACGGCATTTGGATCTGTAAAGAACCGCAATGTCATCGACGTAAGTCGCAATGATAGCCTTTGAGGAGTATTGCATATTCTCGTAGGTAGGTCTAGGTAAGTCAACAGTATATAAAGAATAGAGCAGCGGGCCAAGGACGCTGCCTTGCGGAACTCCAGCTAACATTTGGCAGGGAGCAGAGTAGGTATCCCTGTACCTGACCATAAACTCCCGTCCATCCAGATATGACCGCAGGAGGCCAAAGTAAGGTGCTGGTAACAGACTTTTTATTTTGGATAAAAGTCCAACATGCCAGATCCTATCGAATGCTTGGTGGATATCGATAAAGACTGCATTGCAATACTCAAGGTCATCAAACGCCTGCAGTATATGTTGCACCAGTCTGTGAACCTATTCTACGGTGCTGATACGCTTGGCAATAAGCCTCTCCCACACCTTAGAAATTGAGGGCATCAGACTTATTGGCCGGTATGACCCGGGTCCTTTTCCGGTTTGCCTGGCTTATGAATCATATGGATAGCTGTTATCTTCCACTGCCTTGGGAAAAACTGCACCCGTAGCATAGCGTTGAAGATCGAGCATAAGTAAGTAATTGCTCGAATTGTTAGAGCTTTAAGTGTCGCATAGCAAGTCCTGTCGATGCCAGGAGCCTTGTTCTTTGGTAAGGATTTTATGACATCTACTATCTCCTCGACCCTAGCTGGCGTAATGGGTAAAGCCATTTGCAGCGGTGTCTGTAGGCTGTCATTTGTTTCACTGACCTCCTCCGCAGTAGCAAAATCGTACGGTGTAAATCATATTTGCAGATGTTGAGCAATCTAAGTCGTCTTAACAAGTTTTTTAGCTGATTTTCTGACCGGTTCCAAAGAAGTCGATCCCAAGGGTCTTGAGATCGAATCGCTCATCTTCGTAGGCGCCTTTTTATTACAATAAGCTCTCTGGACTCTCTTGTGTAATATAAAATATTTAGATAACATAGCGCATAAGATAAACACATATTGTAACAACATAACTATCGTAGAGAATAAGAGAATAAGAGCAACCTTGTATAATATCGATATATCGAATGAGATGTACGAGTAATAAAAAAAACAAGAAGAGTGAAGCGCGGTTAAAATAAAGAAATATATAATCTATTTAACAACTAAAAAACTGAATAAACATTTTACATCCACTACTACAATATCAGAAGTGGTCCGAATATTCACGTCATGGATATTGATATTTCGGGGACACAATTAAAGAAATGGTTGGCAGTTTTGAGCTTGCTAACACGTGGCGGCAAAGTAGAATTATTGGCGCGGTTAAATGCAGTACCGACAGAGAAGCGTGGCAATGTTCCGGTGATGGATCAAGCTGAAATAGAGGACGAAACTGAGATGCATGATGCAATGTTGGTGGTGCAAATGGAAGAGATTTCCAAGAATCGAGAAATTCTCATGAATTTGCAGGCGGAGATAGGAGCAGCAACAGACATGATTACACAATTACAAGTGCGCAGTAGCGTTAAAGCGATGAGCAGCAAGAAGAAGGAGCGCTTGGAGATAATTTAGACGCACGACAAGATGACGCTGGTATTTAAAATAAAATTGAAATTGGCGCGAAATCTGATGACAACGCTGCAGGGTCTTAGAGCATGTTTCTACTGGCAAAGGAAGTATTGCTAGAATTTACTGGTCAAACGTCGGTGCGTAATTGGAAAATACAGTTGCGAATTGTGGCTATCGCGTATAATTTGACCAAAATGCAATGTCGCTTGTTGTGCATGGCAAAACTCAAAGGTGTTGCACTTAAATGGCTTCATGCTGACCCAGCACGCATTATTCAACCTTTCGAGGAGTTGTTGCAGCAATTAAAACTGGCATTCGCTGGGAAAGGAGAATTACGACGAAATTTTGAACGGCGTAACTGGAAGTTTGGAGAGAGTTTCGTAACTTACTATGATAGTAAGGTTGATTTGGCACGAGACGTTAACATGGATGAAGAGGAGTTGGTAGATGGAATTATCGAAGGGATTCCAGTAGTCCAATCTTCGCATGCAAGCAAAATTGCAGGGTTTTGAGAGTGATGAGAAAGTGTTGCGGGTTTTTGCTGGGATGGTACTACCGATACGGAGTGATGCTAAGTTGGAGGCAGCGCGCAGCGGTGCAGTAAAGGAATTGCGTTGCTAGAATTTCAATATGAAAGGGCACTTGAAAAAAGATTGCAAGCTACCATTTCGAGAGAGGGGAACGTGCTATGGATGTGGGTTTGCAGAGCACCTGGTAGCTCAATCCCCTAAGAGGAAATCGGAGGCTGAAAATAATTATGTAAGACCAGTTGAAATTTATTTTAGCAAAAGTATTAATAAGTCAATTATTACAGAAGCGCTCCTAGATTCGGGAAGTCCAGTATCATTTATTAAGATAAGTTTAGTCCCTGATGGAGTGGGTCTGCAAGAAAGTTATAACACATATTTTGGGCTAAATGAAAGCCAGTTAATTGCTATTGGAAAAACACAATGTTATGTAAAGAAGCAAGAAGTTAAAATATATTTTGATTTGATAATTGTTTCCGACGAATCTATGAGGTGTGGAGTAGTTCTGGGTAGAGACTTTATGAACAAATTTGATCTGAAAATTGATTTATCGGCATTAAAAATTATTACGGTAGAGCGTATTGAAAATCAAGACGAAAATACGAAGAAAGAAATTAGTGTATTGGAAAATGAAGATTTAGTAAATTAAGTCCCAATGCAGGAAATAAAATTAGTTAAATTATTAGATAGCAGACAGTTAGAAGAGAAATTGTTAAATGAGGAATTGTTAGAAATGAAAAGTAAGAGTAAGTTATAAGACAATGAATTACTTAGTGAGAGATTACGTGAATAAGAAGATAATACAAAAGGGCATGCACAGGTAAATGATAATTTTGAAGAAGCTTTATTACAGATTTGCATTTACCCCTTTAGGCCAATACGAATTTTTAAGAATGCCGATGGGGTTGAAGACAGCTCCACAAGCTTTTCAAAGATTTATCAATAATATATTTATGGACATGATAAAAGAAAATAAGGTTATAATACGAGGGTCGTTTGATAAGTCCGTGACTTTTTGTATTTGCCGCGCACCTGCTCTAAATACAACACTGCTCCTGTCAGCAGTTATCGATTAACAGCTGACTGTAAAATTTTGAGAAAGCTGCGTTTCTTAGTTTGCGTTTTATAGGCATTGAAAGCAGACGATCTCGTGAATTTTAACGAAAATGGAAAAAAGTGAATTTCGTGTGCTAATTAAGCATTATTTTTTGCGTAAAAAATCCATCACCGAAACCAAGGAAAGACTTGATAAATATTATGGGGACTCTGCACCATCAATTTCAATGGTTAAGAAATGGTTTACTGAGTTCCGTTGTGGTCGTACCAGTACAAGTGATGCCGAACGTTCAGGTCGCCCAAAAGAGGTCGTCATGCCAGAAATCGTCGACAAAATCCATGGAATGATATTGGATGATCGGAGAATGAAAGTGCGTGAGGTAGCTGAGGCTGTAGGCATCTCAACTGAACGGGTACATCACATTTTACATGAATATTTGGACATGAAAAAGCTTTCCGCGCGATGGGTGCCGCGATTGCTCACACACGACCATAAGCGCAACCGTGTGACCATTTCAAAGGAGTGTTTGGCGATGTTCAACCGCAATCCAAACGAATTTTTGCGCCGTTTCGTTACCGTAGACGAAACATGGATCCACCACACCACACCAGAGACCAAAGAACAATCAAGACAGTGGGTTTCTCCGGGTGAACGTGCACCAAAGAAGGCCAAGGTGGGTCTGTCGGCCAACAAGGTCATGGCCACAGTTTTTTGGGATGCACAAGGTATCATTCACATCGATTACCTTGAAAAGGGTAAAACGATCACCGGCGAATATTATTCAGAGCTTTTGGACAGATTCGATATTGATTTGAAGCAGAAACGACCGCATTTGGCGAAAAAAAAGTGCTGTTCCATCAGGACAATGCACGGGTGCACACGTGTGTAGTCAGCATGGCAAAATTTCATAAATTGGGCTACGAACTGCTACCCCATCCAGCATATTCTCCAGATTTAGCCCCCTGTGACTATTTTTTGTTTCCAAACATGAAGAAATGGCTCGGCGGTAAGAGATTCGGGTCAAATGAAGAGGTCATCACAGAAACAAACGACTATTTTGAGGGCCTTGAGAAAACCTATTATTTGGAAGGAATAAAAAAATTGGAAAAACGCTGGACTAAATGTATAGAGCTAAAAGGAGATTATGTTGAGAAATAAAACGCTTCTTTGACGAAAAAAATATATTTTATTCAAAAAGTCACGGACTTATCAAACGACCCTCGTATATATGGATGACATTATGATTGCATGTGCGGGTATGAAGGAACATTTACTAATTTTGAAAGAAGTCTTTAAACGTTTAGTTGAAAATCGATTAGAATTAAGGCTAGACAAATGTGAATTTTTACAGGATAAGGTTAAGTATTTGGGATTTGAAATATCTAAAGATGGCATTAGAGCAGAAGGAAAGGGATTAGAAGCAGTTAGAAATTTTCCCATACCAGTGAAAACGCAGTCAGTTGTGTTTTTATTTTAGAAGATTTATAAAAAATTTTACGACGATAGCGAAATAGTTTAAATTTGAGGAAATAGAGTTAGATTGTTTTCAACAGTTAAAGGACAAATTAGTTGAGGGACCGGTTTTGGCCATGTTTGATCATAAGAAGGAAACTGAACTTCATTGTGATGCCAGTGCATTAGGATTTGGGGCGGTATTGATGCAAAAAGAGCATGATGGAAAATGGCATCCGGTATTTTATTTTTCGAAAAGGACAACAGAAACAGAAGCCAAATATCATAGTTTTGAATTAGAAACCTTAGCAATTTTATATGCTTTACGGAGATTTAGGATATATTTGCAAGGAAGACACTTTAAGATAGTGACAGATTGTAATTTTTTAACGTTAACGTTAAATAAGATTGAGCTTAATCAGGGAATTGTAAGAATTTGATTATGAACTGAAGCACGGAGCGGGTAAACAAATGCAACATGTAGATGCACTTAGCAGATGTAATGATGCGATAATGATCACTGAGGCAAATAGTTTTGAAACCAATTTAATACCTGCTCAGGCCAAAGATGAAAAGTTACAGAATATTAAGAAATTGTTGGAAGAAAATGAGCATAAGCTTTACGAAATGAGAAATGGCATTGTCTTTAGAAAAACCAATGATGGTAGATTATTGTTTTGTGTGCCACAAAGGATGGAGGATCATGTGTTATATAAGTATCATGATCAGTTAGGACATATTGGTAGAGACAAGATGTTAAGTGCGATAGTGAAAAGTTATTGGTTTTCGAATATGAGGAACAAAGTTATGGAGCACATTGAAAATTGTTTAAACTGTATTGCTTTTTTAACAAAATATAGTAAAGGGGAAGGATTGTTGCACAGTATACCAAAAGGAAATCAACCATTTGAGATAATTCATATAATTCATTATGGACCAGTTGATAATAGCAGATTGAAAAAACATATTTTAGTAATAGTAGATGGGTTTACGACGTTTGTAAGATTATATACAACAAAGACTACAAACACTATGGAGGTTATAAGTGGATTAAAAGAATATTTTAGGGCATATAGTAAACCAACTTGTATTATATCTGATCGTGGTAGTTGTTTTACATCGGCGGATTTCGAAGAATTTTTAAATGATTTAAATGTAAAACACATTAAAATTGCTACGGGTTCTCCACAGGCAAATGGACAGGTAGAGAGAATTAATAGAAGTTTTGGACCTATGATTTCTAAATTAAGGGAACCTGAGAATGGACAATATTGGGACTCTGTGATTGAGGAAGTAGAGTAAACGTTGAACAACACGCAGCATTGTAGTACGAAGAATTTACCAAGTAAAATGTCGTTTTGATTAGCTCAGAAAGGGAAGGTCCAGTGATGAGTTAGAAGCAAAGTTAGAAACGATGAATCAGTTAGAAAATAGTACTGAACGGAATTTAGAGCATATTAGAGAAAATAGGCGAAAAAAATCAAGTATTAGCACAGGCAAATGAAAAGACATTTAATGAAAAGAAAATGGTATATTGTGGGGGATTATGTAATGGTAAAAAATTTCGATTACACAGCAGGGCTAGCAAGAAAATTAATACCTAAAATGAAAGGTCCGTATGAAATATTTAAGGTGTTAAAGAATGATAGATATATATATATTGAAGGACGTCGATGGTTTTCAATTAGCTCGAAACCCGTATAATGGAATGTGGGGTGCGCATAATATGAAGCCTTGGATAAAAATCTAGAGTATTGTACTAATATGTAGTACGTGTAATTATAATTAGTATGTAAGACTCTGTGTAATTGTATGTATCGTTTAGTTTGTCGATCATGGCTCAACGTTATCTATTGTAACTATTGTAGGTTAAACAGTTGTAGTTCACTAAGCGGCCTCTAGCGAGAACAAGAGGAGTAGAGAGAGAGAGGAGAAGCGAGGCACTGGACTTTTCGATACAGCGCAGAATTGTACGGACGCAGATTGTGAAATTAAAATAATCGATCCTAAAATAAAAACTTTAATTAATTTCTAACTAAAAAAGGGCTATCCGACTACTCTATCTACTAAAATATTTAATGTATGTTACAAGAATTAAAGGGAGATAGAGGGCTATCTTTTAATCAGGATGGTCGAATTGTAATAGATTTAGATAACATAGCGCATAAGATAAACACATATTGTAACATCATAACTATCGTAGAGAATAAGAGTTTGATATCGATTTATTGTAAAGAAAAGCAACCTTGTATAATATAGATATATCGAATGAGATGTACGAGTAATAAAAAGAAAAAGAAGAGGAAAATAATAGTGAAGCGCAGAAAAAATAAAGAAATATATAATCTATTTAACAACTAAAAAATAAAAAATAAAATAAAAAAATGAATAAACATTTTACATTTTTGTGAGTATGATGCTATATCTAATCGGTTCTGTCGGAGAATCAGGAGGAGTTGAATCAGCAGCTGCTGTGTAGATTTGCTCAGTAAAAGTGTCTACTGCCATTTCAATATCTTCCCCAAAATTAAGCGTAGTATCTAATTGAATGAAGCTCTCCTTTTTCATAATTTTCGTTAACATAATGATACTGCACTTTAATGTGCTTCGAATTTTTTGTAAAGTTACCAAATTTAGCAATCGCTACTACGCCTGATTATCTTCATAAATCTTTATCGCCTTTTTGTTATTAATATTAAATATTTCACATAGCATGTTTTTGACAAATAATATTTCTGTTACTGCTTCTGACATGGCAATATACTCTCCAAACGTTGAGCATTTTGTTACAGTGTGTTGTTTGTGTGTTTTCCAATATATTATATTCTATTATATTCTAATTATAAGTCCCGTTGTGGATTTTCTAGCAACATTATCTCCTGCATAATCTGAGTCTACCATACAATCCAGTATTTCATTATTTTTATTCTCTTCAAAAGTTAAATTCAAATCTCTTGTCTTATATAAATATTTTAATACTCTCATCGCGTATTTATAGTGTGTTGAATTATAACAACTTTGATATATGCTTAAGTAATTTACGGAATATGATATATCTGGTCTTGTGCCTGCGCTTATATATAATAATTCACCTATCAAGTTTCTGTATTTAATTTTTTAATCACATTCAGTTGCTTGTTCTAATTTTAAGTTTGTTTCCATTGGAGTTTCGTAAAGCTTAGCATTTTTGAGATCATACTTAATTGATACGTTTTCTAGTCGTTCTCTTTGTTGGAAACCTCTTACTACTAGTCTAGCTTTGTAAGTCCCATCACTTTTCTTTTTGTACACCCATTTAACATCTATAATCTTTTTATACCCTTGGACCATTGAAAATGGTCAAAAAAGGGTATACTAACTTTGTGCAAATGTATGTAACAGGCAGAAGGAGGCGTCGGAGACCCCATAAAGTATATATATTCTTGCTCAGGATCAATAGCCGAGTCGATTGAGCCATGTCCGTCTGTCTGTCCGTCTGTCTGTCTGTCTGGATGAACGCGCCGATCTCAGCTATTACAAAAGCTACGGACACCAAATTTAGCATGAAGATTCCTGTATACCATACGCAGATCAAGTTTATTTTCAATTTGGAATAACACGCCTACCGCCCCCGCAAACCGCCAATTTTGGTTTACATTGCTATTTACATTCGAAGAACTCATTTCTTAACGTTCTGCTTTAGCATATATATAGATAAATAATATATGAATTTATCCTCCAAATTGCAATCCGATCAGACAATAAACACTCAACCAATAGGTGGCGTATATATGAATATGAAGAAAGCAAAGAAGTTGTCGATGACGTCAGAACTAAATTACTTGTGCATGAAAGAAAAGGATAAACGATGCGAGCGCGAAGCGCGAGCTGTTTCTCGACTCTTCTTTTTCATGCACATGTCAATTACCCAAAATACATGTGCATAAATACTTAATTTGTGTTCACACATACATATGTAAAATTATATACAACCAATAGCGTGGTTGATCGGCATGCATGAATGCAGGTATTTACTAGATTTCTAATATAGACTGCAATTTATTATATATAATATAGACTGCATATTATTATTATTATTTAATAATTTATATATTGACTTTTTATTAAATAAATATTAATTTAGATTTCACGATATATTATGAGCTATCATATCGATAGCTTTTAATATATATTAAACATATCGATATATATTTCATATGTTTTGCATATAAATTATATTAATATGTGTAAATTATATTATATCCCCACGTCTATTGAAACTATGTTTGAAAAAAATGTACTAACATTTCTTCTACTTTGTTTTTTTAATATATGTATATTTTGTATGTATATTAGATTCTATAGATCATTATTATAAATGTAAGGTTTCGCGCACTTTTTAATTGCGGCGATAAATTATTGGCAACGTATCAAAATTGTTGCAAGGTGGCAGCGCGCTTCAGTGTTATGTTAATTTGTAGTTTGCGATTGGCGTGTTCGGTGTCGTCGTCGATTGTCGATTATCATTTGTATTTTCGATATTAAATATAAAATAATATATAATTAATTCGCGTGTTCGTGATACATTTAACATTTAATGCAAATTAATATAAGTCGAGGATATAATAAGTAAATCCTCGTGTGTGATTGTTATGCGTTAACGGAACATTTTTTATGCGTGTGAATGATTGCGCCCTGCCCGGAACGTGGCGCGCAATTTTAGAAAAGTGCGGTACACAGCGTAACGTATTTTTGTGCATGCATACATATATGTGTATAGACTCTTCTGAAGTGTGTGTGATTGTACGTGAACATCGGTATCGGTTCGTTTCCGCGATTCAAATTGGAATTTTCGCTGGAATTTCTTGCAGGTTTAATTTATTATTTCTTTGATTTATATTTATTCTTTTTTCCACATTTTGTTTATTTTTATTTTCCTTATTAAATTTTATTATTATTTGTTCTTTCATTAGATATTTATTTTCATTTATAATATAATTATTTTAAATAATATACATATATTTATTTAAATATATGAATATAATTATAATATATATATATCTATTTAAATATATGAATATATTTATATATATATTAAAAATATATACTAACTTTATTTTATATATCTAACTATATATTAATTTTTGATAAATATATATTCAAATTAAATTAATTTATAAGAATTTTATTTTTAACATACCTATATATTATTTTAAAACTTATATATTAGAAGATGCCTAGACTTAAGAGAAAGTCAGCTTGCAATAGGAGTCAAACACAGCGAAAAAGAAATCGTTTGAATAGGTCAGATATAGACTTTTCTGAGCAGGAACGCGTAAATAATCTAGAGGCACATAGAGAACGTAGGCAAAATTTCGAATTTAGGGAAGCTGAAAGGGTTAGAGATAGTCAACAGCATCGAGTCCGCAGAAGTAATAGAACATTTAGGGCCGTTGAGAAATTACCGGACACAATTCGTGACACTACTCTTCGGGCTTCTTCGCCAATTTTAGAAAGGGTAATAGATAGAAGTCAAAGGTCTCAGGTTAGAAACAATCCTATTCGTAGGATTGTTGAGCAGGCACGCAATACTAGTGCACGCCGCAGTGCTCGAATTCGAGCTCAACGTGAGGCCTTTGAAGCCCATAGGAATATGTCGCAAAGAGTGAGTCTATATAGGAGTATTTGCACCAATAGGATAGCAGAGAATAGGAGAAACGCGTCCCGCAATAGAGTGGACCGTGCGAATACCCTTCCAGATGATAGGATATCGCAGGTTAAAACTAGTTTAGATTGCCTAATAGCCAATTTTAATAAGACAGTCAAGCAGGGACCCGATCAGGTTTGCATATGTTGCAAGGTTTGTGGTTTCCACATCAAGTGGACAAAATTTCGCGTGAGGTCATAGAGGAAAAGTGTAGTGAGGCAGATAGTGTTGATATTTTGTATCTTTCCTCTATGTTTCCATCCCATAATAATAGGTTTAGCTTTTGCAAAACCTGCAGCCGCAGTATTAAGTCAGGGAAAAAACCAAAGGCTTCTATTACAAATGGCCTAAATTTTCCGGAGCTTCCGGAATGCCTGAAAGGCTTGACGCCTCTAGAAGAAAGGCTGATTTCTCCCCGTCTTCCTTTTATGATCATAAAGTCTCTTGGATATGGACGTCAAAGTGCCATTAAAGGAGCAGTGATCAATGTGCCAATTCCAGTTGCAAATGTTGTAACTTCCCTTCCCAGGGCATTTAATGAAGCCGAAGTAGTTCAGATTCATCTTAAGCGTAGGATGGAGTATAACCATGATTTCATGGCTGAAACCATAAGGCACTCAAAGATAGTTGATGCAATTCGGTATTTAGTGAACACAGAACTTTATAAGAAGCACCAGGTTACTATCAATGAGCAGTGGTTGTCTTCTTACTCAGCTGAGACTGTACCATTTGTTGCGTCAGCAGACGACAGGGACATTGTGTGTCAAATGTTAGAAAAGGCAGTACAACCTAATGAGCATAGAGTAGTAGAAGAAGAGGTAGAGTTGAATCCAGGAGGTCAAGAAACCTTCATGGAAAATGTCCCTGTTGAAAACATAGATATTCCTCGAATTGCTATAGCACCAGGAGAGGGTCAGCGACCTCTTGACATGATAACCGATTGTGATTCAGAGGAGCTGGCTTTTCCCACAATATTTGCAGGCATTAAAAGGAAATGTCAGGAAAGTTTTACAACTATAGTTAGATCAGAGCTTAGGAATTTTGATAGAAGAGGTTGTAGAACTGATAAATAATTTCATAACTTCAAAAAGTTAGAAATGATTAGCATTAGGAATAGCACATCAATTTGCTTACGTAAGCACTCTGCCACTCAAGGCATTTCGGCTGCTGATGTGCGTAATGATGAAACTTTAAATAGGTTAATACTTCATGATGATGGCTATAGGCTTTTAAAAGGTATTCGCACGTCTCCTGCTCATTGGGAGGACGAGAAAAAGAAAGTGATGAAAGTTAGGCAGGTAGGGCTTCCAACTTTTTTTATAACATTTTCCGCAGCGGAAACTAGGTTGCCGGAGCTTTTAGTCTTGCTATGTAAAAATGTAGACAAGCTAGAAGTATCCGAAGAAGAAGCGTTAAATTTGGGGTTTATTGAGAAAGCTCGTCTTATTAGAGCAGACCCAGTGACCTGTGCCAGATATTTCGATTTTCGATATAGACAGGTTTTAAAACTGATGAAAAAGGAAGGCGGTGTCTTTGGTTGTCACCAGGTCATCAAGTTTTATTGGCGAGTGGAGTTTCAGCAAAGAGGCTCTCCACATAACATGGCATGTTCTGGCTGAAAGACGCCCCAAAGCTCGACCTAAAGAATGAGTCCACATTTATGCCTGTGAAGTCCTTTATTGATCAGTTTATTACTGCTGATTCTAGTTGCCCGGACGTTGCTCCATATTTGGAGTATCAACTCCATAGTCACGGGCACTCTTGCAGGCGAGAAATTTGGTCAAAACAAATTTGTAGATTTGGTATCCCATACCCTCCCATGCCTCAAACAGAAATTCTTCTCCCTTTAGAAGAAAATGCTCAAAATTTGGACGAGCATCGTAGGAATTTCGAAAAAATTCAAAGTCTGCTCGACTTCCCATTTGATCGTGAAAGCGTAGAAAATTTTAACGATTTTAACAACTTTTTGTCCCACGATCAACTTAACCTTAGTTATGAGGGCTACATTAATGCTGTAAGATCAAGTATAAAGAAACCAAAAGTTTTTTTGAAGCGATCTTTTGCAGCAATCAAGCTTAACGCTTATAACAAGCACCTCCTTTTGTTGCAGCGAGCAAATATGGATATTCAGTTTATTTTAGACCCCTATGCTTGCTGCAGCTACGTCGTTAATTATATTAACAAGTCTCAGAGAGGTATCTCAATGTTGATGCGTGAGGCAATCAATGAGATTAAAGACAATAACAATGTAACTATTAAGCAAAAGTTACAACATTTAGGTAACAAATTTATATTTGGCACTGAGATATCCGCTTTTTATAGCTACTGCAAATCAGAACGAGGAGCTCGCCAAGAAAATGCAGATGACTTTGACGATGATGTGCCTAGGGCTTCTGAATCAATAGTTTACGCTCTTCGCGATAATAGTGGCTTCATCAGAAAGAGGACCACTGCGTGCATAATTAGGTATAGGAGATTTAATGTCAATACAGAAACAAGTGACTATTTCAGAGAGCTAAAAATGCTTTACGCCCCATGGCGAGATGAGCATTTGGATTTAGTCACACATGACTGTGAATTGTTCTGTAGGGAAAATTCGGAGTTAGTAGAGAACAATCGCAGAAAATATAATTTACTAGATGATAGGGAACTAGAAGATGCTCTGAGCCACTTAACAGAGGAAGCAGAAAATGAGAATAATCAAGTAGGAGAACAGGAAGTGGTAGATGATGGCTTCACAGTTTTAGGATTGCCTGAAATAGATCCACATCTAAATGTTTTAAATGTGGATGGAAATATTGATATGAATGATGAAGATAGTAATGTCCGTTTTATCAAGCTTCCAGCCTTAGTTTCTCAGGAAAGCTTAGCTAATATAGTTAGATCTCTTAATTTAAAGCAGAAGCTAAATTTTACACATGCTTTGCATAATGCCAAAATCAATACAGTCTTTTATGAATTTGTTGGAGGCGGCGCCGGAGTCGGAAAGAGTCGACTTATATCAGCAATTTTTCAGTCATTATCCGTAATGTATAACAGTATACCAGGAGCTGATCCGACATCTGTTAAAATCCTCTTATGTGCACCAACAGGAAAAGCAGCATTCGGAATTAGTGGTTCGACACTGCATTCCATGTTTTCACTTCCTGTTAATCAATCTCGCTCAGCACCTCTAAGGGCCTTAAGCCATGATTTAGTTAATAGCCTTCATTCAAGGTTAATCGATCTTAAATTAATTATTATTGATGAAATATCAATGGTTAGCTCTCTAATGTTTTCTTATTTAGATTCTCGTTTGAAGCAAATTTTCAAAAATACTTCTCCTTTTGGTGGTGTTTCTATCATCGTATTCGGTGATCTTAGACAGTTACAGCCCGTAGGAGGTAGTTGGATTTTCGATCCAAATACCACTGACCCTTACCATGAAATATTTGGTACGTATCTCTGGGACCTTTTTTTGTATTTTGAGCTCACAGAGATAATGCGTCAACGTGACGATCAGCTTTTTGCTTCGGGTTGTATGACAGCCGATGATATTGTCCTTTTCCAATCTAGAATATGCGAACCATCGGCAGTGCCCGATGATGCAATTCATCTGTTTAGTAATAATAATGAGGTTGATTTATTTAATGTAACGAAACTTAACTCAATTGCTACTGAGCAATTTTTCTCTACTGCTGAAGATTTTATTAAGGCGGGCCATTTGGAACCAGCTAGGAAACAAAGAATATTAGAAGAAGTGAAGGGTTTTAAAACTTCCGCTACACAGGGACTCTGTACGTCTCTTCTCCTAAAAAATACTGCCAAGTACATGATGACGGTCAATGTAGACACAGGGGATGGATTAGTAAACGGGGCATCAGGTGTGTTGATGCAAATAGATTTCAATACATCCAACACTCCCAACATTTTATGGATGAAATTTACAGAGGAAACTGTAGGAGAATCTGCGCGTTCGAAGTGTACACATCGTACAGATCCTTCATGGACTCCTATTCAGAAAATTGTTCGCAGTTTTCAATATTCAAATAACGCACAAATTAACATTGACCGTAGGCAGTTTCCAATTGTGCCTGCTGAAGGCATCACAATTCATAAGAGTCAGGGAGCTACGTATGGCAAAGTGGTAGTCCATGCTAATTCCAGAATGCAGCGTGCTGCATTATACGTAGCTTGCAGTAGAGCAACTACTGCTTTAGGATTATTCATTATTGGGAATTTTGTTCCTCCTAAGTCTCCCCAAAATAATGATAAAGTGAAAGCCCAATTGAAAAAATTGCGGACTGAAAAACTACTGTGTACTTATTACGATTATTTAATTAACAGTTCTGCCCTTAACATTTTCTTCCATAATACTCAGAGCTTGAATTCCCATCTTGAAGATATTCGATCGGACAAGCTGATGCTTAAATCATCAATATTATGTTTCGTGGAAACTTCCATAAGCAATGAAACTGTAGAAATACCTGGGTTCACTATTGTGGTTCAACTTGAATCAATTAGGCCTTTAACAGGCATCGTAATTTATGTAAAGAACGAGCTAGTAGATAGAGTTTCCCATACCTTTAGCAGTAGAAAAACTTTTGGCTCAGTAGTTTTTGAGTTCGGCATATTTAGGTTTGATGCCATAAGTTTTCTTATATTATATAAAAGTCCAGACTTTCCTCTGTCCACATTTAAAATAGAATTTGAGGAGATAATTCATCAATTTTCTCGTTTAGGTGATTTAGGGGATAGCTTGCTAGTTTTAGGAGATTTTAATTTGTGCCTCAAAACCTTTAACAGGTGTAAGAGTATTTATAATTTTTTGATTAGCAAAGGATTAAGGAGTTTGTTAGATTTGAAAACGTCCACTACCAATATGGATACACATATTGATTGGGCGTTTTCAAATATACTAGATAATGAAAAGATTAGTGCTAGGACTTTTGAGGTTTTGCATAGCCATCACAATGGGATATCTGTTAGTATTCAGGCATGAGTTTGTAATGTTTGGAATAGGTTAGAAATTAAGAAATCTAAATGACAGGATATATGTAAATATGTATGTAGGCATATTTTAATAATTTAAATTTAATTATCTAATAGTTAAGTATAACCATTGAATGGAAAATTGGTTTGATAATTATTATTATTTTTTTATTTTTATACCCTTGGACCTTGTTATCGATATTAACCAATTTAAAATTTATAAAGAAATACCGATATCTACTGCTCACACCGCTTTAGGGAATTGCGGCGATAAATTATTGGCAAAACATCGAAATTGAAGCAAGGTGGCAGCGCACTCCAGTATTATTATTAATTTATAGCTTGCAATTAGTATTATATAATTAAATACTTTTTATGGCAACATACGTCCAAGGGTATCCTACTGTCGTGTGCAACTCGACTGTTGCTCTTGTTGTTTATCGGTTTATCTACAATTTGCCACGTATTATTTTTATTTAGGCATTGCATTTCTGTGTTCATTGCTTTGAGCCATTCTATCTTTTCATTACTATTCATCGCCTCTTCGTAAGTGTTTGGTACAATTGCATTTACATAATTGATATAAATAAAATGTGTTACTGGGTTACCGTATAGATTTACTGGTCTTTTCTTTCTATTTGATGTTCTCTGCACTGTTAAATGTTCTTTGTTTTCCTCACTCTCGCTTTTATCGCCAGTTTTTGAATTAACTTCGTCCATGTCATTTAGTTCGTCTGTCTTAGCGTTATCTTCATCGTCGTCTTCATTTTTATTTATTTCACAACTTGAATATGTCTTGCGTTTATTACTCTATTGTTTAGTAAAACTCTATATCCGTTTGTATTATATCCAACTAAAACTCCTAATTCCGATTTGTTATCCCATTTGCTCATTCTGCGTACTTCTGGAACTCTAACAAAAACTTTACTTCCGTATATTTTTAAATTTTCTACATATGGTTTTATACCGAAAAATATTTCGTATGTGCTTTTATTTACTGCTGTTTGCGATTGTTCGATTTTTTAAATAAACAACTGTATTCATAACTTCTGGCCAATATCGCCTATGAATGTTTGCCTCTCTCATCAAGCACCTACCAATATCCATTGCCGATCTATTATATCTTTCTGCTACGCCGTTTAATTCATGTACATACGGCGGACATGTAGTTAACTGAATTCCCTTATATTTTACAAAGTTTAATATTTCTCTATTCATATATTCTTTACCGTTATCGCATTGTATTTGTTTTACTTTTTTACTAATCTGATTCTCAACATAATTTACATATTCTAATAAGCAACTCGCTGTTTCTAATTTATTTTTAATACAATAAATTCTCGCGCATTTACTGAAGTCGTCAACAAATGTCAAAAAATATTTTTCCCCACAATAACCTGTTGTGCTGTGTGGTCCGTTTAAGACTGTATGTATTAGCTCAAATATTTCTTTAGTTTTCTTTCTATTGTTCTCAAATGGTTCGTTTAACATTTTACTTTGTATACAATTCGCACATTGCATTTCGGTATTCTCGATTTTATCAGGCAGACCATCTAGCATTTTACTCTTAATAATTCTATTCAAATATTGAAAATTTACGTCGCCTAGTGCCCTGTGCCATTTTTCTTTTTCAGTTAATTTAGTTACATTTGTATTTATTTCATTTGTTTTATTTTTTAGCATGAAGCTTTTTACATTATATAAACTATCAATTTTATTTGCAACTGTCAGCAATTCTCTTTTTCGTTATAGATTTTTTGTATCATTATTTCTGGCTACGACTGTACATTTATTTTCATTTATCTTTGATATGCTTAGCAAATTTTGTTTTATGCCTTTTACAAAATATACATTTTTAATGTTGATCAAATTTTCATTGTTGTATGTTCTAAAATATGTTTCTACATTTCCAATCTTGGTCGCTTGCAATTGTTTGCCATCGGCTACTTTAACATCAATCGGATTTTTCAAACTTACACAGTTCTTAAAAACAATCTACAATCGTTTATAATGTGATCAGTGCATCCACTATCTAATAACCAATTTACTGTAGTTTCATTGCTACTTTCGCTGTTATTACATTTTATTATTTTTTCGTTTCTTATCATTCTTATTGTTTATGACTGTACGCCGTCGCTGTTTTCTCGTTGTCTTCCTTGGTTCCCGTCTCCTGAGTAATGTCCACATCCAGTTCTACGTCCTCGACCACTTCCATGATGTTGACCACTGCCTCGATTCGTATTCTGATATCGCCGCCTGTTGTCTTGTTGTTATTGTCTGTTTTCGCCTCTCGCATTTTGCTCAGCATGCCAGCAGTCCCTCTGAATATGACCTGTTTTGCACACACATAGCATTCTTTTTTAGTTTTGGTGTAAAATGTGCTTACGTTATTTTGTCTGTCCACTGGACCTCTGTTATAGCATTTTTCTTTCACTTTTGATTTTACGTCCTCTACCGTTCGTTGTGCTTTCGGAATCCCATCTAAGAAGTCTCCAATATAACTATAGCTTGTTGGTAGCGCTTTTAACAGATACCGCATTTTTTCGTTTTCGTCTATGGTGCGTCCAGCGTTTTTAAATTTATTTACTGCTTTCTCGAATTCAATAAAAAATTCTTCCACTGTTTCATAGTCTTTTAGTTTGACTTCGTCGATTTTTCCTCTGTACAGTATTTGCAGGGCTGTTGATTTTATCGAATACATTTCGTTTAGCTTGTTCATAAATTATAATGTCGTTTGGCACTCACTAACATATTCTAATTGTTTATCTGTTATTGTACTGATCAAAATTGTTTTTGCTTTTAAATCCGTTTTCATCCATGTTGTTACATTATCTTCAGTTGTTCTTGTTCGCACTGCAGGTTCTTTGCACTCTTTGTATTCTAGTATTGTCATTAGTCTGAACTTCCAGCTTCCAAAATTTACCCCATCGAATATGGGCATAACAATGTCTTCGATTTTTGCGTTTGTACTAATTTTTCCCGCTTCACTTTTAATCTGTTTGTACATTTGTTTGATTCATTTATTGCACATTTTTATATAGGGTCACACTCTTCTACTTCCATGTAATTTTATCAAAGCGTGCACGTGGATTTTGAATTTTAAGCTGCTGCCATCAAATCCTTTTAGTTTATGTTTTTAATGTTTTTCCGTTTATTTGTTTAATATTTGCCAAAAGTCTTGTTTGCGATTTTAATAGTTCGCACTTTTAATATTGTTTTACTCTTTTCTGTCTTATACACTTTTTCTTTTTGTCGCTTCACTTGCCTTCACTTGAACACCATTTATTTTTCTCAAACTTGGATTTAGTTAGAGACCTTGGATAAATTTTTGTCAACCTTGCAATGCTACCATGTTAATAATAAAGTGGATTGCTTTATTTAGGTTTTATTATTTATTTATTTAATTTAGTTTGTGCTTCGTGCACTTCTATTCCGTTTGACATATTGTATTTTGAGCAAGTGAAGTAATTATGTTATTTAACATTACATTAAGTATTTGAAGATCAGCTGATTTATTCTTATTCTAATTAACCTTACATATCAAGGCATACACATTTATTCCAACAGTTTTATATTATTAGCCATTTCAAATACGATATTTTCAAGCTTTTTTAAGCGCCGGTTGGCTTGTTTGTTTTGCTGTTGCTGTTCCTGTTGTTGCTGTTGGAGCCACATGAGAAATTTCTGTTGCTGCTGTTGTTGGAGCTGTTGTTGCCATTGCTGAAATTGTTGTTGTTGTTGCTCCAGAAGCGATTGTACATCAAGAAATCTGTGCTGTTGATTACTGTCTTCTCGTTGTTGCAGTGAATGTTGCGTCTGTATAATGTCTAGAAGGCGCTGAGCAACTCCAACGTTGTCTGGCTTAGAATTTCCTTTTGCTACTGCAGCGTAGGACACCCCTGTATTGCCATTGGCACTGTATGACGGTTGCTGTTGTATTATATGTTGTTTCTCTTGAGGCAGTTGCTGTGGCCGCTGCTGTAATAATTGCGGTTGCTGAAAATTGTGACGCAATGCCCATTTTCCAGCCTTAATGCTACGGCCCATTTGGAAGGTAGGAAATTGTTGCGGCTCTCTACCATTTGTAGTGGGATAAGAATTGTCTACATGGGACATTGCAGAGAAGCGATTCGACCTGGTTGTATTTTTCACGCTCTTGGTGGTTCCCATTGACCGGCAAAGATAATTTTGGTACAATTCACAACCTTTATAGCTGGCCATGTGGTCTCCTCCACAGTGGATGCAGGTAGGCTGCGCTTCAGAGGAGCGTCCACATTGTGTAGTGGCATGATCTTCTCCACACCTGGCGCAATTTGGGTGCCGGCGGCAGTATTTGGCTGTGTGCCCATACTGTTGGCAGCGTTGACATTGTGCAATTTCCGTCGCTTTGCGCATCCTTTCAATCTTCACCATCTGGCGGCAAAGATACTTAATCTTATAAATTTAATTAAATTCGAAGCAGGGCTTAATATTGATAAAAAAAAATATTGAGTTTTTCCTTAGTATCCTTAAATGTAGGATTATGAATATTAATAACATCGTATCCAACTGCCTTCAAGCTATCTATAATATCTTTTTTTTTTCGTTTATCTGGCGGCAAAGATACTTAATCTTATAAATTTAATTAAATTCGACGCAGGGCTTAATATTGATGAATAAAATATTGAGTTTTTCCTTAGTATCCTTAGATGTAGGATTATGAATATGAAGAACATCGTATCCAACTGCATTCAAGCTATCTATAATATCTTTTTTTTTCGTTTATCGTTTTTATACCCTTGGACCATTGAAAATGGTCAAAAAAGGGTATACTAACTTTGTGCAAATGTATGTAACAGGCAGAAGGAGGCGTCGGAGACCCCATATATATTCTTGCTCAGGATCAATAGCCGAGTCGATTGAGCCATGTCCGTCTGTCTGTCCGTCTGTCTGTCTGTCTGGATAAACGCGCCGATCTCAGCTATTACAAAAGCTACGGACACCAAATTTAGCATGAAGATTCCTGTATACCATACGCAGATCAAGTTTATTTTCAATTTGGAATAACACGCCTACCGCCCCCGCAAACCGCCAATTTTGGTTTACATTGCTATTTACATTCGAAGAACTCATTTCTTAACGTTCTGCTTTAGCATATATATAGATAAATAATATATGAATTTATCCTCCAAATTGCAATCCGATCAGACAATAAACACTCAACCAATAGGTGGCGTATATATGAATATGAAGAAAGCAAAGAAGTTGTCGATGACGTCAGAACTAAATTACTTGTGCATGAAAGAAAAGGATAAACGATGCGAGCGCGAAGCGCGAGCTGTTTCTCGACTCTTCTTTTTCATGCACATGTCAATTACCCAAAATACATGTGCATAAATACTTAATTTGTGTTCACACATACATATGTAAAATTATATACAACCAATAGCGTGGTTGATCGGCATGCATGAATGCAGGTATTTACTAGATTTCTAATATAGACTGCAATTTATTATATATAATATAGACTGCATATTATTATTATTATTTAATAATTTATATATTGACTTTTTATTAAATAAATATTAATTTAGATTTCACGATATATTATGAGCTATCATATCGATAGCTTTTAATATATATTAAACATATCGATATATATTTCATATGTTTTGCATATAAATTATATTAATATGTGTAAATTATATTATATCCCCACGTCTATTGAAACTATGTTTGAAAAAAATGTACTAACATTTCTTCTACTTTGTTTTTTTAATATATGTATATTTTGTATGTATATTAGATTCTATAGATCATTATTATAAATGTAAGGTTTCGCGCACTTTTTAATTGCGGCGATAAATTATTGGCAACGTATCAAAATTGTTGCAAGGTGGCAGCGCGCTTCAGTGTTATGTTAATTTGTAGTTTGCGATTGGCGTGTTCGGTGTCGTCGTCGATTGTCGATTATCATTTGTATTTTCGATATTAAATATAAAATAATATATAATTAATTCGCTTGTTCGTGATACATTTAACATTTAATGCAAATTAATATAAGTCGAGGATATAATAAATAAATCCTCGTGTGTGATTGTTATGCGTTAACGGAACATTTTTTATGCGTGTGAATGATTGCGCCCTGCCCGGAACGTGGCGCGCAATTTTAGAAAAGTGCGGTACACAGCGTAACGTATTTTTGTGCATGCATACATATATGTGTATAGACTCTTCTGAAGTGTGTGTGATTGTACGTGAACATCGGTATCGGTTCGTTTCCGCGATTCAAATTGGAATTTTCGCTGGAATTTCTTGCAGGTTTAATTTATTATTTCTTTGATTTATATTTATTCTTTTTTCCACATTTTGTTTATTTTTATTTTCCTTATTAAATTTTATTATTATTTGTTCTTTCATTAGATATTTATTTTCATTTATAATATAATTATTTTAAATAATATACATATATTTATTTAAATATAAGAATATAATTATAATATATATATATCTATTTAAATATATGAATATATTTATATATATATTAAAAATATACACTAACTTTATTTTATATATCTAACTATATATTAATTTTTGATAAATATATATTCAAATTAAATTAATTTATAAGAATTTTATTTTTAACACACCTATATATTATTTTAAAACTTATATATTAGAAGATGCCTAGACTTAAGAGAAAGTCAGCTTGCAATAGGAGTCAAACACAGCGAAAAAGAAATCGTTTGAATAGGTCAGATATAGACTTTTCTGAGCAGGAACGCGTAAATAATCTAGAGGCACATAGAGAACGTAGGCAAAATTTCGAATTTAGGGAAGCTGAAAGGGTTAGAGATAGTCAACAGCATCGAGTCCGCAGAAGTAATAGAACATTTAGGGCCGTTGAGAAATTACCGGACACAATTCGTGACACTACTCTTCGGGCTTCTTCGCCAATCAGATTACAAGAACAACTTGCTGACACTTCGCGTCGTTCGAGGCGCAGGCGAGATGCTGACCTTCGATCTCAGGAAAGAGAGCAGGATGCAGTTCGTCGCCGTGTACGTCGCAGTGATTCTGCAATTAAAACAGACGAACAACTTGCCAACACTTCGCGTCGTTCGAGTCGCAGGCAAGATGCTGAGTTTCGATCTCAGGAAAGAGAGCAGGATGCAGTTCGTCGCCGAGTACGTCGCAGTGATTCTGCAATTAAAACAGACGAACAACTTGCCAACACTTCGCGTCGTTCGAGTCGCAGGCAAGATGCTGAGTTTCGATCTCAGGAAGAGAGCAGGATGCAGTTCGTCGCCGTGTACGTCGCAGTGATTCTGCAATTAAAACAGACGAACAACTTGCCAACACTTCGCGTCGTTCGAGTCGCAGGCAAGATGCTGAGTTTCGATCTCAGGAAAGAGAGCAGGATGCAGTTCGTCGCCGTGTTCGACGAACTGATCATTCAACTAGAAATGCCGAACAACTTGCCAATACTTTGCGTCGATCGAGGCGCAGGCAATGTCCACAATTCAGGTCCAACGAAAGCGGACGAGATGCTGTTAGAAGGGCGATTCAGCGACAAAATCAGGAGACGCGAATTTTAGAAAGGGCAATAGATAGAAGTCAAAGGTCTCAGGTTAGAAACAATCCTATTCGTAGGATTGTTGAGCAGGCACGCAATACTAGTGCACGCCGCAGTGCTCGAATTTGAGCTCAACGTGAGGCCTTTGAAGCCCATAGGAATATGTCGCAAAGAGTGAGTCTATATAGGAGTATTTGCACCAATAGGATAGCAGAGAATAGGAGAAACGCGTCCCGCAATAGAGTGGACCGTGCGAATACCCTTCCAGATGATAGGATATCGCAGGTTAAAACTAGTTTAGATTGCCTAATAGCCAATTTTAATAAGACAGTCAAGCAGGGACCCGATCAGGTTTGCATATGTTGCAAAGGTTTGTGGTTTCCACATCAAGTGGACAAAATTTCGCGTGAGGTCATAGAGGAAAAGTGTAGTGAGGCAGATAGTGTTGATATTTTGTATCTTTCCTCTATGTTTCCATCCCATAATAATAGGTTTAGCTTTTGCAAAACCTGCAGCCGCAGTATTAAGTCAGGGAAAAAACCAAAGGCTTCTATTACAAATGGCCTAAATTTTCCGGAGCTTCCGGAATGCCTGAAAGGCTTGACGCCTCTAGAAGAAAGGCTGATTTCTCCCCGTTTTCCTTTTATGATCATAAAGTCTCTTGGATATGGACGTCAAAGTGCCATTAATGGAGCAGTGATCAATGTGCCAATTCCAGTTGCAAATGTTGTAACTTCCCTTCCCAGGGCATTTAATGAAGCCGAAGTAGTTCAGATTCATCTTAAGCGTAGGATGGAGTATAACCATGATTTCATGGCTGAAACCATAAGGCCCTCAAAGATAGTTGATGCAATTCGGTATTTAGTGAACACAGAACTTTATAAGAAGCACCAGGTTACTATCAATGAGCAGTGGTTGTCTTCTTACTCAGCTGAGACTGTACCATTTGTTGCGTCAGCAGACGACAGGGACATTGTGTGTCAAATGTTAGAAAAGGCAGCACAACCTAATGAGCATAGAGTAGTAGAAGAAGAGGTAGAGTTGAATCCAGGAGGTCAAGAAACCTTCATGGAAAATGTCCCTGTTGAAAACATAGATATTCCTCGAATTGCTATAGCACCAGGAGAGGGTCAGCGACCTCTTGACATGATAACCGATTGTGATTCAGAGGAGCTGGCTTTTCCCACAATATTTGCAGGCATTAAAAGGAAATGTCAGGAAAGTTTTACAACTATAGTTAGATCAGAGCTTAGGAATTTTGATAGAAGAGGTTGTAGAACTGATAAATTATTTCATAACTTCAAAAAGTTAGAAATGATTAGCATTAGGAATAGCACATCAAAGAGCTTACGTAAGCACTCTGCCACTCAAGGCATTTCGGCTGCTGATGTGCGTAATGATGAAACTTTAAATAGGTTAATACTTCATGATGATGGCTATAGGCTTTTAAAAGGTATTCGCACGTCTCCTGCTCATTGGGAGGACGAGAAAAAGAAAGTGATGGCTATGATTAGGCAGGTAGGGCTTCCAATTTTTTTATAACATTTTCCGCAGAGAAAACTAGGTTGCCGGAGCTTTTAGTCTTGCTATGTAAAAATGTAGACAAGCTAGAAGTATCCGAAGAAGAAGCGTTAAATTTGGGGTTTAATGAGAAAGCTCGTCTCATTAGAGCAGACCCAGTGACCTGTGCCAGATATTTCGATTTTCGATATAGACAGGTTTTAAAACTGATGAAAAAGGAAGGCGGTGTCTTTGGTTGTCACCAGGTCATCAAGTTTTATTGGCGAGTGGAGTTTCAGCAAAGAGGCTCTCCACATAACATGGCATGTTCTGGCTGAAAGACGCCCCAAAGCTCGACCTAAAGAATGAGTCCACATTTATGCCTGTGAAGTCCTTTATTGATCAGTTTATTACTGCTGATTCTAGTTGCCCGGACGTTGCTCCATATTTGGAGTATCAACTCCATAGTCACGGGCACTCTTGCAGGCGAGAAATTAGGTCAAAACAAATTTGTAGATTTGGTATCCCATACCCTCCCATGCCTCAAACAGAAATTCTTCTCCCTTTAGAAGAAAATGCTCAAAATTTGGCCGAGCATCGTAGGAATTTCGAAAAAATTCAAAGTCTGCTCGACTTCCCATTTGATCGTGAAAGCGTAGAAAATTTTAACGATTTTAACAACTTTTTGTCCCACGATCAACTTAACCTTAGTTATGAGGGCTACATTAATGCTGTAAGATCAAGTATAAAGAAACCAAAAGTTTTTTTGAAGCGATCTTTTGCAGCAATCAAGCTTAACGCTTATAACAAGCACCTCCTTTTGTTGCAGCGAGCAAATATGGATATTCAGTTTATTTTAGACCCCTATGCTTGCTGCAGCTACGTCGTTAATTATATCAACAAGTCTCAGAGAGGTATCTCAATGTTGATGCGTGAGGCAATCAATGAGATTAAAGACAATAACAATGTAACTATTAAGCAAAAGTTACAACATTTAGGTAACAAATTTATATTTGGCACTGAGATATCCGCTTTTTATAGCTACTGCAAATCAGAACGAGGAGCTCGCCAAGAAAATGCAGATGACTTTGACGATGATGTGCCTAGGGCTTCTGAATCAATAGTTTACGCTCTTCGCGATAATAGTGGCTTCATCAGAAAGAGGACCACTGCGTGCATAATTAGGTATAGGAGATTTAATGTCAATACAGAAACAAGTGACTATTTCAGAGAGCTAAAAATGCTTTACGCCCCATGGCGGGATGAGCATTTGGATTTAGTCACACATGACTGTGAATTGTTCTGTAGGGAAAATTCGGAGTTAGTAGAGAACAATCGCAGAAAATATAATTTACTAGATGATAGGGAACTAGAAGATGCTCTGAGCCACTTAACAGAGGAAGCAGAAAATGAGAATAATCAAGTAGGAGAACAGGAAGTGGTAGATGATGGCTTCACAGTTTTAGGATTGCCTGAAATAGATCCACATCTAAATGTTTTAAATGTGGATGGAAATATTGATATGAATGATGAAGATAGTAATGTCCGTTTTATCAAGCTTCCAGCCTTAGTTTCTCAGGAAAGCTTAGCTAATATAGTTAGATCTCTTAATTTAAAGCAGAAGCTATATTTTACACATGCTTTGCATAATGCCAAAATCAATACAGTCTTTTATGAATTTGTTGGATGCGGCGCCGGAGTCGGAAAGAGTCGACTTATATCAGCAATTTTTCAGTCATTATCCGTAATGTATAACAGTATACCAGGAGCTGATCCGACATCTGTTAAAATCCTCTTATGTGCACCAACAGGAAAAGCAGCATTCGGAATTAGTGGTTCGACACTGCATTCCATGTTTTCACTTCCTGTTAATCAATCTCGCTCAGCACCTCTAAGGGCCTTAAGCCATGATTTAGTTAATAGCCTTCATTCAAGGTTAATCGATCTTAAATTAATTATTATTGATGAAATATCAATGGTTAGCTCTCTAATGTTTTCTTATTTAGATTCTCGTTTGAAGCAAATTTTCAAAAATACTTCTCCTTTTGGTGGTGTTTCTATCATCGTATTCGGTGATCTTAGACAGTTACAGCCCGTAGGAGGTAGTTGGATTTTCGATCCAAATACCACTGACCCTTACCATGAAATATTTGGTACGTATCTCTGGGACCTTTTTTTTGTATTTTGAGCTCACAGAGATAATGCGTCAACGTGACGATCAGCTTTTCGCTTCTGCCTTAAATAATATGGCATCGGGTTGTATGACAGCCGATGATATTGTCCTTTTCCAATCTAGAATATGCGAACCATCGGCAGTGCCCGATGATGCAATTCATCTGTTTAGTAATAATAATGAGGTTGATTTATTTAATGTAACGAAACTTAACTCAATTGCTACTGAGCAATTTTTCTCTACTGCTGAAGATTTTATTAAGGCGGGCCATTTGGAACCAGCTAGGAAACAAAGAATATTAGAAGAAGTGAAGGGTTTTAAAACTTCCGCTACACAGGGACTCTGTACGTCTCTTCTCCTAAAAAATACTGCCAAGTACATGATGACGGTCAATGTAGACACAGGGGATGGATTAGTAAACGGGGCATCAGGTGTGTTGATGCAAATAGATTTCAATACATCCAACACTCCCAACATTTTATGGATGAAATTTACAGAGGAAACTGTAGGAGAATCTGCGCGTTCGAAGTGTACACATCGTACAGATCCTTCATGGACTCCTATTCAGAAAATTGTTCGCAGTTTTCAATATTCAAATAACGCACAAATTAACATTGACCGTAGGCAGTTTCCAATTGTGCCTGCTGAAGGCATCACAATTCATAAGAGTCAGGCTACGTATGGCAAAGTGGTAGTCCATGCTAATTCCAGAATGCAGCGTGCTGCATTATACGTAGCTTGCAGTAGAGCAACTACTGCTTTAGTATTATTCATTATTGGGAATTTTGTTCCTCCTAAGTCTCCCCAAAATAATGATAAAGTGAAAGCCCAATTGAAGAAATTGCGGACTGAAAAACTACTGTGTACTCATTACGATTATTTAATTAACAGTTCTGCCCTTAACATTTTCTTCCATAATACTCAGAGCTTGAATTCCCATCTTGAAGATATTCGATCGGACAAGCTGATGCTTCAGTCATCAATATTATGTTTCGTGGAAACTTCCATAAGCAATGAAACTGTAGAAATACCTGGGTTCACTATTGTGGTTCAACTTGAATCAATTAGGCCTTTAACAGGCATCATAATTTATGTAAAGAACGAGCTAGTAGATAGAGTTTCCCATACCTTTAGCAGTAGAAAAACTTTTGGCTCAGTAGTTTTTGAGTTCGGCATATTTAGGTTTGATGCCATATGTTTTCTTATATTATATAAAAGTCCAGACTTTCCTCTGTCCACATTTAAAATAGAATTTGAGGAGATAATTCATCAATTTTCTCGTTTAGGTGATTTAGGGGATAGCTTGCTAGTTTTAGGAGATTTTAATTTGTGCCTCAAAACCTTTAACAGGTGTAAGAGTATTTATAATTTTTTGATTAGCAAAGGATTAAGGAGTTTGTTAGATTTGAAAACGTCCACTACCAATATGGATACACATATTGATTGGTCGTTTTCAAATATACTAGATAATGAAAAGATTAGTGCTAGGACTTTTGAGGTTTTGCATAGCCATCACAATGGGATATCTGTTAGTATTCAGGCATGAGTTTGTAATGTTTGGAATAGGTTAGAAATTAAGAAATCTAAATGACAGGATATATGTAAATATGTATGTAGGCATATTTTAATAATTTAAATTTAATTATCTAATAGTTAAGTATAACCATTGAATGGAAAATTGGTTTGATAATTATTATTATTTTTTTATTTTTATACCCTTGGACCTTGTTATCGATATTAACCAATTTAAAATTTATAAAGAAATACCGATATCTACTGCTCACACCGCTTTAGGGAATTGCGGTGATAAATTATTGGCAAAATATCGAAATTGAAGCAAGGTGGCAGCGCACTCCAGTATTATTATTAATTTATAGCTTGCAATTAGTATTATACAATTAAATACTTTTTATGGCAACATACGTCCAAGGGTATCCTACTGTCGTGTGCAACTCGACTGTTGTTCTTGTTCCGTTTGAATTTGGTATGTATGATATTCAATACCTACTTCTTCAAAATTGTTAACAATTGCCCTGTAGGTATCGCTATCCTTGGCAAAGATTCTGGTCGTTTCACCTTGATTGACCTTAGTCGTAACGTTGTCCAGATTGGCGACCTCTTTTATGAGTTCAAAAAGGTCATTTAAGTTGCTGACATTTACAACTATTTGTGGTGGTTTTGGGCCCTTAAGCTGTATGTCTCCGTTAGTTTCACCGTCTTCAAAATTGTGGACAGGGACAGAGAGATCGGCGAGTTCCGGCTCATCTACAGTGGGATTAGTAGGTAATATATTTGCTTCATGGGAAATTCCTTCATCATCACTGACTTCATGATCCATGTCCATGTCCAGCACTGCAAATTTGTTTTCAAAGTTTGCTTTATTGGTGATGGTCGATGGTGAAGGCAGAATGGTTTCTCTGCTTACGCGCTTAGCACTAGATGTAGGTGACAAAGATTTCGGATTCTTTTTTCTTTTAATCATTCGTTGCTTTTGGGCATTCAGCAATCTATTGGCAGCATCGCTGGTCGTTGGCTCTTCAGTGCCAGTGTATCATATTGGTTTATGGCCATCATGGCTATCAATACGTCTGCCGGGGCAATAGCTTCTGGGTATTACAGTGGCTACAGTATAAGTGGGATTACTAGCCGCACTAGTAAATGTTAAAGTCGTAGTGGTCGTGCTATTGCTGATGTGAGTTTCAGTGCACAAAAGGCGTTGAGTTTCTAGTCGGCACTCAGCTTTAATATCCGAAGGTGTTTTGCCAGCACTTCAAGATAGATAAGAAGAAAACTAGCATGAAAGCTACAGTGCACACAGGTTGCGTCTATAGGCCAAAAATCAAAAAATTCATACCAACAATTTTTTGCAAAGTACAATATTTGCCAACTGTCTCTAAAAAGTCCAAACTTCTAAGTGGCAAACCGGTTTTTGCTAGATATGTAACGGGAGTTTTAGAAAAATTCCTCAAAGTCGTGAACACGTGTTCATCGGCGCAACGCAGCTGCAGTCGGTCAGCAATTTTCAAAATAAAATTGTACTTTGAAGTGGTCAAACTTTTGCTATTGTGCTCCGATTAAATTGATTTAAAATGGATTTTAATGTTGAAGGTATTGTTTTTTTATGTTGTTATTTATAATAAACTTGCATGTCATTTTGTCCTGTGAAAATATTTTGATTGAACTAATTATTTTGTGTGTTTTGTGAACGTCTTTTCTATGTTTAGCTAAAGTTTTAGTTATGTTCCCCCAAAATCTATCAACTGATATGTCAGTGGCTATTAATATATTTTATAAAACCCTTAACTCTGCTTTTGATATCTGTGTTCCGTTTTTCTATCCGACAAGCTCAAGTAGGCCTCCTTGGTTTACAAAAGAGTTGTCTCGCTTAAAAAACTTAAAGAGTAGCTTATTTAAGAAATACAAGCTGAAAAACTCACCGTTTGTCTTTTCCCGCTACCTAACTGCTCGGGCAAATTTTACCGTGCTTAACACGAAGTGTTATAAAAACTATTTGACAAGATGTAGGATTCAGTTCTTTCAGAATCCTAAAAAGTTTTGTAGTTTTGTTAACATGAAGCGTAGGTCAGCGGGCTTTCCTTCTAAACTTATGTTCGATAACGCTGAGGCGTACACAGATCAGGCCATTGCCGATATGTTTGCCAAGTTTTTTCAAACAACTTATTCTTCCTCTACGCCAAACATTCAGTCCTATCCATATAGCGTACCAAGCTCGAATGGCATCTTCACACCTTTACTGAATGAAAGTTCACTTATTAGGGATCTTCGATTGGTTAAACCAGTCTTCTCACCAGGTCCCGATGGTATCCCCGCCTGTGTACTTCGATACTGTGCCAACTCCTCATGTAAGCCATTGCTCAAACTATTTTCGCTGTCCTTAGTAACTGCCTTGTTTCCAACCATATGAAAGGAATCCTTTATCATCCTTTTACATAAAAAGGGCAGCAAGTCTGATGCAAGCAATTATAGAGGTATCTCTAAATTGTCGGCTATACCGAAATTCTTCGAGAATGTTATTACTCCTCACTTGCAGCATTTTAGTAGATCCGTTATATCCCCTTTTCAACACGGATTTGTGAAGCGTCGTTCTATCACGACAAATCTGCTTGAGCTGACATCCTTTGTGGTAAAAGGATTTCAGGAAAATCTTCAAACTGATGTCATTTATACTGATTTCAGTAAGGCATTTGACTCAGTCAACCATTCCCTTCTTGCACATAAACTAAATCTTCTCGGTTTCTCACCAAAACTTCTTAGTTGGATTGTGAGCTATTTGAGTGACAGAACTCAACGAGTCCTCTTTAATAATACTCGTTCCTATCCCGTTCATGCCACATCTGGTGTTCCTCAGGGAAGCCACTTAGGTCCCCTGCTTTTTACACTTTTCATCAATGACCTCCCAACGGTCATACTTAACTCACGTACTCTCATGTACGCGGATGATGTCAAGCTCTGTTTTCAATTTAGAGACGACTCCTGTCATTCTCGCCTTGAATCTGACCTAGATTGTTTCTTTTCTTGGTGTCGTGCAAATCTCCTTAATCTGAACAGCTCAAAATGCAAGCTGATGACATTCTCACGTGCGTGCCCAAAGTACGTATCATACTCTCTTTGTGGTTGTACCTTGGAAAGAATTTCCCTGGTTGATGATCTAGGTGTCCGTTTGGACCGAAAACTCAAGTTTTCCGAACATATATCATCAATGGTTCTATGGGTGTACTCGGCTTTATTAAGAGATGGTCCAAGGAGTTTGACGATCCTTACTTAACTAAGACTCTCTTCACTTCGCTTGTTCGTCCAATTCTCGAATACGGATCATGTGTCTGGAACCCTCAGTACACAGTTCATAGAGACCGCATTGAATCCGTACAGAAAAACTTCTTAATTTTTGCCTTGCGAGGCCTTAACTGGGATGTAAATTCAAGACTTCCTTCCTATCCTAGTAGACTTTTGTTACTTAATCTGCCTTCTCTAGCCAATCGTAGAACCATTCTTGGTGTTGTATTTATTAACAACCTTATCCAAGGTGACATAGATAGTAGCGACTTACTTAGTAGACTACACTTTTCTGTCCCTGGTAGAATCACCCGTAATTACCTTCCTCTAAAACTTCCCAATTGTAGCTCGAACTATGCCCTGCATGAGCCATTCAGGGTATTATGTTCGGACTATAATAAACTATACTTCATTGTAGCTAACATTGTAGCAAAAAAAGAAAAAATGCAACAACGAAAAAAACTGCCTAAACTGCAAAAACAACCCCGACGCCGACTCAAAGCACAGCCCAATGGATCGCAAATGCCCAGCTTTTATAAAGCAGCAAGAGCTAGTAGCAATTAAAACAACTGAAAAAGTCGACCACAAAACTGCCCTGGCAATTTATTTCACTCGTCACAAACAACATCTCAGCAACAGCTTCGCAACAACGGTGGCCAAACCAACACCAAACATCAACACATCAGCAACAAATACATCAGCAAGTACATCTACGTCACAACGCAGCGAAACACCGTCAACCACTGCCGCAACTAAGACATCATCGCACGCACACCAACCCACAGCCACATCAACTCCGCAACAACACCATCACACACAAGACATGGAAAAAACTAAAGACTTAAAGTTAAGAATCTATCCCAAAGAAAAAAACAACTCCCTCTCAACAATATTGAAACCCCCAAAACTCAACTTAAAAAAATCTAAAACCACTAAAAACAACAAACACAAACACAACAGCGACAATGATAGCATCTAACACATGAAACACCAAAGTGTGGGCGGGGCCCTATCGGCGAGCGGCCATGGAGAAGACTTATGTGTCCTCTTCATGGCCGCTCGCCGGTGGGGCGCCCCCCACACTCCAATCACATTGTGCCCTCAATCGCTGCAATTATTTAACAACTCTCACACAAAATACCTATATTTTCCTATTATTCCTAAACTTACACCCAAATGACCATTAAAATAATTCAATGGAACATAAATGGCTACACAAATAACTACAGCCAACTCCAAATTTTGATAAAGAAACACTCACCCCACATATTATCCCTTCAAGAAACACACATAACAAACCCCAACTACATACCATCACCAATCAACTACACACTTCTCACAAAAAACAGCTCAACCTCTCACGGGGGCTTTGCGCTTTTAATACACAACTCTTTGCAAACTCAAAAAATTAGGCTTAACGAAGACTTCGACGCAGTCCGTGCCGAGTTCAAATCTAAACTGAAATTTAGACTTATATCAGCCTACATTCCACCAAACAAAAGATTTACTTTCCAAAATATTCAAAGCATTCTAGAATCATCAAACACTCCCACACTTATCACCGGCGACTTCAACAGCTGGCACAAAAACTGGGGATCAGATAGCAACAACCTCAGAGGCAAAATAATAGATAAATTTATTACCCAATCAAATTACATCCTACTTAACGACGGGTCCCCAACACACCTCAGCACACACAACACACTAACAAACATCGATATCACCTTCAGTAGCCCAATCCTGCAAATTGACAGCTCATGGTACACAGAAGAAGATCTCTTTGGTAGCGACCACTACCCTATCATAATACAACTTTTCAACACTAACGTAACAAAGACACAATACACAACATACAAACCTAATTTCATCACAGAAAAAGCAAATTGGGATTTATTTAATAAACGCACAGAGCAATACTCCTCTCAGGTAGAAAAAAGCACTAACATAAACAAAGAAGCAGCCAAAATACAAAAAATAATAATAGCCAGCGCTCATAAAGCGCTCAACAATAAATACAGGCTTTAGAACCGCTCTCGGAGCATTTAGAACTACACCAATCCAAAAAATACTATACGAAGCAAGAGCCCCCCAACTAGAAGACAGGCTAGGACTCTTAACAGCATTACTCACAAAAACCCTATTAACTGCAAAAAACTCCCCACTACTCAAAACCCTACAAACATACCGTAAACCTAGACACCTAAAACAAAAATCAACAATAGACTATATAATCGACTATAGCATAACCCACAACCTTTCCTACCAACCCACAAAACTACTCACCCAAACCACACCTCCATGGAATACCAGTAAAATACTTACCAACACATCCCTAAGACATTTCAACAAAAACAACACCAGCCCAGAGATATAGCAAGTCGAATTTCTTAAAATCAAAAACAACGACAAACACAAATATACATACATCTACACCGATGGCTCAAAAAGTAACACCACGACTTCACTATCCATCACGAACGAAAATACAACTATCAAATCATACCTTTTACCCGAATACTCCTCTGTATTCTCGGCAGAAATAATAGCAATAGCAATAGCTCTAGATACCCTTAAAAAACACCACGGCAAATTTTGCATATGCACAGACTCATTATCCCCAATAGACGCAATACAAAACACCAACAATAACGACCACTACCCCTCATATGTTCGTAACATCATGCAAAAAACTTTCCCCAAATTCAAAATACTCTGGGTGCCCGGGCATGTAGGGATAGCTGACAACGAACTAGCAGATAACTCTGCAAAGAACGCATCAAGGCAGCCCCTATTTGTTAAAGACAATCTCAACACTCAAGATATACAAAAATACTTAAAAAACATTAGCCTCACAAAACAAAAATCCAACATAACCAAAACATCACAGTGGTACTAAACATACAACCCTCTCAAACTAAACAGCTATCACATTTTCAAAAACAACCCACTATCCCTCTCTCGTAGAGACGAAATTATAATAACCAATTAACCCACAGTCATTACATCGACTCATCTCGCCCAATATGCCCCCTCTGCAAGGACACCATGTCGGCAGAACACATACTCGTCACCTGCAACAGACTTAACCATGGAAGACAAACAACATTTAAAAACACAAACCCCCTACTTTTCCTATCTAACCCCACTCCCTCAAACTTATCACACATACTAAAATACCTAAAAACCACAAATTTGTATCATCAAATCTAACCAATCAAAATAATGTAAGTAATGTAATGTAATTATAAATGTCAAATAAAATGTATAATAAATATGTAAATATAGTATATAAATAATATAAATATCCAAATATAAATTGAACTATGTAATAAGCAAAAATAATGTACTATAAATATGAAAATGTATGAATACACACCCTGAAGCTGAAGACCCCTGCTATCATAGCTAAGAAATAATTCTAATTTTACATTATAAGTTAGCTCTTAATAAATAAATAAATAAAAATTACACTGAAGCCTCCTTTTTTTCCTCAAAAAATGGCTACAAGTAATAATCGCCCTAAAATTGATTTTGCTGAGTCTTCTAAAAGAACTAAACGCCGCCGAATAGCTCTGCTGGAAGAACATGATGAGTCTGCAGCTTCTATTCTGCGCTCATCCGACTTCCAACCGAACTTAAAGTCATCCGAAGCAAATATTGAAAAGGTTGTATCGCTTCTAATGGATACTGGATTAACAAAACACCAATATTTGCTGATCCGTGAGTTCGTTAATTGCGAAGCTTCCTATAATTTGTTGCCTAGCTACGAGAAAATTTTTAAATTTAAAACATTGTTGAAGTACCCGAACAACATATCAGTAGACGAAACATAACATATGCAGAAGTGGACCTACAAAGTCTACTAGATAACACAGCTTCGAGTATTTTAGAGCTTCAAAAGGATTAAAATACTTCTTTTGAGATCAGACCCCTACATAACAGGTCAAAGAAAAATAGAAAAGAATGACAAATCGAAATTATTATCGTCGACCTGTAATTTGTTAGAAAATTATTAAATTACAAGAACACGCTGTTGAAGCACTAAAACTTTACTAGGTAATTCTAATATTTTTAATGCTTTAATTCTGAATTATTTTGTTTTGCTGGGTTTTTTATTTTTAAATTAAATCATTTATACATATAATAATAATAATAAATGTTTCAAATAAAAAAATTGTAGCATGCTTTTAGGTGTATTTTTTGGTTGTTGCCTTCCTGTGGGCGTAAATATTATCGACCAAGCCTATTTTTTACATTTTACCAATTATTAATTTTTAAAGAACTGAAAGTATCAATTTCAAAACGCTATTACCACTAGAAGTATTTTTGGCAGCGACTCCATACAAGCCCAACCAGTGTGCAGTGGGGTGTGATCGGCTATGATGTACACTGCAGGATTTTATTTTTTTTCTTACTATTTATTAAACGAATTTTTTTAAATGGACTAGCGTACTATTACCTTTTTTTTTCTACTTAATCTAATCTGTATCAATTTAAATGATTCTTAATAATGAGTATTAAAGAAATGAAATGATTAGGTAATAATATTTAGCAGCATTTATGTCCAGTTCCGGTCAATCAGGTGGCGTTTCAGTCTTTTTCTCGTTCTTGTTCGATGGCTTTGGGCTGCGAGACTCAGTCGCCTAACTAGGCTATTGAGATGAGATTCCAGTCTATCATTGTACTTTTTCGCTATCTCCTGAATCCTGTCTCCAATTTTTGGCATCTTCAGATCGCGTTCAATGTCTCTGGTCTTCATGTACCCACGAGCGCCTGTGATCTTCCTCAGAGTTTAGAGACCTTGGTCTGAAAGGAGTGATGTATCGCCGTAATATGCCAGCTAGCTGCACATTCTGTATTTACCATATTTTGTGTTGCATATTATGCCAGAGTACAGTATAGAAGTCAGTCAGTTTGGGAGGTCTAAGCAGGCAATAAGGCGCCGCGTGTCAACCATCGTTGTCTACATCCGCATTCGCATCCGCACTCGGACTCGCATCCGCAATCGCATCTGCCTGTCACACTAATTTATGCGGCTATCAACGAATCCTTCAGCAGTGACCAGCAACAGCTGCGGGTTACTATTATAACCCACGCATACGTCCATAGCTCCAACTTAACCCCCATCGAGGCCACAGTTGACGCTCGGATAGGACAATGCGGCTGATTGACAAACCGTTATTTGCCGCAATGAAACGTTTCACATTGCGTGCATGTTAGAAGTAGTACTCTTTCGCTGACGTGCAAAAGAGCTGTATCATACCGATGTGGTTATACGGGATCCAGATTTGGGGTATTGCAGACAAATCTAATTATAAACGTATCCAGGTGATGCGAAATCGCGCACTACGACAAATAACCAACTGTCCCTGGTATGTACGTAACTCCACACTCCATAAAGACAACAATCTTCACACAAATTGGGAGATACACAAGTCGATATAGTGACAGACTACGGAGACATAGCAGTGTTCTTGCAAGACGTCTCATCCCCGATCGACCTCTGAGGCGCCTCAAACGGCAAGGCTTTGCCAAGACATTTGGACAAGAATAAACACTTTTTACCTATGTTCCTACATCACTTACTTTAATATAGTGTTTGGCAATTCTTAAGAATATTTCTCCATGTGATGTTAAGATACTATATTTCGTTGTACAGATTCTTCACTTATAATAATATATAAACTGCTGAATTGCGTGCATGTCCCATTTACGATTTATGCAACACACACTGGTCTCCGATTACAATTTGAGATATTCATTTTAAAAGACAGAGAGGTAATTCTAAAATATTAAATAATTAAAATTACCAAAATTTGAAGGGAATATGTCTTACTACTGCACGCAGCTAAAGTTTGTTGAAAAACCCCCTCTTTTTTCCTTTAAACCAATAGAAATCGAGTTTCATGCGTAACTTTAAGCATTGTATGTTGACTTTTGGTATACATACTCCCTTAAAAATTTTTCTGAACATTTCGTAATACACGAATCATAAATACTAAAGTTATTTTGGATAGAATTTTCCTAGGCATACAGATTTTGTTGGTGGCGTCTGCAAGTATGCAAAATATTTAAAAAGGTATTAAAATGAGAAAAAAAAGGTTTCATTCGGTGTGCCGAAAATTTTATATCCTTGGAGTTTCGAATCTTCATCGATTTTTTCTATACTAGACATATATAATGATGAAGAATTTAATGGGATGTATATTCAATATTATGTCTCAGTTTGATCGACACTGATAAGTTAAGTTATTTCCAGCCAATTTGGGTAACATGTTGCAGTTATAAATAAATCAGGTTTGCCGTAATTTCTTACGTAAGTCATGGCGTCATGGCATCACCTGTGAATGATGAAGGCAGTATAACCAACTGCCCAATGCCGTTGTGGTGTTCATTCGCCTGTAAAGCATCTTGAAGATGAACGTAATTTTCAGCTCTCAATTTAGTTTGATTATTACGGATGTAGACCAATCTCTCAGATTCAATTTTCGCATATTGATCTACCAAGTATTGGTTTGTTAACATTCCATATCTAAGCAGAGTATTAATTGTTACGTCTTGCCATTATACGGTAGCAATAGTAGTTCATACATGACACTGTTTTACGCAGAGGTGTACGTACCACCGATTGGGTCAACTTGAGAAATATTAATGGCATAACCATTTTCTCCACGACATAGCATCAAAGGATATTGTAAGCTGTCATAAGATCTGTGTAACTCTGAAATTTTTCGCAAATTATCATCACGACTGTGCAATACAATATCTCTTTTGTCAAATTGCTGTCCAGCTATCACCACTGTTACTTCACTCGTGGAAGGCGCATTGTATCGTCCTCTGTGTTCTCCAACAGGAACTTTATTTGCATGGATTACGACATTAAAGTCAGGAGTATCTGCTGGAACACTCTCAATCGCAGTTTTGAAAGAATGTATGTAGCAAATATGAGAATGTAACATATCTTGGAGAGATCTAATCAAATCTCTATCAATTGGCTGTGCAACACTTGTACACAGCGTAGATGCTTGTGTATCTGGACCTGCAATAAAATATATTTGCAGAAATTTGTGATCATCGGGTCGAAGTGGTAGCAAGCACCCAGCTAAGTGGTACACTTGCCCTTGAATTTTAAATGTAGGCATGAACCGTCGCTCAACGACTTGCTTACTCTTAAAAGAGGTCATTTGAAATGCGTTATTATAACGGCGTATATTGCGCATGAATTGCTTGGATTTCTAATGATCGCCCGTAAGAGAGTGAAGTGGTTAAGGTGGAGGGAGAACCTCTTCTAATTTGACTGTTCCTTCTAAGCAACACATGCCTTTCGATTCGTCCTTGAACTTCAATGCCAAGCAATGTTCACACACTACTGACATAGTACCTATTGATACTCTACGATCGTCCTTGTAAGAAATCGAAGGATCGTAATTCATGGCAGAATTTTCTTTATTCATCCATGAATTAGTAACTCGTGCTGATGATTCTCTGGCTCTCTGTTTTCGATGTCTTTCCCTATCTCGGCTGCGGTGAAGATTCTCTCTCTCTCTCTCAACTTTATATCTATCCCGAAGCTGACTGAGGCGAGCCTCACATTCCGTTGACGATTCCTTATTCTCTTTCTGAACGTACTCTTCTGGCATTCACTGTACTACGACCTATGTTCGATCAACGACGTCTTCCAGACATGACTTTATAATTTCTGTACAAAATTTACTCAGTTCTATATGTATAAGTAAGATATGACAAGAAATTAATTCGTTTTGAACGTACAGTACACAGACACACAGCAATAAATCTTTGTATTTGCTATAGGCCGGTGGTAACAGACTATGCAACCATGACGACTTAGCAAGAGAAGAGCCAATAGCTGAGTGGTTGGAGTGGCCTACGGAATTTTGTAGGCTTGGATGTGTTGTGTATTATTTATTAATATTATTTATTTCTTTTATTCTAATAACTAAAACGAAAGCAGCAGCCGAGGGGGCTGGGATATCCAGATACCCTACTTCTCATGTTAAATTAAATTTCAAGTAAGAATAGTTGTTCCTAAATTTGACTTCATTGATTTCGATTTATTGATTATGGAATATTTTAGACAAACTAATTATAAAATATGTTTTACATTCAATATAAATAATTATTAAAAAATGAATTTTTATAAATATTTATTGTATTTAATGAAAATCAACAAAAACAATTTACATTTCGATAACAACAGCAAAACAAACCCCGAATACGGTCGATATCAATTGGGGACATAGCTCACTTAACCATTGATAAATTCCTGCGGCCATCGAATGGGGGTTGGATTACCCGGGTGGAAAAAAGGTTCACAATTTGTTTTTATACCAATGGACCATTGAAAATGGTAAAAAAAGGGTATACTAACTTTGTGCAAATGTATGTAACGGGCAGAAGGTGGCGTCGGAGACCCCATAAAGTATTGTATATATATTCTTGCTCAGGATCACTAGCGGAGTTGATTGAGCCATGTCCGTCTGTCTGTCTGGATGAACGCGCCGATCTCAGCTATTACAAAAGCTAGGGACACCAAATTTAGCATTTTTATTTTCAATTTGGCATAACTCGCCTACCGCCCCCGCAAACCGCCAATTTTGATTTACATGATGATTTACTTATTTCTTAACGTGCTGCTTTAGTATATATATAGATAAATACTATATGAACTTATTCTCCAAATTGCAATCCGATCGGACAATAAACACTGAAGTTATTAGGGAGCATCAAATCAGGCCGGCGAGCCCGTTCCTGGCCAACTAAGGCCGCGCCATCTCCCCTAGAAAAAAGTGCTTAGCAGTTCATCATTTTACAAAGTACATTTATTCCTATTTTTCATACGCTACCATCCTACCCACGTGGACCTAACATTCAGACAAACTACTAACGTATAACTTAAAACTAATAACAAGGATTTTTTTAAATACTTATAACTAATAGGACGTTTCTTTTTCTTTAACGGCCGTTGCTGCTATACTGCTCGTCCTGCACAAATTGTGGACGGGAGTTGTACGTCGTGGGAGGACAATATGGGCTCTGGCGGACCCCGCAAGGAGCAGACTCACCAGGTATGCGTTCGTTGCAAAAGGTCCAGTGTATCGCTGCTGTTTATTTATCTGCAGATCCTATCTGCGCCGACCGCTCACTTAAATGTGACTGACGATACGGCCGCCCTTGAAGAAGATGTTGGCGGTCATATGCCTGGGCATCCGGGCATCTACCGACGGGTCAAACGGCGCTTGACAAAACGGGAACCTTGGGTCAGTGACAGATTTGGCTGTTAACAGGCCCAAGGCCTCGTAAAGGCTCGCACTGCTTGCTCCGTTGGCAGATGTTGTTCATACCAGGGCAGCTGTGTTCATCGATATATGTTTATCGGAACCAAAATGAACACAACCGATTCGCAGAATGCAACAGCACCCAAGATTTCGAGCGGCGTAGAAGATCCCGCAAAGTGACGAAATAATTGGGGCATTCTGCATTCGCTGGGCCGGCACAAATCTTGCCAAGCAGTCTAACACGCGCACAACGCGGGGCCCACGTTCTGCACATCGAATTAAACGGAGCGTCTGCCATCTGGGTGAGTATGTGATACGCGTCCATTGTTGTTTGTTGGGTAACTGTTCTTCCTTTCCAGGGTCGTCATGTGTTCACGCCCGTATATCCTTTGCATGATATACGCCAAGGCGTCGCCCTTGTAGATCCTCGAGAAGGTACGCGTTGTTCCCGACCGCCTTCACCACCCGCGCCTGTAGGAACTTCCTCGCAAACTTCGCGTTGAAGCTCTTCGAGAAGTCGCTGAGCACGAAGTTCCGCCGATAAATTTCTTGGCCGGGCGTGGCGTTGAAGGTCCTTGCTCGTTGGTTATAGCGCAGCTTGCTTACCTCGTATGAGTCGTGGAACTTGTCTTGGACTCGGGCTCGGATGATGGCCATTTTGTCCTTGTGCGCCATACCGTCCATTTCATGGTCGCACATGGACCTCAGCTTCCTAGCCAATTGGTAGCATTTGCCGTTCATGTAGAGGTGATGGCCGAAAACTGTAAAGAACGGCGTTTCTCCCGTTGCCGCGTGATAGGGGCGCGCCAGCTAGCTCAGCAGCACAAGGGGAGGGGTTTTTCCTCCAGCCCTGCAATTCGCACCAAAATATCGATAACCATCGGTATTTACACAAAAGACGCATCACTGACAACAAGGTAAACAAACAGCGGCACAGCTACTCTACGAGGGACAACCAAACAACAAAACAACAGCCATTGGTGACAGCCAAGTCACCGCGCCCCCTCCCAGCCATGTGATACTCCTGCTCAGGAGTTTCGGAGCATCACCCAAGTCGGCGAGCCCGTTCCTGGCCAACTAAGGCCGCGCCATCTCTCCTAGGAAAAAGGGCTTAGCAGTTCATCATTTTACAAAGTACATTTATTCCTATTTTTCATACCCTACCATCCTACCCACGTGGACCTAACATTCAGACAAACTACTAACGTATAACTTAAAACTAATAACAATGATTTTTTTAAATACTTATAACTAATAGGACGTTTCTTTTTCTTTAACAGCCGTTGCTGCTATACTGCTCGTCCTGCACAAATTGTGGACGGGAGTTGTACGTCGTGGGAGGACAATATGGGCTCTGGCGGACCCCGCAAGGAGCAGACTCACCAGGTATGCGTTCGTTGCGAAAGGTCCAGTGTATCGCTGCTGTTTATTTATCTGCAGATCCTATCTGCGCCGACCGCTCACTTAAATGTGACTGACGATACGGCCGCCCTTGAAGAAGATGTTGGCGGTCATATGCCTGGGCATCCGGGCATCTACCGACGGGTCAAACGGCGCTTGACAAAACGGGAACCTTGGGTCAGTGACAGATTTGGCTGTTAACAGGTCCAAGGCCTCGTAAAGGCTCGCACTGCTTGCTCCGTTGGCAGATGTTGTTCATACCAGGGCAGCTGTGTTCATCGATATATGTTTATCGGAACCAAAATGAACACAACCGATTCGCAGAATGCAACAGCACCCAAGATTTCGAGCGGCGTAGAAGATCCCGCAAAGTGACGAAATAATTGGGGCATTCTGCATTCGCTGGGCCGGCACAAATCTTGCCAAGCAGTCTAACACGCGCACAACGCGGGGCCCACGTTCTGCACATCGAATTAAACGGAGCGTCTGCCATCTGGGTGAGTATGTGATACGCATCCATTGTTGTTTGTTGGGTAACTGTTCTTCCTTTCCAGGGTCGCCATGTGTTCACGCCCGTATATCCTTTGCATGATATACGCCAAGGCGTCGCCCTTGTAGATCCTCGAGAAGGTACGCGTTGTTCCCGACCGCCTTCACCACCCGCGCCTGTAGGAACTTCCTCGCAAACTTCGCGTTGAAGCTCTTCGAGAAGTCGCTGAGCACGAAGTTCCGCCGATAAATTTCTTGGCCGGGCGTGGCGTTGAAGGTCCTTGCTCGTTGGTCATAGCGCAGCTTGCTTACCTCGTATGAGTCGTGGAACTTGTCTTGGACTCGGGCTCGGATGATGGCCATTTTTTCCTTGTGCGCCATACCGTCCATTTCATGGTCGCACATGGACCTCAGCTTCCTAGCCAATTGGTAGCATTTGCCGTTCATGTAGAGGTGATGGCCGAAAACTGTAAAGAACGGCGTTTCTCCCGTTGCCGCGTGATAGGGGCGCGCCAGCTAGCTCAGCAGCACAAGGGGAGGGGTTTTTCCTCCAGCCCTGCAATTCGCACCAAAATATCGATAACCATCGGTATTTACACAAAAGACGCATCACTGACAACAAGGTAAACAAACAGCGGCACAGCTACTCTACGAGGGACAACCAAACAACAAAACAACAGCCATTGGTGACAGCCAAGTCACCGCGCCCCCTCCCAGCCATGTGATACTCCTGCTCAGGAGTTTCGGAGCATCACCCAAGTCGGTGAGCCCGTTCCTGGCCAACTAAGGCCGCGCCATCCCCCCTAGGAAAAAGTGCTTAGCAGTTCATCATTTTACAAAGTACATTTATTCCTATTTTTCATACCCTACCATCCTACCCACGTGGACCTAACATTCAGACAAACTACTAACGTATAACTTAAAACTAATAACAAGGATTTTTTTAAATACTTATAACTAATAGGACGTTTCTTTTTCTTTAACTGCCGTTGCTGCTATACTGCTCGTCCTGCACAAATTGTGGACGGGAGTTGTACGTCGTGGGAGGACAATATGGGCTCTGGCGGACCCCGCAAGGAGCAGACTCACCAGGTATGCGTTCGTTGCAAAAGGTCCAGTGTATCGCTGCTGTTTATTTATCTGCAGATCCTATCTGCGCCGACCGCTCACTTAAATGCGACTGACGATACGGCCGCCCTTGAAGAAGATGTTGGCGGTCATATGCCTGGGCATCCGGGCATCTACCGACGGGTCAAACGGCGCTTGACAAAACGGGAACCTTGGGTCAGTGACAGATTTGGCTGTTAACAGGCCCAAGGCCTCGTAAAGGCTCGCACTGCTTGCTCCGTTGGCAGATGTTGTTCATACCAGGGCAGCTGTGTTCATCGATATATGTTTATCGGAACCAAAATGAACACAACCGATTCGCAGAATGCAACAGCACCCAAGATTTCGAGCGGCGTAGAAGATCCCGCAAAGTGACGAAATAATTGGGGCATTCTGCATTCGCTGGGCCGGCACAAATCTTGTCAAGCAGTCTAACACGCGCACAACGCGGGGCCCACGTTCTGCACATCGAATTAAACGGAGCGTCTGCCATCTGGGTGAGTATGTGATACGCGTTCATTGTTGTTTGTTGGGTAACTGTTCTTCCTTTCCAGGGTCGTCATGTGTTCCCGCCCGTATATCCTTTGCATGATATACGCCAAGGCGTCGCCCTTGTAGATCCTCGAGAAGGTACGCGTTGTTCCCGACCGCCTTCACCACCCGCGCCTGTAGGAACTTCCTCGCAAACTTCGCGTTGAAGCTCTTCGAGAAGTCGCTGAGCACGAAGTTCCGCCGATAAATTTCTTGGCCGGGCGTGGCATTGAAGGTCCTTGCTCGTTGGTTATAGCGCAGCTTGCTTACCTCGTATGAGTCGTGGAACTTGTCTTGGACTCGGGCTCGGATGATGGCCATTTTGTCCTTGTGCGCCATACCGTCCATTTCATGGTCGCACATGGACCTCAGCTTCCTAGCCAATTGGTAGCATTTGCCGTTCAGGTAGAGGTGATGGCCGAAAACTGCAAAGAACGGCGTTTCTCCCGTTGCCGCGTGATAGGGGCGCGCCAGCTAGCTCAGCAGCACTAGGGGAGGGGTTTTTCCTCCAGCCCTGCAATTCGCACCAAAATATCGATAACCATCGGTATTTACACAAAAGACGCATCACTGACAACAAGGTAAACAAACAGCGGCACAGCTACTCTACGAGGGACAACCAAACAACAAAACAACAGCCATTGGTGACAGCCAAGTCACCGCGCCCCCACCCAGCCATGTGATACTCCTGCTCAGGAGTTTCGGAGCATCACCCAAGTCGGCGAGCCCGTTCCTGGCCAACTAAGGCCGCGCCATCTCTTCTAGGAAAAAGTGCTTAGCAGTTCATCATTTTACAAAGTACATTTATTCCTATTTTTCATACCCTACCATCCTACCCACGTGGACCTAACATTCAGACAAACTACTAACGTATAACTTAAAACTAATAACAATGATTTTTTTAAATACTTATAACTAATAGGACGTTTCTTTTTCTTTAACAGCCGTTGCTGCTATACTGCTCGTCCTGCACAAATTGTGGACGGGAGTTGTACGTCGTGGGAGGACAATATGGGCTCTGGCGGACCCCGCAAGGAGCAGACTCACCAGGTATGCGTTCGTTGCGAAAGGTCCAGTGTATCGCTGCTGTTTATTTATCTGCAGATCCTATCTGCGCCGACCGCTCACTTAAATGTGACTGACGATACGGCCGCCCTTGAAGAAGATGTTGGCGGTCATATGCCTGGGCATCCGGGCATCTACCGACGGGTCAAACGGCGCTTGACAAAACGGGAACCTTGGGTCAGTGACAGATTTGGCTGTTAACAGGCCCAAGGCCTCGTAAAGGCTCGCACTGCTTGCTCCGTTGGCAGATGTTGTTCATAACAGGGCTGCTGTGTTCATCGATATATGTTTATCGGAACCAAAACGAGAACAACCGATTCGCAGAATGCAACAGCACCCAAGATTTCGAGCGGCGTAGAAGATCCCGCAAAGTGACGAAATAATTGGGGCATTCAGCATTCGCTGGGCCGGCACAAATCTTGCCAAGCAGTCTAACACGCGCACAACGCGGGGCCCACGTTCTGCACATCGAATTAAACGGAGCGTCTGCCATCTGGGTGAGTATGTGATACGCATCCATTGTTGTTTGTTGGGTAACTGTTCTTCCTTTCCAGAGTCGCCATGTGTTCACGCCCGTATATCCTTTGCATGATATACGCCAAGGCGTCGCCCTTGTAGATCCTCGAGAAGGTACGCGTTGTTCCCGACCCCCTTCACCACCCGCGCCTGTAGGAACTTCCTCGCAAACTTCGCGTTGAAGCTCTTCGAGAAGTCGCTGAGCACGAAGTTCCGCCGATAAATTTCTTGGCCGGGCGTGGCGTTGAAGGTCCTTGCTCGTTGGTCATAGCGCAGCTTGCTTACCTCGTATGAGTCGTGGAACTTGTCTTGGACTCGGGCTCGGATGATGGCCATTTTGTCCTTGTGCGCCATACCGTCCATTTCATGGTCGCACATGGACCTCAGTTTCCTAGCCAATTGGTAGCATTTGCCGTTCAGGTGGAGGTGATGGCCGAAAACTGTAAAGAACGGCGTTTCTCCCGTTGCCGCGTGATAGGGGCGCGCCAGCTAGCTCAGCAGCACTAGGGGAGGGGTTTTTCCTCCAGCCCTGCAATTCGCACCAAAATATCGATAACCATCGGTATTTACACAAAAGACGCATCACTGACAACAAGGTAAACAAACAGCGGCACAGCTACTCTATGAGGGACAACCAAACAACAAAACAACAGCCATTGGTGACAGCCAAGTCACCGCGCCCCCTCCCAGCCATGTGATACTCCTGCTCAGGAGTTTCGGAGCATCACCCAAGTCGGCGAGCCCGTTCCTGGCCAACTAAGGCCGCGCCATCTCCCCTAGGAAAAAGTGCTTAGCAGTTCATCATTTTACAAAGTACATTTATTCCTATTTTTCATACCCTACCATCCTACCCACGTGGACCTAACATTCAGACAAACTACTAACGTATAACTTAAAACTAACAACAATGATTTTTTTAAATACTTATAACTAATAGGACGTTTCTTTTTCTTTAACTGCCGTTGCTGCTATACTGCTCGTCCTGCACAAATTGTGGACGGGAGTTGTACGTCGTGGGAGGACAATATGGGCTCTGGCGGACCCCGCAAGGAGCAGACCCACCAGGTATGCGTTCGTTGCGAAAGGTCCAGTGTATCGCTGCTGTTTATTTATCTGCAGATCCTATCTGCGCCGACCGCTCACTTAAATGTGACTGACGATACGGCCGCCCTTGAAGAAGATGTTGGCGGTCATATGCCTGGGCATCCGGGCATCTACCGACGGGTCAAACGGCGCTTGACAAAACGGGAACCTTGGGTCAGTGACAGATTTGGCTGTTAACAGGCCCAAGGCCTCGTAAAGGCTCGCACTGCTTGCTCCGTTGGCAGATGTTGTTCATACCAGGGCAGCTGTGTTCATCGATATATGTTTATCGGAACCAAAATGAACACAACCGATTCGCAGAATGCAACAGCACCCAAGATTTCGAGCGGCGTAGAAGATCCCGCAAAGTGACGAAATAATTGGGGCATTCTGCATTCACTGGGCCGGCACAAATCTTGCCAAACAGTCTAACACGCGCACAACGCGGGGCCCACGTTCTGCACATCGAATTAAACGGAGCGTCTGCCATCTGGGTGAGTATGTGATACGCGTCCATTGCTGTTTGTTGGGTAACTGTTCTTCCTTTCCAGGGTCGCCATGTGTTCACGCCCGTATATCCTTTGCATGATATACGCCAAGGCGTCGCCCTTGTAGATCCTCGAGAAGGTACGCGTTGTTCCCGACCGCCTTCACCACCCGCGCCTGTAGGAACTTCCTCGCAAACTTCGCGTTGAAGCTCTTCGAGAAGTCGCTGAGCACGAAGTTCCGCCAATAAATTTCTTGGCCGGGCGTGGCGTTGAAGGTCCTTGCTCGTTGGTCATAGCGCAGCTTGCTTACCTCGTATGAGTCGTGGAACTTGTCTTGGACTCGGGCTCGGATGATGGCCATTTTTTCCTTGTGCGCCATACCGTCTATTTCATGGTCGCACATGAACCTCAGCTTTCTAGCCAATTGCTAGCTCAGCAGCACTAGGGGAGGGGTTTTTCCTCCAGCCCTGCAATTCGCACCAAAATATCGATAACCATCGATATTTACACAAAAGACGCATCACTGACAACAAGGTAAACAAACAGCGGCACAGCTACTCTACGAGGGACAACCAAACAACAAAACAACAGCCATTGGTGACAGCCAAGTCACCGCGCCCCCTCCCAGCCATGTGATACTCCTGCTCAGGAGTTTCGGAGCATCACCCAAGTCGGTGAGCCCGTTCCTGGCCAACTAAGGCCGCGCCATCTGCCCTAGGAAAAAGTGCTTAGCAGTTCATCATTTTACAAAGTACATTTATTCCTATTTTTCATACCCTACCATCCTACCCACGCGGACCTAACATTCAGACAAACTACTAACGTATAACTTAAAACTAATAACAATGATTTTTTTAAATACTTATAACTAATAGGACGTTTCTTTTTCTTTAACTGCCGTTGCTGCTATACTGCTCGTCCTGCACAAATTGTGGACGGGAGTTGTACGTCGTGGGAGGACAATGTGGGCTCTGGCGGACCCCGCATGGAGCAGACTCACCAGGTATGCGTTCGTTGCGAAAGGTCCAGTGTATCGCTGCTGTTTATTTATCTGCAGATCCTATCTGCGCCGACCGCTCACTTAAATGTGACTGACGATACGGCCGCCCTTGAAGAAGATATTGGCGGTCATATGCCTGGGCATCCGGGCATCTACCGACGGGTCAAACGGCGCTTGACAAAATGGGAACCTTGGGTCAGTGACAGATTTGGCTGTTAATAGGCCCAAGGCCTCGTAAAGGCTCGCACTGCTTGCTCCGTTGGCAGATGTTGTTCATACCAGGGCAGCTGTGTTCATCGATATATGTTTATCGGAACCAAAATGAACACAACCGATTCGCAGAATGCAACAGCACCCAAGATTTCGAGCGGCGTAGAAGATCCCGCAAAGTGACGAAATAATTGGGGCATTCTGCATTCACTGGGCCAGCACAAATCTTGCCAAGCAGTCTAACACGCGCACAACGCGGGGCCCACGTTCTGCACATCGAATTAAACGGAGCGTCTGCCATCTGGGTGAGTATGTGATACGCGTCCATTGTTGTTTGTTGGGTAACTGTTCTTCCTTTCCATGGTAGCATTTGCCGTTCAGGTGGAGGTGATGGCCGAAAACTGTAAAGAACGGCGTTTCTCCCGTTACCGCGTGATAGGGGCGCGCCAGCTAGCTCAGCAGCACTAGGGGAGGGGTTTTTCCTCCAGCCCTGCAATTCGCACCAAAATATCGATAACCATCGGTATTTACACAAAAGACGCATCACTGACAACAAGGTAAACAAACAGCGGCACAGCTACTCTATGAGGGACAACCAAACAACAAAACAACAGCCATTGGTGACAGCCAAGTCACCGCGCCCCCTCCCAGCCATGTGATACTCCTGCTCAGGAGTTTCGGAGCATCACCCAAGTCGGCGAGCCCGTTCCTGGCCAACTAAGGCCGCGCCATCTCCCCTAGGAAAAAGTGCTTAGCAGTTCATCATTTTACAAAGTACATTTATTCCTATTTTTCATACCCTACCATCCTACCCACGTGGACCTAACATTCAGACAAACTACTAACGTATAACTTAAAACTAACAACAATGATTTTTTTAAATACTTATAACTAATAGGACGTTTCTCTTTCTTTAACTGCCGTTGCTGCTATACTGCTCGTCCTGCACAAATTGTGGACGGGAGTTGTACGTCGTGGGAGGACAATATGGGCTCTGGCGGACCCCGCAAGGAGCAGACCCACCAGGTATGCGTTCGTTGCGAAAGGTCCAGTGTATCGCTGCTGTTTATTTATCTGCAGATCCTATCTGCGCCGACCGCTCACTTAAATGTGACTGACGATACGGCCGCCCTTGAAGAAGATGTTGGCGGTCATATGCCTGGGCATCCGGGCATCTACCGACGGGTCAAACGGCGCTTGACAAAACGGGAACCTTGGGTCAGTGACAGATTTGGCTGTTAACAGGCCCAAGGCCTCGTAAAGGCTCGCACTGCTTGCTCCGTTGGCAGATGTTGTTCATACCAGGGCAGCTGTGTTCATCGATATATGTTTATCGGAACCAAAATGAACACAACCGATTCGCAGAATGCAACAGCACCCAAGATTTCGAGCGGCGTAGAAGATCCCGCAAAGTGACGAAATAATTGAGGCATTCTGCATTCACTGGGCCGGCACAAATCTTGCCAAGCAGTCTAACACGCGCACAACGCGGGGCCCACGTTCTGCACATCGAATTAAACGGAGCGTCTGCCATCTGGGTGAGTATGTGATACGCGTCCATTGCTGTTTGTTGGGTAACTGTTCTTCCTTTCCAGGGTCGCCATGTGTTCACGCCCGTATATCCTTTGCATGATATACGCCAAGGCGTCGCCCTTGTAGATCCTCGAGAAGGTACGCGTTGTTCCCGACCGCCTTCACCACCCGCGCCTGTAGGAACTTCCTCGCAAACTTCGCGTTGAAGCTCTTCGAGAAGTCGCTGAGCACGAAGTTCCGCCGATAAATTTCTTGGCCGGGCGTGGCGTTGAAGGTCCTTGCTCGTTGGTCATAGAGCAGCTTGCTTACCTCGTATGAGTCGTGGAACTTGTCTTGGACTCGGGCTCGGATGATGGCCATTTTTTCCTTGTGCGCCATACCGTCTATTTCATGGTCGCACATGAACCTCAGCTTTCTAGCCAATTGCTAGCTCAGCAGCACTAGGGGAGGGGTTTTTCCTCCAGCCCTGCAATTCGCACCAAAATATCGATAACCATCGATATTTACACAAAAGACGCATCACTGACAACAAGGTAAACAAACAGCGGCACAGCTACTCTACGAGGGACAACCAAACAACAAAATAACAGCCATTGGTGACAGCCAAGTCACCGCGCCTCCTCCCAGCCATGTGATACTCCTGCTCAGGAGTTTCGAGCATCACCCAAGTTGGCGAGCCCGTTCCTGGCCAACTAAGGCCACGCCATCTCCCTAGGGAAAAAGTGCTTAGCAGTTCATCATTTTACAAAGTACATTTATTCCTATTTTTCATACCATCCTACCCACGTGGACCTAACATTCAGACAAACTACTAACGTATAACTTAAAACTAATAACAATGATTTTTTTAAATACTTATAACTAATAGGAGGTTTCTTTTTCTTTAACTGCCGTTGCTGCTATACTGCTCGTCCTGCACAAATTGTGGACGGGAGTTGTACGTCGTGGGAGGACAATATGGGCTCTGGCGGACCCCGCAAGGAGCAGACTCACCAGGTATGCGTTCGTTGCGAAAGGTCCAGTGTATCGCTGCTGTTTATTTATCTGCAGATCCTATCTGCGCCGACCGCTCACTTAAATGTGACTGACGATACGGCCGCCCTTGAAGAAGATGTTGGCGGTCATATGCCTGGGCATCCGGGCATCTACCGACGGGTCAAACGGCGCTTGACAAAACGGGAACCTTGGGTCAGTGACAGATTTGGCTGTTAACAGGCCCAAGGCCTCGTAAAGGCTCGCAACAGCACCCAAGATTTCGAGCGGCGTAGAAGATCCCGCAAAGTGACGAAATAATTGGGGCATTCTGCATTCACTGGGCCAGCACAAATCTTGCCAAGCAGTCTAACACGCGCACAACGCGGGGCCCACGTTCTGCACATCGAATTAAACGGAGCGTCTGCCATCTGGGTGAGTATGTGATACGCGTCCATTGTTGTTTGTTGGGTAACTGTTCTTCCTTTCCAGGGTCGCCATGTGTTCACGCCCGTATATCCTTTGCATGATATACGCCAAGGCGTCGCCCTTGTAGATCCTCGAGAAGGTACGCGTTGTTCCCGACCGCCTTCACCACCCGCGCCTGTAGGAACTTCCTCGGAAACTTCGCGTTGAAGCTCTTCGAGAAGTCGCTGAGCACGAAGTTCCGCCGATAAATTTCTTGGCCGGGCGTGGCGTTGAAGGTCCTTGCTCGTTGGTCATAGCGCAGCTTGCTTACCTCATATGAGTCGTGGAACTTGTCTTGGACTCGGGCTCGGATGATGGCCATTTTGTCCTTGTGCGCCATACCGTCCATTTCATGGTCGCACATGGACCTCAGCTTCCTAGCCAATTGGTAGCATTTGCCGTTCAGGTAGAGGTGATGGCCGAAAACTGTAAAGAACGGCGTTTCTCCCGTTGCCGCGTGATAGGGGCGCGCCAGCTAGCTCAGCAGCACTAGGGGAGGGGTTCTTCCTCCAGCCCTGCAATTCGCACCAAAATATCGATAACCATCGGTATTTACACAAAAGACGCATCACTGACAACAAGGTAAACAAACAGCGGCACTGCTACTCTACGAGGGACAACAAAACAACAGCCATTGGTGACAGCCAAGTCACCGCGCCCCCTCCCAGCCATGTGATACTCCTGCTCAGGAGTTTCGGAGCATCACCCAAGTCGGCGAGCCCGTTCCTGGCCAACCAAGGCCGCGCCATCTCCCCTAGGAAAAAGTGCTTAGCAGTTCATCATTTTACAAAGTACATTTATTCCTATTTTTCATACCATCCTACCCACGTGGACCTAACATTCAGACAAACTACTAACGTATAACTTAAAACTAATAACAATGATTTTTTTAAATACTTATAACTAATAGGAGGTTTCTTTTTCTTTAACTGCCGTTGCTGCTATACTGCTCGTCCTGCACAAATTGTGGACGGGAGTTGTACGTCGTGGGAGGACAATATGGGCTCTGGCGGACCCCGCAAGGAGCAGACTCACCAGGTATGCGTTCGTTGCGAAAGGTCCAGTGTATCGCTGCTGTTTATTTATCTGCAGATCCTATCTGCGCCGACCGCTCACTTAAATGTGACTGACGATACGGCCGCCCTTGAAGAAGATGTTGGCGGTCATATGCCTGGGCATCCGGGCATCTACCGACGGGTCAAACGGCGCTTGACAAAACGGGAACCTTGGGTCAGTGACAGATTTGGCTGTTAACAGGCCCAAGGCCTCGTAAAGGCTCGCAACAGCACCCAAGATTTCGAGCGGCGTAGAAGATCCCGCAAAGTGACGAAATAATTGGGGCATTCTGCATTCACTGGGCCAGCACAAATCTTGCCAAGCAGTCTAACACGCGCACAACGCGGGGCCCACGTTCTGCACATCGAATTAAACGGAGCGTCTGCCATCTGGGTGAGTATGTGATACGCGTCCATTGTTGTTTGTTGGGTAACTGTTCTTCCTTTCCAGGGTCGCCATGTGTTCACGCCCGTATATCCTTTGCATGATATACGCCAAGGCGTCGCCCTTGTAGATCCTCGAGAAGGTACGCGTTGTTCCCGACCGCCTTCACCACCCGCGCCTGTAGGGAACTTCCTCGCAAACTTCGCGTTGAAGCTCTTCGAGAAGTCGCTGAGCACGAAGTTCCGCCGATAAATTTCTTGGCCGGGCGTGGCGTTGAAGGTCCTTGCTCGTTGGTCATAGCGCAGCTTGCTTACCTCATATGAGTCGTGGAACTTGTCTTGGACTCGGGCTCGGATGATGGCCATTTTGTCCTTGTGCGCCATACCGTCCATTTCATGGTCGCACATGGACCTCAGCTTCCTAGCCAATTGGTAGCATTTGCCGTTCAGGTAGAGGTGATGGCCGAAAACTGTAAAGAACGGCGTTTCTCCCGTTGCCGCGTGATAGGGGCGCGCCAGCTAGCTCAGCAGCACTAGGGGGAGGGGTTTTTCCTCCAGCCCTGCAATTCGCACCAAAATATCGATAACCATCGGTATTTACACAAAAGACGCATCACTGACAACAAGGTAAACAAACAGCGGCACAGCTACTCTACGAGGGACAACCAAACAACAAAATAACAGCCATTGGTGACAGCCAAGTCACCGCGCCTCCTCCCAGCCATGTGATACTCCTGCTCAGGAGTTTCGGAGCATCACCCAAGTTGGCGAGCCCGTTCCTGGCCAACTAAGGCCACGCCATCTCCCCTAGGAAAAAGTGCTTAGCAGTTCATAATTTTACAAAGTACATTTATTCCTATTTTTCATACCATCCTACCCACGTGGACCTAACATTCAGACAAACTACTAACGTATAACTTAAAACTAATAACAATGATTTTTTTAAATACTTATAACTAATAGGAGGTTTCTTTTTCTTTAACTGCCGTTGCTGCTATACTGCTCGTCCTGCACAAATTGGACGGGAGCTGCACGTCGTTGGGGGACAATATGGGCTCTGGCGGATCCCCGCAAGGAACGGACTCACCAGGTAGGCGTTCGTTGCGAAAGGTCCGGTGTATCTCTGCTGTTTATTTATCTGCAGATCCTATCTGCGCCGACCGCTCACTCAAACATGACTGACGATTCGGCCGCCCTTGAAGAAGATGTTGGCCTGGGCATTCGGGCATCTACCGACGGGTCAAACGGCGCTTTACAAAACGGGAACCTTGGGTCAGTGACCGATTTGGCTGTTAACAGGCCCAAGGCCTCGTAAAGGCTCGCACTGCTTGCTCCGTTGGCAGATGTTGTTCATACCAGGGCAGCTGTGTTCATCGATATGTGTTTATCGGAACCAAAACGAACACAACCGATTCGCAGAATGCAACAGCACCCAAGATTTCGAACGGCGTAGAAGATCCCGCAAAGTGACGAAATAATTGGGGCATTCTGCATTCGCTGGGCCGGCACAAATCTTGCCAAGCAGTCTAACACGCGCACAACGCGGGGCCCACGTTCTGCACATCGAATTAAACGAAGCATCTGCCATCTGGGTGAGTATGTGATACGCGTCCATTGTTGTTTGTTGGGTAACTGTTCTTCCTTTCCAGGGTCGCCATGTGTTCACGCCCGTATATCCTTTGCATGATATACGCCAAGGCGTCGCCCTTGTAGATCCTCGAGAAGGTACGCGTTGTTCCCGACCGCCTTCACCACCCGCGCCTGTAGGAACTTCCTCGCAAACTTCGCGTTGAAGCTCTTCGAGAAGTCGCTGAGCACGAAGTTCCGCCGATAAATTTCTTGGCCGGGCGTGGCGTTGAAGGTCCTTGCTCGTTGGTCATAGCGCAGCTTGCTTACCTCGTATGAGTCGTGGAACTTGTCTTGGACTCGGGCTCGGATGATGGCCATTTTGTCCTTGTGCGCCATACCGTCCATTTCATGGTCGCACATGGACCTCAGCTTCCTAGCCAATTGGTAGCATTTGCCGTTCAGGTAGAGGTGATGGCCGAAAACTGTAAAGAACGGCGTTTCTCCCGTTGCCGCGTGATAGGGGCGCGCCAGCTAGCTCAGCAGCACTAGGGGAGGGGTTTTTCCTCCAGTCCTATTTACACAAAAGACGCATCACTGACAACAAGGTAAACAAACAGCGGCACAGCTACTCTACGAGGGACAACCAAACAACAAAACAACAGCCATTGGTGACAGCCAAGTCACCGCGCCCCCTCCCAGCCATGTGATACTCCTGCTCAGGAGTTTCGGAGCATCACCCAAGTCGGCGAGCCCGTTCCTGGCCAACTAAGGCCGCGCCATCTCTCCTAGGAAAAAGTGCTTAGCAGTTCATCATTTTACAAAGTACATTTATTCCTATTTTTCATACCCTACCATCCTACACATGTGGACCTAACATTCAGACAAACTACTAACGTATAACTTAAAACTAATAACAATGATTTTTTTAAATACTTATAACTAATAGGACGTTTCTTTTTCTTTAACTGCCGTTGCTGCTATACTGCTCGTCCTGCACAAATTGTGGACGGGAGTTGTACGTCGTGGGAGGACAATATGGGCTCTGGCTGACCCCGCAAGGAGCAGACTCACCAGGTATGCGTTCGTTGCGAAAGGTCCAGTGTATCGCTGCTGTTTATTTATCTGCAGATCCTATCTGCGCCGACCGCTCACTTAAATGTGACTGACGATACGGCCGCCCTTGAAGAAGATGTTGGCGGTCATATGCCTGGGCATCCGGGCATCTACCGACGGGTCAAACGGCGCTTGACAAAACGGGAACCTTGGGTCAGTGACAGATTTGGCTGTTAACAGGCCCAAGGCCTCGTAAAGGCTCGCACTGCTTGCTCCGTTGGCAGATGTTGTTCATACCAGGGCAGCTGTGTTCATCGATATATGTTTATCGGAACCAAAATGAACACAACCGATTCGCAGCATGCAACAGCACCCAAGATTTCGAGCGGCGTAGAAGATCCCGCAAAGTGACGAAATAATTGGGGCATTCTGCATTCGCTGGGCCGGCACAAATCTTGCCAAGCAGTCTAACACGCGCACAACGCGGGGCCCACGTTCTGCACATCGAATTAAACGAAGCATCTGCCATCTGGGTGAGTATGTGATACGCGTCCATTGTTGTTTGTTGGGTAACTGTTCTTCCTTTCCAGGGTCGCCATGTGTTCACGCCCGTATATCCTTTGCATGATATACGCCAAGGCGTCGCCCTTGTAGATCCTCGAGAAGGTACGCGTTGTTCCCGACCGCCTTCACCACCCGCGCCTGTAGGAACTTCCTCGCAAACTTCGCGTTGAAGCTCTTCGAGAAGTCGCTGAGCACGAAGTTCCGCCGATAAATTTCTTGGCCGGGCGTGGCATTGAAGGTCCTTGCTCGTTGGTTATAGCGCAGCTTGCTTACCTCGTATGAGTCGTGGAACTTGTCTTGGACTCGGGCTCGGATGATGGCCATTTTGTCCTTGTGCGCCATACCGTCCATTTCATGGTCGCACATGGACCTCAGCTTCCTAGCCAATTGGTAGCATTTGCCGTTCAGGTAGAGGTGATGGCCGAAAACTGTAAAGAACGGCGTTTCTCCCGTTGCCGCGTGATAGAGGCGCGCCAGCTAGCTCAGCAGCACTAGGGGAGGGGTTTTTCCTCCAGCCCTGCAATTCGCACCAAAATATCGATAACCATCGGTATTTACACAAAAGACGCATCACTGACAACAAGGTAAACAAACAGCGGCACAGCTACTCTACGAGGGACAACCAAACAACAAAACAACAGCCATTGGTGACAGCCAAGTCACCGCGCCCCCTCCCAACCATGTGATACTCCTGCTCAGGAGTTTCGGAGCATCACCCAAGTCGGCGAGCCCGTTCCTGGCCAACTAAGGCCGCGCCATCTCCCCTAGGAAAAAGTGCTTAGCAGTTCATCATTTTACAAAGTACATTTATTCCTATTTTTCATACCCTACCATCCTACCCACGTGGACCTAACATTCAGACAAACTACTAACGTATAACTTAAAACTAACAACAATGATTTTTTTAAATACTTATAACTAATAGGACGTTTCTTTTTCTTTAACTGCCGTTGCTGCTATACTGCTCGTCCTGCACAAATTGTGGACGGGAGTTGTACGTCGTGGGAGGACAATATGGGCTCTGGCGGACCCCGCAAGGAGCAGACTCACCAGGTATGCGTTCGTTGCGAAATGTCCAGTGTATTGCTGCTGTTTATTTATCTGCAGATCCTATCTGCGCCGACCGCTCACTTAAATGTGACTGACGATACGGCCGCCCTTGAAGAAGATGTTGGCGGTCATATGCCTGGGCATCCGGGCATCTACCGACGGGTCAAACGGCGCTTGACAAAACGGGAACCTTGGGTCAGTGACAGATTTGGCTGTTAACAGGCCCAAGGCCTCGTAAAGGCTCGCACTGCTTGCTCCGTTGGCAGATGTTGTTCATACCAGGCAGCTGTGTTCATCGATATATGTTTATCGGAACCAAAATGAACACAACCGATTCGCAGCATGCAACAGCACCCAAGATTTCGAGCGGCGTAGAAGATCCCGCAAAGTGACGAAATAATTGGGGCATTCTGCATTCACTGGGCCGGCACAAATCTTGCCAAGCAGTCTAACACGCGCACAACGCGGGGCCCACGTTCTGCACATCGAATTAAACGGAGCGTCTGCCATCTGGGTGAGTATGTGATACGCGTCCATTGTTGTTTGTTGGGTAACTGTTCTTCCTTTCCAGAGTCGCCATGTGTTCACGCCCGTATATCCTTTGCATGATATACGCCAAGGCGTCGCCCTTGTAGATCCTCGAGAAGGTACGCGTTGTTCCCGACCGCCTTCACCACCCGCGCCTGTAGGAACTTCCTCGCAAACTTCGCGTTGAAGCTCTTCGAGAAGTCGCTGAGCACGAAGTTCCGCCGATAAATTTCTTGGCCGGGCGTGGCGTTGAAGGTCCTTGCTCGTTGGTCATAGCGCAGCTTGCTTACCTCATATGAGTCGTGGAACTTGTCTTGGACTCGGGCTCGGATGATGGCCATTTTTTCCTTGTGCGCCATACCGTCCATTTCATGGTCGCACATGGACCTCAGCTTCCTAGCCAATTGGTAGCATTTGCCGTATTTTTCATACCCTACCATCCTACCCACGTGGACCTAACATTCAGACAAACTACTAACGTATAACTTAAAACTAATAACAATGATTTTTTTAAATACTTAAAAGTAATAGGACGTTTCTTTTTCTTTAACTGCCGTTGCTGCTATACTGCTCGTCCTGCACAAATTGTGGACGGGAGTTGTACGTCGTGGGAGGACAATATGGGCTCTGGCGGACCCCGCAAGGAGCAGACTCACCAGGTATGCGTTCGTTGCGAAAGGTCCAGTGTATCGCTGCTGTTTATTTATCTGCAGATCCTATCTGCGCCGACCGCTCACTTAAATGTGACTGACGATACGGCCGCCCTTGAAGAAGATGTTGGCGGTCATATGCCTGGGCATCCGGGCATCTACCTACGGGTCAAACGGCGCTTGACAAAACGGGAACCTTGGGTCAGTGACAGATTTGGCTGTTAACAGGCCCAAGGCCTCGTAAAGGCTCGCACTGCTTACTCCGTTGGCAGATGTTGTTCATACCAGGGCAGCTGTGTTCATCGATATATGTTTATCGGAACCAAAACGAACACAACCGATTCGCAGAATGCAACAGCACCCAAGATTTCGAGCGGCGTAGAAGATCCCGCAAAGTGACGAAATAATTGGGGCATTCAGCATTCGCTGGGCCGGCACAAATCTTGCCAAGCAGTCTAACACGCGCACAACGCGGGGCCCACGTTCTGCACATCGAATTAAACGGAGCGTCTGCCATCTGGGTGAGTATGTGATACGCGTCCATTGTTGTTTGTTGGGTAACTGTTCTTCCTTTCCAGGGTCGCCATGTGTTCACGCCCGTATATCCTTTGCATGATATACGCCAAGGCGTCGCCCTTGTAGATCCTCGAGAAGGTACGCGTTGTTCCCGACCGCCTTCACCACCCGCGCCTGTAGGAACTTCCTCGCAAACTTCGCGTTGAAGCTCTTCGAGAAGTCGCTGAGCACGAAGTTCCGCCGATAAATTTCTTGGCCGGGCGTGGCGTTGAAGGTCCTTGCTCGTTGGTCATAGCGCAGCTTTCTTACCTCATATGAGTCGTGGAACTTGTCTTAAACTCGGGCTCGGATGATGGCCATTTTGTCCTTGTGCGCCATACCGTCCATTTCATGGTCGCACATGGACCTCAGCTTCCTAGCCAATTGGTAGCATTTGCCGTTCAGGTAGAGGTGATGGCCGAAAACTGTAAAGAACGGCGTTTCTCCCGTTGCCGCGTGATAGGGGCGCGCCAGCTAGCTCAGCAGCACTAGGGAGGGGTTTTTCCTCCAGCCCTGCAATTCGCACCAAAATATCGATAACCATCGGTATTTACACAAAAGACGCATCACTGACAACAAGGTAAACAAACAGCGGCACAGCTACTCTACGAGGGACAACCAAACAACAAAACAACAGCCATTGGTGACAGCCAAGTCACCGCGCCCCCTCCCAACCATGTGATACTCCTGCTCAGGAGTTTCGGAGCATCACCCAAGTCGGCGAGCCCGTTCCTGGCCAACTAAGGCCGCGCCATCTCCCCTAGGAAAAAGTGCTTAGCAGTTCATCATTTTACAAAGTACATTTATTCCTATTTTTCATACCCTACCATCCTACCCACGTGGACCTAACATTCAGACAAACTACTAACGTATAACTTAAAACTAACAACAATGATTTTTTTAAATACTTATAACTAATAGGACGTTTCTTTTTCTTTAACTGCCGTTGCTGCTATACTGCTCGTCCTGCACAAATTGTGGACGGGAGTTGTACGTCGTGGGAGGACAATATGGGCTCTGGCTGACCCCGCAAGGAGCAGACTCACCAGGTATGCGTTCGTTGCGAAAGGTCCAGTGTATCGCTGCTGTTTATTTATCTGCAGATCCTATCTGCGCCGACCGCTCACTTAAATGTGACTGACGATACGGCCGCCCTTGAAGAAGATGTTGGCGGTCATATGCCTGGGCATCCGGGCATCTACCGACGGGTCAAACGGCGCTTGACAAAACGGGAACCTTGGGTCAGTGACAGATTTGGCTGTTAACAGGCCCAAGGCCTCGTAAAGGCTCGCACTGCTTGCTCCATTGGCAGATGTTGTTCATACCAGGGCAGCTGTGTTCATCGATATATGTTTATCGGAACCAAAATGAACACAACCGATTCGCAGCATGCAACAGCACCCAAGATTTCGAGCGGCGTAGAAGATCCCGCAAAGTGACGAAATAATTGGGGCATTCTGCATTCGCTGGGCCGCCACAAATCTTGCCAAGCAGTCTAACACGCGCACAACGCGGGGCCCACGTTCTGCACATCGAATTAAACGAAGCATCTGCCATCTGGGTGAGTATGTGATACGCGTCCATTGTTGTTTTTTGGGTAACTGTTCTTCCTTTCCAGAGTCGCCATGTTTTCACGCCCGTATATCCTTTGCATGATATACGCCAAGGCGTCCCCCTTGTAGATCCTCGAGAAGGTACGCGTTGTTCCCGACCGCCTTCACCACCCGCGCCTGTAGGAACTTCCTCGCAAACTTCGCGTTGAAGCTCTTCGAGAAGTCGTTGAGCACGAAGTTCCGCCGATAAATTTCTTGGCCGGGCGTGGCGTTGAAGGTCCTTGCTCGTTGGTCATAGCGCAGCTTTCTTACCTCATATGAGTCGTGGAACTTGTCTTGGACTCGGGCTCGGATGATGGCCATTTTTTCCTTGTGCGCCATACCGTCCATTTCATGGTCGCACATGGACCTCAGCTTCCTAGCCAATTGGTAGCATTTGCCGTATTTTTCATACCCTACCATCCTACCCACGTGGACCTAACATTCAGACAAACTACTAACGTATAACTTAAAACTAATAACAATGATTTTTTTAAATACTTAAAAGTAATAGGACGTTTCTTTTTCTTTAACTGCCGTTGCTGCTATACTGCTCGTCCTGCACAAATTGTGGACGGGAGTTGTACGTCGTGGGAGGACAATAGGGGCTCTGGCGGACCCCGCAAGGAGCAGACTCACCAGGTATGCGTTCGTTGCGAAAGGTCCAGTGTATCGCTGCTGTTTATTTATCTGCAGATCCTATCTGCGCCGACCGCTCACTTAAATGTGACTGACGATACGGCCGCCCTTGAAGAAGATGTTGGCGGTCATATGCCTGGGCATCCGGGCATCTACCGACGGGTCAAACGGCGCTTGACAAAACGGGAACCTTGGGTCAGTGACAGATTTGGCTGTTAACAGGCCCAAGGCCTCGTAAAGGCTCGCACTGCTTGCTCCGTTGGCAGATGTTGTTCATACCAGGGCAGCTGTGTTCATCGATATATGTTTATCGGAACCAAAATGAACACAACCGATTCGCAGCATGCAACAGCACCCAAGATTTCGAGCGGCGTAGAAGATCCCGCAAAGTGACGAAATAATTGGGGCATTCTGCATTCGCTGGGCCGGCACAAATCTTGCCAAGCAGTCTAACACGCGCACAACGCGGGGCCCACGTTCTGCACATCGAATTAAACGGAGCGTCTGCCATCTGGGTGAGTATGTGATACGCGTCCATTGTTGTTTGTTGGGTAACTGTTCTTCCTTTCCAGGGTCGCCATGTGTTCACGCCCGTATATCCTTTGCATGATATACGCCAAGGCGTCGCCCTTGTAGATCCTCGAGAAGGTACGCGTTGTTCCCGACCGCCTTCACCACCCGCGCCTGTAGGAACTTCCTCGCAAACTTCGCGTTGAAGCTCTTCGAGAAGTCGCTGAGCACGAAGTTCCGCCGATAAATTTCTTGGCCGGGCGTGGCGTTGAAGGTCCTTGCTCGTTGGTCATAGCGCAGCTTTCTTACCTCATATGAGTCGTGGAACTTGTCTTGGACTCGGGCTCGGATGATGGCCATTTTGTCCTTGTGCGCCATACCGTCCATTTCATGGTCGCACATGGACCTCAGCTTCCTAGCCAATTGGTAGCATTTACCGTTCAGGTAGAGGTGATGGCCGAAAACTGTAAAGAACGGCGTTTCTCCCGTTGCCGCGTGATAGGGGAGCGCCAGCTAGCTCAGCAGCACTAGGGGAGGGGTTTTTCCTCCAGCCCTGCAATTCGCACCAAAATATCGATAACCATCGGTATTTACACAAAAGACGCATCACTGACAACAAGGTAAACAAACAGCGGCACTGCTACTCTACGAGGGACAACAAAACAACAGCCATTGGTGACAGCCAAGTCACCGCGCCCCCTCCCAGCCATATGATACTCCTGCTCAGGAGTTTCGGAGCATCACCCAAGTCGGCGAGCCCGTTCCTGGCCAACCAAGGCCGCGCCATCTCCCCTAGGAAAAAGTGCTTAGCAGTTCATCATTTTACAAAGTACATTTATTCCTATTTTTCATACCCTACCATCCTACCCACGTGGACCTAACATTCAGACAAACTACTAACGTATAACTTAAAACTAATAACAATGATTTTTTTAAATACTTATAACTAATAGGACGTTTCTTTTTCTTTAACTGCCGTTGCTGCTATACTGTTCGTCCTGCACAAATTGTGGACGGGAGTTGTACGTCGTGGGAGGACAATATGGGCTCTGGCTGACCCCGCAAGGAGCAGACTCACCAGATATGCGTTCGTTGCGAAAGGTCCTGTGTATCGCTGTTGTATATTTATCTGCAGATCCTATCTGCGCCGACCGCTCACTCAAATGTGACTGACGATACGGCCGCCCTTGAAGAAGATGTTGGCGGTCATATGCCTGGCAAAACGGGAACCTTGGGTCAGTGACAGATTTGGCTGTTAACAGGCCCAAGGCCTCGTAAAGGCTCGCACTGCTTGCTCCGTTGGCAGATGATGTTCATACCAGGGCAGCTGTGTTCATCGATATATGTTTATCGGAACCAAAATGAACACAACCGATTCGCAGAATGCAACAGCACCCAAGATTTCGAGCGGCGTAGAAGATCCTGCAAAGTGACGAAATAATTGGGGCATTCTGCATTCGCTGGGCCGGCAAAAATCTTGCCAAGCAGTCTAACACGCGCACAACGCGGGGCCCACGTTCTGCACATCGAATTAAACGGAGCGTCTGCCATCTGGGTGAGTATGTCATACGCGTCCATTGTTGTTTGTTGGGTAACTGTTCTTCCTTTCCAAGGGTCGCCATGTGTTCACGCCCGTATATCCTTTGCATGATATACGCCAAGGCGTCGCCCTTGTAGATCCTCGAGAAGGTACGCGTTGTTCCCGACCGCCTTCACCACCCGCGCCTGTAGGAACTTCCTCGCAAACTTCGCGTTGAAGCTCTTCGAGAAGTCGCTGAGCACGAAGTTCCGCCGATAAATTTCTTGGCCGGGCGTGGCGTTGAAGGTCCTTGCTCGTTGGTCATAGCGCAGCTTGCTTACCTCGTATGAGTCGTGGAACTTGTCTTGGACTCGGGCTCGGATGTTGGCCATTTTTTCCTTGTGCGCCATACCGTCCATTTCATGGTCACACATGAACCTCAGCTTCCTAGCCAATTGGTAGCATTTGCCGTTCAGGTAGAGGTGATGACCGAAAACTGTAAAGAACGGCGTTTCTCCCGTTGCCGCGTGTATGGAGTTTCGGATAGCGACTTCTAATTCCGGCAAGTGCGCGTCCCACTCCCGGTGATTCTCCTTTAAATAGCTACTGATCGCCGACAACACGCTACGGTTCACCCTTTCCGCTGCGTTGCTCGATGGTGAGTATACTGGTGTTCGGATGTGTTTTATGCCAAAACTTGTAATCATCTCTTCATAAATCTTAGCGGCGAATTGTTTCCCGTTGTCCGAATGGATGACTTCGGGCACACCAAACTTGAAGAACACCTCGTGGACCAGAAATTCTATAAGGTGCGCTGCAGGCGCCTCGTACATAGTCCCGAACTTGTACGGCCATGCCCGGCCAATAGTATTAACGGCGGAGAACCTCCAGAGTCTTTGCTTGTCCTCCGTGCGCTGCTGTCGGGTCTTCGTGAGCCCGTGCGATCAACGCCCCTGTCAAGGCTGATGGAATCCGTAGTTTCCATCCTGATCCTTCGATTTCGTCGCTGAGACATGGTTGCGCAACTCGCTTAAACAGCAATCCATCCTCTGTCTTTAGGTCTGGCAGGCACCGCTTATTCAGCTCGGCCTCTCGTACCAATTCCTGGTACTCGTCCGCACCGAACGCCGTGGTCTCGAAACCCAGCAGATCGGTGGGAGCCATATGGACCTCATCCACGCTACGTGAGAGCATATCTGCTACCACATATTCCGAACCCTTGCGATGCTCTTTGACGAAATCGTAGCCCTGTAGGTGCAGTGACCACCTGGCCAGCCTGCCCGAAAGGTCCTTCATGGTCATTAACCACTTTAGACTCGCGTGGTCGGTTATGCAGGTAAAGGGCATTCCCTCGACGTACGGTCGGAATCGCTGCCAAGCACACCTTCTCGGTGACGGTATAATTCACCTGGTGTGCGTTGAGTTTCGCTGAAAAGAAGGCAATCGGCTGCTCTTGTTCCGCCTCATTGCGCTGGAAAAGCACTGCTCCGACTCCCATGTGCGCCGCATCGAACTAAATATAAAACGGCCGCTTGAACTCTGCGTGAACTAACACTGGAGCTGTTCTAAGTGCATCCTTTAAATCCTGCATCGCCATTTCAGCTTCAACACTAAAAACAAACCTTTTGTTTGATTTCTTAGGCATTCCGTCAGCGGAGCTGCGAGGTTCGCGAAGTTTCGGATGAAACGACGGTACCATCCGGCTGTTCCCAGGAATGCGCTCACCTCCCTCATGGTCTTAGGCTTGGGTATTCGCTTTATGGCCTCAACTCTGCCGGGATCCATCTGCAGGAGTCCTCCTCCTACCACGAAGCCCAGGTATTTGACAGTTTTAAAGCAGAAATTTGACTTTTTTTAATCCTATTGTCAACCCTGCTTCCTTTTGGCACTGTGCTACGCGGCTGAGATAACTTAGATGCGTCGCGAAATCCGGTGCGAGGATCAACAGGTCGTCCAGGTACAAAAAGACATTCGTCCTGATCTCCGTGGGTATGACCTTGTCCATGAGCCTGACCAGTCGCTGTGCTGCGTTGCAGAGGCCGAACGGCATGACGCGGAACTGGTATAATGGCACGGTGAACGCCGTATATTCCCTCGACTTCTCGTCCAACTCTATCTGCCAGAAAGCAAACTTCAAATCGACGCTAGAAATATAGACCGTCTGGTCCAGCCTGGAAATGTGATATGGGCGACATGGGATATGGGCGGTCCTTAAAAATTTTGGCTCCGTCTATCAACTCGATGGAGTGACTGTCGACCTGAGTCCTGACGAGACCATGTTGTTCGAAGGTCAGGAACTGCTTTTGCACGCATGCGAGCTGCTGCTGCTGTTCCGGAGACAGTTCCCACTTCTCGGGGTCTGACTTGTGCTCGTCAGCTGCGTCCTCCGTGTAGTGCTCCATATCCTGGGCTTGGAGCTCTGCGGCGTCTTTCTTTTGGCCTTCTGCTGCCCCTCGTCCGGTAATTTAGGGTGCCAGCTCAAAGAGTCGCCAGAAAACGACTCCCAGGTAAGTTTTTTGCTCCAGATATGGACATATGTAAAAGTTGACCTTTCTAACTTTCCCTAAATATTCCACAGCCAACTCCGCTCGGCCGATTATGGACCGGCATCATCGGCATGTCGATGCTGCTCAGCAACTCCCTGCAACCATGACCCAGTAAGCTGACAGATGCTCCTGTGTCATGCAATCCCAGGACCCGCTCACCACCTATTTTTATTTCAGCGAACGGTCTTGGATCGTTCGCCTGGTTACGTACAGCTGTTGCCGCAACTTCCCTGCGCCTCGTCCGTCGTTGCCGAAAGCGCCATCTCGCCCTTTGTATCTTGCGAGATACAAGCCGCATGCCTGCTAGTTGATGTTGGCTGAATATTCGGCTTCTGGCTTCCAGGTACCTTCGCATCCGTTCCTCCATTGGTATAATCGTACTTATTTTACTTATATTCCTATTTGCTAGTACTTTTCCTTCAGGCTCCTTAAGAATTAATGCGGGGCTTTCTCTTACGGGCGTGCGTGTCCTAATTTGGCCACACCCGGTCGTCCGTTTCCCGCGCAGCTCGGACATTTCAGTGTCACCGTCCCTGGCTTGCCGCATCGGTAGCAAAACAACTGACGTGTTGGCGATTCGCATTCTCTGAACATGTGGCCAGTCACGCCACAATTCCAGCACACCGGCCTATCTGGAGCCTTCGGCTGCCATTTGCACAGCTCCTCCACATCCTGGATTGGCGTCACCTCTGCTTCTGATACTATCACCTCATGGACACGTGGCTTGAAATGGGCGGGAGGCGCTGGCTGTTGCGCATAAGGAGTGCGTCCTCGTCGCCTGAAACTGCGCTCCACTTCCGCTGCCTCATCCCGTAGCTCATCCACGGTAAATATTTCCATTGCATAGACATAGCGTGCGACACTCTCTTTAAGACCCCTTTTTATAATTTTGACTAAGTGTCTATCCGCCATGGGCTTGCTGAGTCTTGATGCTAGTCTCCGCATGTGGTGGATGTAGTCCTCTACGCTCTCTCCGGCCTGCTGTTCCCGTTGCAGGAGCTCGTGCATCCGGTCATGCTCCGTTTGGTGGCTGCGGAATCGGTCATGCAGAGCCTGACGCAGTTGTATCCAGCTAGTGACTGTGGAGTGCCTTATGTGTATCCAGTACCACTCTCTCGCCCTCCCGGCAAGCAGAATGTGGAAAGTGCGCAGGATTTCCGCACATGGACACCGATATTGCCTCTGCAGGAAGATAAAGTCTTCCACGGAGTTGTATCGGTCCTCTGCGTCGAAGGATAATCCCCACCACTCTACTCGGGCGTAGGGATTCGGATGCGGAACATTCGCGTATCCAGTCTCGCCGCGTGGATAGTCTGGTGCTGGGTATTCATTGGGTGCCATTATGTTACGGACTGCTTTTGTTCGATAGAGCCGCGCCAGCTAGCTCAGCAGCACTAGGGGAGGGGTTTTTTCTCCAGCCCTGCTATTGATAACCATCGGTATTTACACAAAAGACGCATCCATGAAAACAAGGTAAACATTTTAAAACATTTGGATTTGTTTACCGGCACAGCTACTCTACGAGGGACAACCAAACAACAAAACAACAGCCATTGGTGACAGCCAAGTCACCGAGTCCCCTCCCTGCCATGTGATACGCCTGCTCAGGAGTTTCGGAGAATCCCCCAAGTCGGCGAGCCCGTTCCTGGCCAACTAAGGCCGCGCCATCTCCCCTAGGAAAAAGTGCTTAGCAGTTCATCATTTTACAAAGTACATTTATTCCTATTTTTCATACCCTACCATCCTACCCACGTGGACCTAACATTCAGACAAACTACTAACGTATAACCTAAAACTAATAACAATGATTTTTTAAATACTTATAACTAATAGGACGTTTCTTTTTTCTTTAACTACCGTTGCTGCTATACTGCTCGTCATGGACGGGAGTTGTACGTCGTGGGAGGACAATATGGGCTCTGGCAGATCCCCGCAAGGAACAGGTTCACCAGGTAGGCGTTCATTGCGAAAGGTCCAGTGTATCGCTGCTGTTTATTTATTTGCAGATCCTATCTGCGCCGACCGCTCACTCAAATGTGACTGACGATTCGGCCGCCCTTGAAGAAGATGTTGGCGGTCATATGCCTAGGCATCTACCGACGGGTCAAACGGCGCTTGACAAAACGGGAACCTTGGGTGAGTGACCGATTTGGCTGTAAACAGGCCCAAGGCCTCGTAAAGGCTCGTACTGCTTGCTCCGTTGGCAGATGTTGTTCATACCAGGGCAGCTGTGTTCATCGATATATGTTTATCGGAACCAAAACGAACACAGCCGGTTCGCAGAATGCAACAAATATTCGACGGTGCACATATAATTATTATTTAATAATTCATATTTTAGGAGCAGTAAAAATTATAACACCATAAAACGCAATTAAATAAATATTAATTTTGATATCACGATATATTGTGAAAAAAATACCGATATAATGCTCACACCGCTGATTGCAGTCTTTCGCGCGCTACGAAATTGCGGCGATAAATTATTGACAACGTATCGAAATTGATGCAAGTGGTACCGCTGCAGTGTTATGATTAATTTGTAGCTTGCAATTAGGATCGTACAATTAGATAGTTTTACTCGAAATTTAAATCCAAATAAAGCGAAATTTTTATTGCGAATTTTAATTAATAACTTATAGTTAAAAACTCGTGGCGATTTGTGTTTTCTTATTAAAAACTTTTATTAAAGTTGCACGCTGAAGGTATATTGTGTTTTGCGAGTACTTGCGGAATTCTTTCGTATTAGTTGTTATTTAAATAAAATAATAATGAAATTAAAAATAATAATATTCAACTTAATAAAATTGCTTTCATAAAAAATATTAAATACAAATACAAACTTGTATTTATCATGGTTTTTATATAGTACTATAATCCGTGGCCTTAACAGACAGCACCAGACACATTTGTTTATTATTATTTTATATATTTTGATATATTTAAATATGAAGACACATTTTTCTCACAGTTAAAAGGTATGCCAATGGGTTCCCCAGCTTCACCCGTAATTGCAGACATTATCATGGAGGAATAATTGACAAACACGTTGGAAAAATTAAAAAAAAAAACCACGACTATTAACAAAATATGTTAATGAACTTTTTGCGATTACAAACTCCGAGCGCAAGACTGCAAAAAGCGGTGTGAGCAGTTTTTTACGGTATTTCATTATAAATTTTGAATTGGCCAATATCGATAACTTGCCATTTATCGAGTAATCAAAATTAATATTTATTTAATTGCTTTTTATAGTTTTGTATTTTTTACTGACCCTTAAATATGAATTATTAAATAATAATCATATGTGCACGTAAGCATATTATAAATATTATGATTATATACACAAGCATGTAAATACTTGCATACATTCATATTCATTTACCACGCCACCTATTGGTTGAGTATTAGTATATATTTATGCATATGTATTTTCGGTAATTGACATGTGCATGGAAAAGAAGAGTGGAGAAACAGATCGCGCTTCGCGCTCGCATCGTTTGTCTTTTTCTTTCCTACGCAAGTAATTTAGTTCTGACATCATCGACAACTTCTTTGCTGGTCGAAGGGTCGAAATGGTTATCTAATAACTTCAGTGTTTATTGTCCGATCGGATTGCAATTTGGTGGTTTGTAGGGGGGTTGGCGTGTAATTCCAAATTGAAAATAAACTTGATCTGCGTCTGGTATACAGGAATCTTCATGCTAAATTTGGTGTGCCTAGCTTTTGTAATAGCTGAGATCGGCGCGTTCATCCAGACAGACAGACAGACGGACAGAAAGACGGACATGGCTCAATCAACTCGGCTAGTGATCCTGGCTTGCCGCATCGGTAGCAAAACAACTGACGTGTTGGCGATTCGCATTCTCTGAACATGTGGCCAGTCACGCCACAATTCCAGCACACCGGCCTATCTGGAGCCTTCGGCTGCCATTTGCACAGCTCCTCCACATCCTGGATTGGCGTCACCTCTGCTTCTGATACTATCACCTCATGGACACGTGGCTTGAAATGGGCGGGAGGCGCTGGCTGTTGCGCATAAGGAGTGCGTCCTCGTCGCCTGAAACTGCGCTCCACTTCCGCTGCCTCATCCCGTAGCTCATCCACGGTAAATATTTCCATTGCATAGACATAGCGTGCGACACTCTCTTTAAGACCCCTTTTTATAATTTTGACTAAGTGTCTATCCGCCATGGGCTTGCTGAGTCTTGATGCTAGTCTCCGCATGTGGTGGATGTAGTCCTCTACGCTCTCTCCGGCCTGCTGTTCCCGTTGCAGGAGCTCGTGCATCCGGTCATGCTCCGTTTGGTGGCTGCGGAATCGGTCATGCAGAGCCTGACGCAGTTGTATCCAGCTAGTGACTGTGGAGTGCCTTATGTGTATCCAGTACCACTCTCTCGCCCTCCCGGCAAGCAGAATGTGGAAAGTGCGCAGGATTTCCGCACATGGACACCGATATTGCCTCTGCAGGAAGATAAAGTCTTCCACGGAGTTGTATCGGTCCTCTGCGTCGAAGGATAATCCCCACCACTCTACTCGGGCGTAGGGATTCGGATGCGGAACATTCGCGTATCCAGTCTCGCCGCGTGGATAGTCTGGTGCTGGGTATTCATTGGGTGCCATTATGTTACGGACTGCTTTTGTTCGATAGAGCCGCGCCAGCTAGCTCAGCAGCACTAGGGGAGGGGTTTTTTCTCCAGCCCTGCTATTGATAACCATCGGTATTTACACAAAAGACGCATCCATGAAAACAAGGTAAACATTTTAAAACATTTGGATTTGTTTACCGGCACAGCTACTCTACGAGGGACAACCAAACAACAAAACAACAGCCATTGGTGACAGCCAAGTCACCGAGTCCCCTCCCTGCCATGTGATACGCCTGCTCAGGAGTTTCGGAGAATCCCCCAAGTCGGCGAGCCCGTTCCTGGCCAACTAAGGCCGCGCCATCTCCCCTAGGAAAAAGTGCTTAGCAGTTCATCATTTTACAAAGTACATTTATTCCTATTTTTCATACCCTACCATCCTACCCACGTGGACCTAACATTCAGACAAACTACTAACGTATAACCTAAAACTAATAACAATGATTTTTTAAATACTTATAACTAATAGGACGTTTCTTTTTTCTTTAACTACCGTTGCTGCTATACTGCTCGTCATGGACGGGAGTTGTACGTCGTGGGAGGACAATATGGGCTCTGGCAGATCCCCGCAAGGAACAGGTTCACCAGGTAGGCGTTCATTGCGAAAGGTCCAGTGTATCGCTGCTGTTTATTTATTTGCAGATCCTATCTGCGCCGACCGCTCACTCAAATGTGACTGACGATTCGGCCGCCCTTGAAGAAGATGTTGGCGGTCATATGCCTAGGCATCTACCGACGGGTCAAACGGCGCTTGACAAAACGGGAACCTTGGGTGAGTGACCGATTTGGCTGTAAACAGGCCCAAGGCCTCGTAAAGGCTCGTACTGCTTGCTCCGTTGGCAGATGTTGTTCATACCAGGGCAGCTGTGTTCATCGATATATGTTTATCGGAACCAAAACGAACACAGCCGGTTCGCAGAATGCAACAAATATTCGACGGTGCACATATAATTATTATTTAATAATTCATATTTTAGGAGCAGTAAAAATTATAACACCATAAAACGCAATTAAATAAATATTAATTTTGATATCACGATATATTGTGAAAAAAAATACCGATATAATGCTCACACCGCTGATTGCAGTCTTTCGCGCGCTACGAAATTGCGGCGATAAATTATTGACAACGTATCGAAATTGATGCAAGTGGTACCGCTGCAGTGTTATGATTAATTTGTAGCTTGCAATTAGGATCGTACAATTAGATAGTTTTACTCGAAATTTAAATCCAAATAAAGCGAAATTTTTATTGCGAATTTTAATTAATAACTTATAGTTAAAAACTCGTGGCGATTTGTGTTTTCTTATTAAAAACTTTTATTAAAGTTGCACGCTGAAGGTATATTGTGTTTTGCGAGTACTTGCGGAATTCTTTCGTATTAGTTGTTATTTAAATAAAATAATAATGAAATTAAAAATAATAATATTCAACTTAATAAAATTGCTTTCATAAAAAATATTAAATACAAATACAAACTTGTATTTATCATGGTTTTTATATAGTACTATAATCCGTGGCCTTAACAGACAGCACCAGACACATTTGTTTATTATTATTTTATATATTTTGATATATTTAAATATGAAGACACATTTTTCTCACAGTTAAAAGGTATGCCAATGGGTTCCCAGCTTCACCCGTAATTGCAGACATTATCATGGAGGAATAATTGACAAACACGTTGGAAAAATTAAAAAAAAAAACCACGACTATTAACAAAATATGTTAATGAACTTTTTGCGATTACAAACTCCGAGCGCAAGACTGCAAAAAGCGGTGTGAGCAGTTTTTTACGGTATTTCATTATAAATTTTGAATTGGCCAATATCGATAACTTGCCATTTATCGAGTAATCAAAATTAATATTTATTTAATAGCTTTTTATAGTTTTGTATTTTTTACTGACCCTTAAATATGAATTATTAAATAATAATCATATGTGCACGTAAGCATATTATAAATATTATGATTATATACACAAGCATGTAAATACTTGCATACATTCATATTCATTTACCACGCCACCTATTGGTTGAGTATTAGTATATATTTATGCATATGTATTTTCGGTAATTGACATGTGCATGGAAAAGAAGAGTGGAGAAACAGATCGCGCTTCGCGCTCGCATCGTTTGTCTTTTTCTTTCCTACGCAAGTAATTTAGTTCTGACATCATCCACAACTTCTTTGCTGGTCGAAGGGTCGAAATGGTTATCTAATAACTTCAGTGTTTATTGTCCGATCGGATTGCAATTTGGTGGTTTGTAGGGGGGTTGGCGTGTAATTCCAAATTGAAAATAAACTTGATCTGCGTCTGGTATACAGGAATCTTCATGCTAAATTTGGTGTGCCTAGCTTTTGTAATAGCTGAGATCGGCGCGTTCATCCAGACAGACAGACAGACGGACAGAAAGACGGACATGGCTCAATCAACTCGGCTAGTGATCCTGAGCAAGAATATATATACGAGGGTCGTTTGATAAGTCCGTGACTTTTTGAATAAAATATATTTTTTTCGTCAAAGAAGCGTTTTATTTCTCAACATAATCTCCTTTTAGCTCTATACATTTAGTCCAGCGTTTTTCCAATTTTTTTATTCCTTCCAAATAATAGGTTTTCTCAAGGCCCTCAAAATAGTCGTTTGTTTCTGTGATGACCTCTTCATTTGACCCGAATTTCTTACCGCCGAGCCATTTCTTCATGTTTGGAAACAAAAAATAGTCACAGGGGGCTAAATCTGGAGAATATGCTGGATGGGGTAGCAGTTCGTAGCCCAATTTATGAAATTTTGCCATGCTGACTACACACGTGTGCACCCGTGCATTGTCCTGATGGAACAGCACTTTTTTTTCGCCAAATGCGGTCGTTTCTGCTTCAAATCAATATCGAATCTGTCCAAAAGCTCTGAATAATATTCGCCGGTGATCGTTTTACCCTTTTCAAGGTAATCGATGTGAATGATACCTTGTGCATCCCAAAAAACTGTGGCCATGACCTTGTTGGCCGACAGACCCACCTTGGCCTTCTTTGGTGCACGTTCACCCGGAGAAACCCACTGTCTTGATTGTTCTTTGGTCTCTGGTGTGGTGTGGTGGATCCATGTTTCGTCTACGGTAACGAAACGGCGCAAAAATTCGTTTGGATTGCGGTTGAACATCGCCAAACACTCCTTTGAAATGGTCACACGGTTGCGCTTATGGTCGTGTGTGAGCAATCGCGGCACCCATCGCGCGGAAAGCTTTTTCATGTCCAAATATTCATGTAAAATGTGATGTACCCGTTCAGTTGAGATGCCTACAGCCTCAGCTACCTCACGCACTTTCATTCTCCGATCATCCAATATCATTCCATGGATTTTGTCGACGATTTCTGGCATGACGACCTCTTTTGGGCGACCTGAACGTTCGGCATCACTTGTACTGGTACGACCACAACGGAACTCAGTAAACCATTTCTTAACCATTGAAATTGATGGTGCAGAGTCCCCATAATATTTATCAAGTCTTTCCTTGGTTTCGGTGATGGATTTTTTACGCAAAAAATAATGCTTAATTAGCACACGAAATTCACTTTTTTCCATTTTCGTTAAAATTCACGAGATCGTCTGCTTTCAATGCCTATAAAACGCAAACTAAGAAACGCAGCTTTCTCAAAATTTTACAGTCAGCTGTTAATCGATAACTGCTGACAGGAGCAGTGTTGTATTTAGAGCAGGTGCGCGGCAAATACAAAAAGTCACGGACTTATCAAACGACCCTCGTACTTTATGGGGTCTCCGACGCCTCCTTCTGCCCGTTACATACATTTGCACAAAGTTAGTATACCCTTTTTTGACCATTTTCAATGGTCGAAGGGTATAAATATAAAGAAACACCAAGAGAAACTACAAATAGACAATTGAAATCATATAGATCTCTAATCCATGTACCTACGTTATCAGAACGATTAATGAGAACTGATTGTTACAATAATACAGAAATACAAATAGCACATAAACCGTTTCACACATTAAAACATTTCTACAATAATACTAAGTCCAATATAGATCCACAAGACAAAGTCAATGTAATTTATAAAATTCCTTGCAGTGGCAACAGTACGGAAACATGCAATGGTGTATACGTAGGAACGATAAAACTAAAATTGAAAACAAGATTATAACAACACAAATCTGATTTTATATTACGACACCAAAGTACAACACAAAAAACAGCTCTTATGTCCCACTGTGCAAACAAACATCACTCTCCGAATTTTGACTCAACAACAATATTACAACAAGAAGAACACTATGCTAAACGCTACACTCTCGAAATGCTACACATAATAAACACACTAACACAAAATAGATTAAACTACAAAACGGACACAGAAAACTGCGCTCACATATACAGACATTCACCTATTAAGCCATTTAGGAACTCCGCGCCCGCAATCCAATTTTGTACATTTTGTGTTTTAGCCCTGAAGACGTTTACCGACGTGTAACCGATCTGATTGGGTTTTACCGGGTTTTCCCCAATCCTTTGCAGCAAATGTTGGATCGAGAATTCTTGTTGCGTTATCCCCAGCCTAAATTTAAAAATATATATTTTTAATTAATTTAAATTTTTGACTCATTTAGTTGACGTTAAATAAATAAAATAAATAAAAATAAATAAAATAAACCGAAATATATTGGAAAAAAGAAAATATTTAGCCACCAATATGATAATTTAATAATTTTTGTAATTTTTTCCCTTATTTCATTACATACGCAAATGTACATAAATATATATTTATACAAATATGTTCAAAAAATAAGGTTACTTTTCAAATTTCGCGGGCAATAAACTTTCGATTATCAATTTTTTTGTTTTGTTATGTTGGTACACTATTCCCGAACATCTGTTCCAAGATTCAAGTGAATGGCATTTTTTGTTTGGTTGTGAGAGGCGTAAAGGTTATAAGTGTTTTACGTGCTCGGCGATTTTTGCTATCGAAAAATATGGATCAAAGGATTTGCATAAAATTATGTGTAAGAAATAAAATAAAGTGCTCCGAAACACGGCGAACGCGGCATACGGTAAAACTGCAAGAAGCAATACGAAGCAAACGTCTAGAATTGTTGAAAAAGAATTCATGGCGTTTGCATCACGACAATGCCCTTGCTCACTATTCTTTGCTTGTGAGAGATTTTTTGGCAAAAAACAACACCATAATTATGCCTCAGCCACCATATTCACCGGATTTGGCCCCATGTAACTTTTTCTTGCTTCCAAAACTAAAGAGACCTATGAAAGGACGAAGGTTGCACCGATTGAGGAGATAAAGACTGCATCGCTGAAAGAGCTCAAGGCTATACCCAAAAGTGCTTATGGGAAGTGCTTTGAGGATTGGAAAAACCGTTGGCATAAGTGCATTGTATCTGAGGGGGATTACTTCGAAGGGGACAACATAAATATTGATAAATAAATAAATAAAATAAATATTTTTTCTTAAAAATATGAAGTCACCTTACTTTTTGAACACACCTCGTATACAGTACACAGAAACACAGCAATTAAACTTGACATTTGACATTTACATCCTTCGTCCAGTTCAACAAACAATTAAATTAAATTCCTCTGAATTGGAAATTGAGAATGGGCAACTGGTATTATCGGCTTACTGTTTTCGGTTCTCGAATGACCGACAAAACAAGAAACGGGGGGCGTTAGATAGATAAGAAAAAAACTGGCATGAAAGCTGCAGTGGGCTGTGATCGACTGTGGTGTACACTGCAGAATTTGTTTTTTTTTTTTCTTACTATTTCTTAAACGAAATTTGTTAAATGGACTAGCGTACTATTACCCTTTTTGGACAACTTAATCTAATCTATATCAATTTAAATGATTCCTAATAATGAGTGTTAAAGAAATGGAGTGATTAGATAATAATATTTAGCAGGATTTATGTCCAGTTCCGGTCAATCAGGTCTTGAGGGTGGTGGCGTTTCAGTCTTTTTCTGGTTTTTGTCCGATGGCTTTGGGCTGCGATACTCAGTCGCCTAACTAGGCTATTGAGATGAGATTCCAGTCTATCATTGTACTTTTTCGCAATCTCCTGAATCCTGTCCCCAATTTTTGGCATCTTCAGATCGAGTTCAATGTCTCTGGTCTTCATGTACCCACGAGCGCCTGTGATCTTTCTCAGAGTTTGTAGACCTTGGTCTTAAAGGAGTGCTGTATCACCGTAATATGCCAGCTTCCTGGACAGTATCAAATATTCAAATTCTGTATTTACCATATTTTGTGTTGTATATTTTGCCAGAGTACAGTGTAGAAGTCAGTCAGTTTGGGAGGTCCAAGCAGGCAATATGGCGCCGCCTGTTAACCATCATTGTCTGCATCCGCATTCGCATCCGCATTCGCATCCGCATTCGCATTCGCATCCGCATTCGGACTCGCATCCGCAATCGCATCTGCCTGTCACACTAATTTATGCGACTATCAACGAATCGTTCAGCAGTGACCAGCAACATCTGTGGGTTATTATATATATATTATAAAAGATGGAGTCTCCCAGCGGAGAAGGCGCGAGGCACTGCGACCATGAAGATCTTTTGTACATAGAATGCTCTCCCTATAATGACAAAAGCTGTTCTGCTTCCCTAATGAAGCATAACAGATCTTTCGACGAGGAACGGACAATGTGCTCGGGACTTGCGATTTCCACGTGCAGATGTTTCCTCCTTGTCCATACCAAGGCCGGACAGTCACATAAAATGTGTTTGGTAGTTTCGTCGTCCTCTTTGCATCCGAGGACAAGCGCATTTTAGTGAGGTGATATTTCACCAAGGGGTGGCCACTAAGGAGCCAACAAGGAGGTAGAGATCTCTCCTAGAGAGTAGCTTGGTCCTTCGATCAACTGTGGGATTGGTGAGCTCTTTAGCCTGCCGCATCCCTGGTTGGAAGAACCAGTAGCGTTCGGTCAATCTTCCAGCCCAGTTTTTCACCAAGGAGGAGATAGTTGACCACCCCACGCCACAGAAGGGTTCGGGGCCAATCAGGGGGGCTGATGACCCAGCCCTCGCTAGTTCGTCCGCCAGCTCTTGCCATGGAAGCCAGAATGTCCAGGTACCCAAATTAGGGTAACTTTATTCTTATTCGACAGACTCTGGAGACAGTTCCAGCAGTCAGCCACCATACGCGAGCCTACTCTTTTTGTGGACAGGGCTAGTATGGCCGCTTGGCTGTCCGAGAAGATGTATATGTTCGCTCCTCTAATCCCCTTCTCAAGGATAAGACGGCAGCAGAACTCGATCGCGTGAACCTCTGATTGGAAAACTGTGGGCCAGTTGCCCATAGCAATCGAGGTTTTGGAGTTGGGACCATATATCCCAGCTCCTACCCCCTGATCAGTCTTTGACCCGTTGGTGCACCAATGTATACCATTGGGGTCTCTGATGAGGTTGCCAGAATCCCAGTCCCTACGGTCCGGGATGAGGGTTCTAAATTTTACACCAAAGAAGAGTTCCTTGGTCATAGAATCTGTTCTGGTGCAGATCTCTAAGCCAGGAATATCTTTGATTAAGCTAGCATGCCCTGATTCGGTAGCTAGAAGCCCAGATTGAAGCTTTATTCTAAGAAAGCTCATAGCAGAAACTTCTTTTATGCGAATGTGCAGCGGAGTCAGATTCAAAATAGATTCCATTGCTGCAGTGGGACAGGTGCGAAGTGCACCCGTCAAGGAGAGGCAGAGCAGCCTATGCAGTTTCGTGCATTTGTTGATGGCAGTTACCTGCGTAACCTTAGGCCACCAAACAATAGCAGCGTAGGCTACGATCGGTCTTACCATCATCTCAAATAGCCACCGGATGGTGCAAGATTTGAGACCCCAGATTCTACCGAAGAGTCTTCTGCATGCCCACATGGCATGAGTAGCTTTTGATACGGTGTTGTGTAGGTGGAGTTCCAATTTAGTCGTTTATCAAGGGTTACCCCTAGATATTTGACTTCATTGGAAAGTTTCACGGGAGAGCCGCCAATGTGTAATTGACCAATGTCAATGTCCAGGGTAGAGGAGATAATCCGGTGTTTGAGCATGGCGTCAATCCACCGGATTATAGGACGGGCGATGTTCCTGCGCTCAAGCGCAGCAGAGATAGACCCGTAGCCGATGCTATCGAAAGCACCCTCTATATCAAGAAAAGAGCACAAAGCAATGTTTTTTGATAAGAAGGCTTTTTCAATTTTACCCACTAATTTGTGGAGAGCGACCTCTGTCGATCTACCGGCTATATACGCGAACTGCGTGGGGAGCAGAGGGTTGTTTTTCTGCAGAGAGCACCGAATGTGCATGTCTAAGAGCCTTTCCGCAGTCTTGAGCAGAATGGAGGTAAGGCTGATCGGCCGATATGACTTAGACTGGTCAAGAGGACGATTCCCCTGTTTGGGAATGAATACCACATTGACTCTCCTCCAAGAGTTGGGTATGTGTCCCCACGTGAGACTAGCTCTAAGAAGGCCGACCAGTGGATCGAGGTTATGATCCAGACTGTTCTGGAGAAGGGCTGGAAAGATCTTACCATGGGGCTTTGAAGGGAGCGAAGGAATCTACAGCCCATTTGACCATTTCAGGATCGAAAATGGTTCCAGATAGACTGGCTCCACGTGAGTCAGGTGACCAGGTGGCGTCAACGTGACTGGAAAGATCTGGGTTTGCCACGGAACCCGGGAAGTGAACTTGTAATAAAAGTTCAAGTGCTTCCCTACGATCTTGAGTGAAAGAGCCATCTGCTCTTTTTAGAAGCCCTATACCATTAGACGATCCTTTGGCTAATACCTTGTGGAGTCTCGCTGCCTCTGACAGAGATTCTATGCTACCACAGTAGCTGCGCCACGTATCGCGTTTGGAGCGATCACAAGCGGCTTGTTGTGGAGGCGGCAGAGGTCCACAAGCCGCTGAACCTCTGCGGGGGGTGCTTCATCCACATCGCCCGGGAAGTAAGCAGAGGCGATCACTACTTCCCGGACTCCATCAGCAGTGGCTACCTCTATAGCTGTTGCCACCAGGTCTCTGTGAATGAAGTTAGTTAGAGGGAAGTGTCTCACACTGTTATTAACCAATATAGCTGTGCGAGGAGCACCTCCCATACGGTCATATACTAACTTACATGATCCGCATGATAGTCCACGGACGAGGCCACCTATTAACAATGGCTCTTGGACGAGAGCCAGGTCAATCTCGTCTTTACAGACGACCCTGCAGAGGGTGGCTGACGCTCCTCTGCCGTGGTGCAGGTTCGCCAGGAGCACCTTAATTGCGCTCCGCATCCTCCTTTAGCGCTTTAAATACAAGGCCACATGCCTTGTCTCCCCGTGAGTCATTGGCACGTATGCCCTTCGGCAGTCTGGCGAAGCTGCTCGGGGGAGGTCGCCTAGCGATCCCAGTCGCGGGAGGTACCCTTGCGGGTAGCTTGCGCCCAGCGTTTATTGTGGGTCGGGCAGGGGCCAGGAGGCGCCCGCTGCCAACCACAGATCTGGTGCGGCCCGTTGGTGGGTTGGGGGCGGAGACCCGGATGGTCGGTGGTTCGGGGAGGGGGGCTCTCCGCGCCACTGCGGCTGCATCGCTGGTGGACGCCACCGGGGCGGCAGCTACTGCCGTGGGGGCAACCTTCGTCGCTTCCGGAGGGACGCAGCTTGGGGGGGGGGAATGGTTGGAGAAGGGGATGGGGGACGGGCAGGAGAGGAGGAGGCTCTGGGGACGGAGTTCTTCAGGAGAAGCTAAACTTGTCCAAAGACGAATTTCACCTTCCCGTAGCACTCCGTCAGAGCCTTGTACGACTCCTCGTCGACCAACATCGCGAGGTGAGTCGTGGTGCCGTTGAGGCTATGCTGGACCACCCGCCATTGCTTCGTTGAAAAGCAGTCTGCATTTTGGATGCCAAGGTAACCCAAAATGGCGGCGGGAGTTAGTTCAGCACTACTGGACTCCTCCAGTAGTTTAATGTCGAGGGAGCTGATGGACCTGATATGTCCAACAGCTCCCCTGACCCAGTCAGCAGTGCGGCTGTCCTCGCACACCAGGAGCAGCCATTCATTTCGGGGTATGCAACCCTCGAAACTCCGATGTGGGATGAAGCAGCAAAGCCTTGGCAATGCTAGCTTCCACCGTAGCCACCTGCTCCGGTGAAAGAAGGTTTTTAGAATCAGCCGACGTGAAGCCCAGTTTCACGCTGCTGTGAGGTGACTTTGTGGACTCCACATGAATCTTTTTGGGCTTCTTTGAAGACCCTTGGGGTTCGAGGACTGTATCGTCAGCGCGCGTCCGTTTGGCCTTGATTTCCACGGGGGGCGCTGCGGCGATAGCTAGAGCCTCCGCTCTGCTTGAACCCTTCGCGAATGCGGCTTTGAATAGTCTTCAATTTTACGAAGGCGTTCAGAGACTCCAGTCGCAGCTTCTGGATCTGAGAGCCTGCTTCCGTGAGACCTGACCTCTGAGAGGCCAGGGAAGCGTCGTCAGCAAGGCTGATCAGGTCAGCGTCAGCTTCCGCGTCAGAGGACATCACCTCGACAAGTTGCTGCCTGCCTGAGCAGCTATTGGACGAGAAGGCAGCACTAGCGAACTCATCGTCCAAGGGAGTTCGTGGCCTGTCCGGGTCCCCTAGAGTACCAGGGCCAAGACCCGTGGTATTGGGGGTGGAAGCCAGTGCTGTTGTTGGGGTCGGCCGTTAAGGCTTCGCTCTGGGTGGATGCTATTCAAGTCGCATCAGACTTATCTTGTTTTTGAAAACCATCCATACTTTGGACCCACGAGTAGGCGGGAAGGGAAGGTCGCCCACGGCATAGCCCGCGTACCGTGGGAGTCCGCATACTAACGACCGGGCTACCCCCCGGCCATGCATCCCTTGGCGTATGCTGTTGCGCCTTGGATTGGGGTGATTTATAAAATCACAATCTTCGCCTGACTACAATTAGTCACCACCCCTGCTGACTATATTATACTAACCCACGCTAACGTCCATGGCCCCAACTTAACCCCCATCGAGGCCACAGTTGACGCTCGGATAGGACAATGCGCAGTTATAAATAAATCAGGCAAGTCTTGCGATTTTTCGTGTAAATATCGAGGTACACCTGTGAATGATGAAGGCAGTATAACCAAATGCCCAATACCGTTGCGGTGTTCATTCGCCTGTAAAGCATCTTGAAGATGAACGTAATTTTCAGCTCTCAATTTAGTTTGATTATTACGGATGTACACCAATCTCTCAGATTCAATTTTCGCATGTTGATCTACCAAGTATTGGTTTGTTAACATTCCATATCTAAGCAAAGTATTGAAATTGTTACGTCTTGCCATTATACGGAATCAATAGTTGTTCATACATGACACTGTTTTACGCAGAGGTGTACCACCGATTGGGTCCAATTGAAAAATATTAATGGCATAACCATTTTCTCCACGACATAGCATCAAAGGATATTGTAAGCTGTCATAAGATCTGTGTAACTCTGAAATTTTTTGCAAATTATCATCACGACTATGCAATACAATATCTCTTTTGTCAAATTGCTGTCCAGCTATCACCACTGCTACTTCACTCGTGGAAGGCGCATTGTATCGTCCTCTGTGTTCTCCAACAGGAACTTTATTTGCATGGATTACGACATTAAAGTCAGGAGTATCTGCTGGAACACTCTCAATCGCAGTTTTGAAAGAATGTATGTAGCAAATATGAGAATGTAACATATCTTGGAGAGATCTAATCAAATCTCTATCAATTGGCTTTGCAACACTTAAACACCGCGTAGATGCTTGTGTATCTGGACCTGCAATAAAATATATTTGCAGAAATTTGTGATCATCGGGTCGGAGTGGTAGCAAGCTTCCAGATAAGTGGTACAGTTGCCTTGAATTTTAAATGTAGGCATGAACCGTCGCTCAACGACTTGTTTACTCTTAAAAGAGGTCATTTGAAATGCGTTATTATAACGGCGTATATTGCGCATGAATTGCTTGGATTTCTAATGATCGCCCGTAAGAGAGTGAAGTGGTTCAGGTGGAGGGAGAACCTCTTCTAATTTGACTGTTCCTTGTAAGCAACACATGCCTTTCGATTCGTCCTTGAATTTAAATACCAAGCAATGTTCACACACTACTGACACAGTACCTATTGATACTCTACGATCGTCCTTGTAAGAAATCGAAGGATCGTAATTCATGGCAGAATTTTCTTTATTCACCCATGAATTAGTAACTCGGGCTGATGATTCTCTGGCTCTCTGTATTCGCTCTATATCTATCCCGAAGCTGACTGAGGCGAGAATCACGTTCCGTTGAAGATTCTTCATTTCTTGCTGAACGTATTCACTGTACTACGACCTATGTTCGAACGACGACGTCTTCCAGAAATGACTTTATAATTTCTGTACAAAAGTTACTCTGTTCTATATGTATGATTACCTATGCACAAATTGCCATACTATTAGTATGTGCCGCAGTAAAAAATATCTAAATTCTTACCATTTAGAAAGAAAAGATAATCAACAATCATACAAAACAAAAGATTCCTATTCTATTCTATTCTATCCTTGGACCATTGAAAATGGTCAAAAAAGGGTATACTAACTTTGTGCAAATGTATGTAACGGGCAGAAGGAGGCGTCGGAGACCCCATAAAGTATATATATTCTTGCTCAGGATCACTAGCCGAGTCGATTGAGCCATGTCCGTCTTTCTGTCCTTCTGTCTGTCTGTCTGGATGAACGCGCCGATCTCAGCTTTTACAAAAGCTAGGGACACCAAATTTAGCATGAAGATTCCTGTATACCATACGCAGATCAAGGTTAATTTCAATTTGGAATAACACGCCTACCGCTCCCGCAAACCGCCAATTTTGATTTACATGGCGAATTACTCATTTCTTAACGTTCTGCTTTAGAAAATATATAGATAAATACTATATGAACTAATCCTCCAAATTGCAATCCGATCGGACAATAAACACTGAAGTTATTAGATAAACCATTTCGACCCTTCGACCAGCAAAGAAGTTGTCTATGACGTCAGAACTAAATTACTTGCGTAGGAAAGAAAAGGACAAACGATTGGAGCGCGAAGCGCGAGCTGTTTCTCGACTCTTCTTTTCCATGCACATGTCAATTACCGAAAATACATGTGCATAAATATATACTAATACTCAACCAATAGGTGGCGTGGTAAATGAATATGTGTGGCAGCACTGCAGTATTCAGCCCTGATTATGCTTCAGCCCTGGTATTGCTATCGAAAAGAGAGGTTATCGCGATCTCAACAAAAGACAGACATTGTGAAATTACACAAAAGACATTGTTAATCTAATTATTAAATAAATACGCAATAAGAAACACTTGAATTGTTGTTCTTAATTAATAAACATTGTGGCAGCAACAGCTAGCCACAAAATGGTGACCCCGACATGATTAACTTCATTAAATAAAATAAAACTAAAAAGCCGCATCTCAGCGCAACAAACACAAATAAAAAAGCACATGTTCAATACACCAAAAGCAACCGGAGCCGCGGCGCCGGCATATCCAACAGTTCCTGTAGCAAAAGAATTAAAAGTAGCTGAAAATATGGATCTTCGAAGCATTTCTCGAGCTGCTCAAGCAGCAGCTGAGGACAATTCTGTATCGTCAATACACACGCTGCGATTTCCACAATTAATGTCTTCCGACCCGGAACTATGGTTCACACAAATAGACGCCCTGCTGCACATCAACAACATCAAATCTGATCTATCGAAATACTACACCATTGTCATATCCCTTGATCAACCGACACTTCGCCAAGTTTCTGATGTTGTTAATGAAAATGGCAAGTACGAAAAACTCAAAAAAGAATTAAACACTCGCTTTGGTGAATCTCGTGAAAAGCAACTCGTCAAACTGTTAACTGGCATCGAGCTTGCCAACAAGAAACCTAGTCAGCTGTTGCGCGAAATGCGTGATCTTGCAGACACATCAATGTCAACTGAAGGACTAACTACGTTGTGGCTTCAACGCATGCCAGACAACATTCGCTGCATCTTGGCGGCTTGCAAATCAATGGACTTGGAATCTTTGGTTGAGGCAGCAGACCGTGTCTTGGATAATTCACCAACTCCACTGTTTTGCGAATCAATTGGAAAATCCAACAACAACTCTCTTGACGGGCGCATTCTTGCTTTAGAGACCACCATGCAACATATTGTCCAGCAGCTTAACCAAATTGCTCTTAACACAACTTCGAATATACCGCAACGCAACTCTCGCAGCCGTGATCGTTCCAATTCCTCAAGTTCTAGGCAACAAAAAGTCTGCTATTACCACATCAGATTTGGATTAGCATCAAAGAAATGTCAACAACCATGCGAATTTGGGGGAGCAGCCAAAACTCAATCGGAAAACTAAAATCGCTGTCAACTATTTGTGCAACGGCTGGCAGTATTCAAAATATTATTGAAAAACGATTGCACATCTTTGATTTCACATTTTTAGTCGACTCTGGATCTATAATTTTTTTTTTTTTTTTACATTTCTTCTTATTTATTGAATCTTCTCAGTTTATGAGACTAACAAAAAGTTTACAAATCTTAATCTATTTTAGAATACAATTTTTTTATTTAATTTGAATTGTTGTTTAGCGGCTCCGAGAAGTTACAGCTGGGCAGATTGGTCAAATCGCTGCAGTCTAGGTTAGGTCTAGGTTAGGGTGAGCGTCGAGCTTGTTCAAGTATTTGATCCTTTTGTTAAGTATTTCATCTACGACTAGGTTGATTTGCAGGTCTCTATGTATGTTCTCGTTACGGAGGTACCATGGGGCTCCAGTTATAGTGCGCAGGATTTTTGTTTGTGCTCGCTGTACTACGTTTAAGCTGCTTTTTGACGCGCATCCCCATAGCTCGGAGCCGTATGTCCAGATGGGCTTGATCACCGAGTTGTAGATGAGTACCTTGTGCTAGTTTAAGGGGGGAGTGGGCGTTGATTAGCCAGTGGAGACTAGCTGCCTTGAGCTTCATATTTGTAGTTTTTGCTTCAATATGCCTACGCCATGTGAGCCGCCTGTCTAGGTGCACTCCCAGGTACGTCACCTCGCTAACTTATGGAACTGGTGTGTTGTGTAGAAGTATAGTAGGGCATGTTTGTCGGTTGAGCGTGAATGTTACGTGTTTGCTCTTGTCCTTGTTGATACAGATGCGCCAGTCTGCAAACCATGTTTCCACGAGTAGTAGGTGTCGAGATAGTTGCGCAGTTGCTTCCATTGGAGATCTGGATCGGCTGAGGATCGCAGTATCGTCGGCGAACGTGTGGGTAGTTAGTTGGGAGTTTGTAGGTATGTCCGATGTAAACAGGAGATAGAGGACAGGGCCCAGGACGCTACCTTGGGGGACGCCAGAGTTGATGTTATGGTCGTAAGACATACTGTTGTTGCATCTAACTGCGAAGGTGCGCTTGTAGAGGTATGTCTCCAACAGCTTGTGGGTGTTTTGAGGCAGCAATTTCTGGATTTTGAACATAAGACCGTCAAGCCAGACTCTATCAAAAGCTTGAGCTACATCCAAGATTAATGCAGAGCAGTATTCACGGTTTTCAAAGGTAGCGCGTATTTCCGTTGTGATTCGGTTCACCTGCTCAATGGTTCCATGCTTCTTTTGGAATCCGAATTGATGCGTAGGAATGATGTCATGGAGATTTATGTAAGGCATAAGACGTAGCAGAAGCACCTTTTCAAAAAGTTTGGAAAGGGTGGTTAGCAAACTTATTGGCCTGTAGGATGCTGGTGACGTTTTATTTTTTTCCTGGCTTGGGAACCATTATTACCACTGACTTTTTCCATTGAGTAGGAATATATCCTAGCTTAGCAATTCCGTTGAAGAGTTTGCAAATCAGGTTCAGCGCACATCGGGGCAAATAGCTGATCATCATGGAAGTTATCATGTCGTGTCCAGGTGATTTTCCAGGGTTTAATTCCTTAACCGTCTTCGCTATTTCATCTGGCCGGAAGACCATTGGCTCCAGCGGTGCGCAATTGCTACGTGACAAGGGGAGGATGAAGGTGTTTGTAGGCGGATTAGGCTGAAACACTTTTTGCAGGTGGTCAGCAAAAGTGTGAGCTCTTTGTTCATCGCTTCGGGACCAGTTTCCATGGGCATCTCGCAGTGGTGTGACAGTCTCTGTTGGTGCCTGGTGGTGTCGGTGGGCTTTCCATAAGGAGTGTTTTGTGCTGGTTGGTGAGAGCTGCTCGATGTACTCGTAATGTGCCTTTTCTTCCACTAGCTTGAGTGTTCTGGAGAGCAAACGCGTAACTGCTTTCAGTTTTTGCTTCAAGGTCGGCGATCGGTGTTTTTGCCACTCTCTGCGCAAGCGTCGTTTTTCAAGCACCAGTTTCTCGATATCTCTGTTTGTTTGGTTGTATCTCATAGGAGCAGGTGGGTCTGGTGGAGTAGAGACTTGTGCTGCTGCAACTAGGGTCGAACAAGCGAGCCGTTCAGGTTATCGATGTCTGTTTCGGTGTTTGGCAATCCTGAGTCGTCGATATGAGAGCAGACATATCTTGAATATTTGGCCCAGTTAGTATGTTTATTTGTAAGCCTATAGGGCTTCTCAATTAACCGGGGCTGCTGTAGAAAGCTAAAGATGACAGGAGAGTGATCTGAGGACAAGTCTGGAAGTGACTCTGCTGTTATGAGGTGCTGGGGAATTCCTTTGGTTATAGCGAAGTCAATGAGGTCAGGAAGCTTCTTTGGGTCTGCAGGCCAGACGTAGTTTAGCTTTCGGTTTGGTTTGATGATTGCATTGTAAAGCTGCTTCCCTTTGGGCGTGACCAGGCGAGATCCCCAGTGTGTGTGTTTTGCATTGTATTCCCCTGCTGCGACAAAGCGCTCTCCTAGCGTTATAAAATATTCCATGAAGTTGTCTTCTGTAAGTGTGAACCGCGGAGGGCAGTATACTGCTGCAAGTGTGATAGGGCCATTTCTGGTCTGTATGCTGATCGACGTGGATTGCAGACAGTTTTTTTCAAACGTGTTCTGAGGATAGTGCTTTAGCCGAGATCTTATTAATATTCCAGTACCCCCATGGGCTTTGCCATCTGGGTGGTTAGTGGAGTAGAATTTGAAACCAGGAATTTGGAAGTTGTGTTTATTTGTTAAGTGCGTTTCGGAAAGTAACATAACATCAATATTTTTGTTGTTAAGGAACTGTGCTAGTTCCAGCCTGTGCTGTGAGACGCCATTGGCGTTCCACGTAGCTATTTTTAGGGAAGCCATTATATTGATTTTCTGGATACGAGCAGCTGGATCAGCGTGTTCTGGTTCTTCATAAGCTCTTGCAGAGTGGTTTGCATAAATGACATGAACTTCTCCAGGCTTTGTTGGAGTGTAGACATCATCGCTTCCAAGCTACTTGGCGGGTACTTGGGTGGGAGTTGGTCCTTTGGTGAGGCGATTGGTGGGTGGAGGTTGCTCGTGGCTTCTAATGCTGAAGTAGAAGTTTTGGCGCCTGACTTCAGAGCACTTGCATATGAGGTGTTTGAGTCAATACGTGAAGTAGGCTGGTGTTGCGTATGGAGGGTGGTTGATGATTGCGAGTTAGAGTGGGACCTTGGCGACGGCAAGCGCTTGTAGAGGCGATTTTTAGGCTCTTTGAAGACTAAGCAGCCGCGCCAGTTTGCTGTGTGATTCTCACCGCAGTTGCTGCACATCTTAACCGTAATGTCTTCCTTGTTTTTTGTACAATTCGCAGTACTGTGCGGCTCGCTGCAGACAACGCAGATTGACCTCAGAGTGCAGTAGGCCTTGGTGTGGCCATATTCTTGGCAGTTTATGCACTGCACTGGTTGGTTTCTTTTGTGTGGCTCTTCCACAGTGATTCGACGGTGGAGCAGGAGTTGTAGCTTGTATATCGGGTGCACTTCGTTTCGCTTGACCATTTTAGCTTCAGGCTCCAGCTCTACTTTGAAGAGTGGCTGAGGTTGTTTGTTCCTGTTCAGGATGTTAATCACTGATTTGGCGTAAAAGTTTTTAGCTTTTAATGCCTCAGTAATTTCATCAGGCGTCACAGTGAGTTCAATTCCTTTTATTACAACTTGGAGTCCCTTGGCGCTCTTAAGTTGGTATGTGTAGTAGGTTTTCCTAGCATCGTCCAGATATTTTGTTACAGCCCGGTGGCCAGCTTCGGTTTGTGTTTGGATCCTGGTTTCGCTGATTTTTCCTTTTGTTAGGGGTACGACATGGAAATTGTTCTCACCAATGAGCGCGATTATTTTGCTGACCAGTGCAGTTGTAATATGCTCGCGGACGTAGATTGGCGGCGGTTTTGGACTCTTCGTCTCCATTTCTGGCTCGTCGATTTGATTCGCTGAGGTGTTTTCAAGGAGAGAGAATCTATTTGAGTATTGTCCCTCGCTATTAGAAGCGTTGTTGCGGTTCATTTTCGACTTGTTGCCGTCCCCTTTATTCAGCGGGCTCAGCTTGTGCTTGATCTGTATGTACCGATCGATACCAGTTTGCACCAGTTGCGCTGCTCGAGTTTGTTTTAGTTCCGTTTCGCTGTTGTTTTTGTTTTCGTTGCTACAACTGGGTAGCGAGAGAGTCTTAGGAGGCTTTCGGGTTGACGTCGTCGGCTCAGCAGAGATAGTTTCGGCAGTTGTCGTTGTGCAGAGCACCGAGGTAGTTGTTGTAGAGAGTGTGGGCGCGCTAGTAGTTGACAGAGAGGTCACAGTACTAGTAGCTACAGAGCTTACCGGGATTGGCACTTTCCTGGGAAAAGAGGGGACCTGAAAAGTATAAGGGAAATTATTTTTATTTAAAAAAAAAAAAAAACGCGGCGTCCACCACGGGGGGGGGCACGCGGGGCGGCCCCCCCAAAAAAAGGCCCGGGTTCGTCGACCTGGTGTTTCAAGTTAGGCTTGTCGGGGAGGGGGAAAAAAAAAAAAAAAAACGAAATAAAAGGGAAAAAAAGGACCCGCCCCCCCTCTTCCTCTTTTTGTCCCAAAAACGAAAAAACCTTGAGACAAAGAGCCCCCGAGTTACCACTACACCTTCAACACTGCCCCGAAACCGTCCAGATTCCACAGAATGACAACGGCATCAAGGGCCACAACAACAACAGCTCAGCAGTCCACATATACAAACTACCACATATTGTGAAATAAGCACATACACATGTTTACACACACACTTTGAGCGCACATGGTCTCGAAAATTCTAGAAACAGATTGCAACATAATAATAATGTTGCATCAGCCTCTAATTGTGCGTTGATTGGTCAGCTTACATTTGTAGCTTTGGAAGGACCGTTACAGCGAGGCGTTGTAGCCGATGCCTAGCGCAGTTTCGGCGTCAAGCAAAGAAGTTTTTGCGACGCATTATTAGTTGCATTTTGATCGTGGTTAGACACACACTTAAAACGGAGCGTTAACTCTAAATGTAATTTTTGAACAAAAAATAAGAAGTCAAACAAAAACATTGTTACTAAATCTCTCTTAAGAAATAAAACATACATAAAAATAATTAAAACAATTGACTACGTGGAGGTACGTCCCATTTATAACTGGCGCAGCCGATAACCAGGAGCGAATGGCATATTCCTGGGAAACAACCTACGACGTGTCTTAAATAAAAATTTGTAAGTAGAGTGATATTTTAAAAGACGCAAGAGTCATTTAACTACACTTAAAAGAAAAACGAAAATTTTTTTTTCACCAAAGAAAATGAAACAAACAAAAAAAATATTATATATATATATATATATATATATATATGTTAAATAATAATAAATATATCAAATAAAAACTAAATATATTAAAAAAAAAAAAAAAAAAAAAAAAAAAAAAATGGAACAAATGAACGAAAGTCAAAAATTGTACGGGGAACACATAACAAGCAGATGCCGCTCTAAATAAGAAGCACTGTAATACAAAACAATCAGATGCCGCTCTAAATAAGAAGCACTGTTATACATAAAAAAAAAAAAAAAAAAAAAAAAAAAACAAGGGGCTACGAACATACATACATACAGAAAGTGACGAGACTACAGATAGAATGCAGCGTAGAAGCAGACAACTGGGAAGTGCTGTGAGAGGTTCGATGCGAACATTATGTTCGAACAAGTCAGTGGTACACGATTGATCACAGTGTTGACATGTAGTGGAGGGAGGTTCCGTCAAGTTGGACGCGAACAATTATGTTCGAACAGGTCACTGATACGCGACGGAACCACAGAAACATACATATTTCAGATCAGCCTACACAAACTAGTGTAAAACTGCAAGCTAGTTACAATCAAACAAGTATTAACCTTACATTAGTGATATACGATACAACCATATCGGTCATTTGGTAGCTGTGTTGTAATCTCTCGACCGCTGTAGTGAGTCGATTGCCTTCACAGAGTCAAATACAATGAAATTCTCATTGGCGACCTTTGAGGCTGTTAGTATGTCATGAATGTGAAAGATAACAAATCAAGAAGTTAAAACGAATCAACACATTAATACAATGTAACCTTGCCTCCGTGTTAAAATATCAAATGAAATATATTCCACACAATACATATATTAATCCAAGTATCATTACAGGTATTGAACGTATAATAAAAGCATTCATCACACACCAAACCACACTGTATATTAAGATAATTATAAGATAATATTAAATGTCAAAAAAACTTAAGCATAAGACTAAATCTACTATTCCTAATTTAACTCGGACTACCAGACAGACAACCAAAAGACCCACCCTTACAGGAAACATAACCGAAACTAACCCAACAGACATAACTACAAGCTCAAGAATGAGTACCCCTTCTCAAAATACATCGGGGTCCGGCATATATGAATTGTCTGCTGGACTCCCAGACGTTATTAAGTACCTTCCGACATACGACGGTAACCCTTACGCACTTAAGAGATTCATAGAAAGTGTAGAAGAGATTTTACTGATGTTTAGAGACACAGACCAAACTCCAAGAGGGAAAATGTATTTAAGAGCGATCAGGAATAAAATAGAGGGCAAAGCGAGTGAATTGTTAGATAGATTGGATACCCCATTAAACTGGGATGAAATTAAGAGGAATCTAACAAGAAAGTTACTAGATAACAGGGACGAACTGACTTTAATAGAGGAACTACATGAGGTTCCTTTTAAAAAGCTGCCAATAACAAAACTGTATGATACCATTTTGGATCTGAAACGGGTATTGACATGCATGGCCGATTCAAAGGAACTATCAGCTTCAACTATTCTAGAAAAAAAGAATTTCTATATGGCTCTTTGCCTGAAAACCTTTATTAAAGGCTTAACCGTACCACTCCGGAATGCAGTCAAAGCTTCTAGACCAAATACGTTGGATGAAGCATTTGATATAGCCATTCAGGAGAGGGATGAGTACTTGCAGGAGAGACGACGGTACCCAGCAAATCAACATAATAATAGTCTTTCAGACTACCAGCAGGGTAGAGGACAGTATAGAGCTCTTCCTTACTCAACCGGGAATCGTTACGGGCAGGACCATCGCTCTAACAACGAGGTTAATGGACATAATAATTTCTCTAGGGCAATTATGCCACCTAAGACCGAATCAATAGATAGTAACTCACGCCAATATAGAGGTGGAAAATCCAATAGTTTCTCACGTCAGACAAACACTAGCAGATTTAATAATCTGGAAGCCTCTTCTGAGCAACCAGCACCACTTCACAATTTAGAGGAAACTGTAAATTTTCAAAGACCAGCCTCAGAGACCAGACAGGGTACCTAAAAAGTTATAAGGATAAACACGGATCGACACTACCCTATATTTTGATTAGTTCACCGTTTGGTAGGAAGTTACGCTTTCTAATCGATACAGGGGCATCGAACTCTTTTATCGATCCTAAATTTGTTCCGCTCCAGCAGAGAGAATCCTTAAGCACAAATACAGTCATTAAAACTGTATTAAAGGAAATTCAGGTCACCGAAAAGGTCGAATACCCAGCATTTTCCGAATTTAATTTAAAAGACACATTTATATTTTTACTCCTCAAATTTCACGAATATTTCGACGGACTAATAGGTCTTGACATCTTATCTACTATAAAAGCAAATATAGATCTTAAAATGTTAATTTTACAAACCCCTGCGGCAACTATTCCCATTCATATTGAACGAAATAGAGCTACGGATATATTTAATATTGAAGCCAGTTCGGGAATGATAGTACAGATACCAGTCGAATGTGAACAGGGACCATTTTTACTTGATTCCGTAGAGTTAGCAGATAATGTTTACATTCAACAAGGACTCTATACAGCTGATAATTACAACGCATGGATAGAAATGGTTAACTATTCTGATCAGGATCAGACGATTTGTTTAGAATTTCCATTATCCACAACCCAATTCATTCAAGAGAAATATGTAGAATTGAACTTTCATTGGTGCGACGAAGACCCCCCAACAGACATGAAAAACGACGCGAATTTTCACAAACGAGTCAATACGGACCACCTTTCTGACGATGAAACAGACCAACTTAAACACTTATGTTTGCAATTTCCCTTCCTTTTTCACGACCCGTCCGATAGATTAACATTCTCAAATACAAACAAACACAAAATAGAAACTACAGACGACATACCCCTGTATGCCAAACCCTTTAGATACTCCTACCAAGAACAAAAAGAGATCAATGACCAAATTCAAAATATGTTAGAACAAAACATAATTAGAGAAAGCCATTCACCTTGGAGCTCACCTGTTTGGTTGGTTCCGAAGAAATCCGAAACACGAGAACAAAAATGGAGATTAGTTATTGACTATAGAAAACTGAACGAAAAAACCGTTAAAGACAGGTATCCCATCCCTAATATTAACGAAGTACTTGATAAAATAGGTAGAGCTAGATATTTTTCGACTTTAGATTTGGCTAGTGGTTATCATCAAATACAAATGGAACCAAAAGATATTCCTAAAACAGCCTTCACGGCGTTGGACGGACACTACGAATTTATCAGAATGCCATTTGGTCTGACAAACGCCCCTGCAACATTCCAAAGGGTAATGAACAACGTTTTAGGTAACTTAAAAGGGAGATGTTGTTTAGTTTATCTTGACGACATAATAGTTTTTTCTGGTTCATTGCAACAACACATATCAGACTTAAAAGAAGTATTCACCAAAATAAGTAACGCCAAATTAAAGCTCCATTCACAGAAATCAAAATTTTTAAAGAAAGAGACAGAATTTTTAGGACACATTGTTACGGACCAAGGTATTAAACCAAATCCGGACAAGATTATCGCCATTAAGAAATTTCCCTTGCCTCGTTCTAAAAAACAAATTAAATCCTTTTTAGGTTTACTAGGCTATTACAGGAAGTTTATTAAAGATATGGCCAGAATAACCAAACCACTTACAGCCCAATTAAAAGGCAATCTAAAGTCTGTAACAATAGACCAGGAATATATTGATACATTTGAAAAATGCAAAACCCTTCTTTGCAATGATCCCCTACTACAATATCCCGACCTTTCTAAAAGATTTATCTTAACAACAGACGCAAGCAACGTTGCCCTTGGAGCGGTGCTATCACAAGGGCCCTTGGGTTCGGACAAGCCCGTCTGTTTTGCAAGTAGAACATTGTCCGATACAGAACGTAATTATGCCACTGTCGAAAAAGAAATGTTAGCAATAATATGGGCAGTTAAATACTTTCGCCCTTACTTGTTTGGAAGCAAATTCGTTATAGTAACGGATCATAAGCCACTTACATGGTTAATGAGTTTTAAGGAACCGACCTCCAAAATAGTTAGATGGAGAATACAATTATTAGAATATGATTACGAAATTTTGTATAAGAAAGGTTCTCAAAATTTGGTAGCGGACGCATTGAGCAGGGTAGAAATCGACATGAACATAAATGATAGTAACTCAATAACAGGGACGTATGGAGATACAGTCCACTCAGCAGACGAACACATGGATGATCACATCCATATCTCAGAAAAACCCTTAAACGATTTTAACTACCAAGTAATATTGAAATATGGTGCTCCTATAGAATCTAAAACTGAAGTTATATTTAAACGAAAAACGAGACAAGTAATTTCTGAACTGTCTTTTACAGAAGAACGAATTACAGATATTTTAAAGAAAACCTTGAAGCCAAACAGGACTGTTGCAATTTTTGCACCCGACGATATTTTTCAACAAATACAAGAGAGTTATAAGAAATACTTTTCAAACAATAACATTTATAACATTTTAAGATGTACTATCTTCTTAACCGATTTACTAGAAACACAGGACCAAGAGTTTCAAATTAACAGCTATCACACAAATAATAATCATAGAGGTACGGACGAAACCGTTGCACACATGAAAAGACAATTCTATTTTCCAAATATGAAATCAAAAATTGCTCAGACTATAAATAATTGCGATGTCTGTCACACCTTGAAATATAACCGCCACCCCCCAAATATTAAATTCCAAGTAACCGAAACACCTACCATGCCCTTAGATATACTACACACCGACTTATATACTATAAACGGAAAATATGTTGTTACTGTCATTGACAAATTTTCTAAGTTTGCCCTTGGATACACAATCCCTACAAGAGACGCAATAAATATAGTGAACGCTATTAGGCGATTCATAGTAGCGAACGGCATACCTAGGAAAATTGTTTACGATCAAGGGGCTGAATACAATTCAAACCTTTTTAAGGATTTTTGCAAACAATATAATATAGAACGGCATGTCACGTCCTTTCAACAATCTTCTAGTAATGCCCCAGTCGAAAGACTACATTCTACACTCACTGAAGTGTATCGAATCATTCTGGAAGAAAAGAAAAAGAGAAAAGTACAGATAGACCACGAGGAGATTCTAACAGAAACTTTCATTACATATAACAACGCTATACACTCGGCTACTAAGCTAACTCCTTATGAACTGTTTTCGGGACGTACACATGTTTTCCAGCAAACCATTAAATTTGACGATGAGCATGACTATCTGCAAAAATTGAACGAATTCCAAAAGACAATATACCCTAAAGTATGTGAACTAGTTCAAAACAACAAGGTTCATAACATTGGAAAGTTAAATCAGGAAAGGAAAGACGCTATCCAGGTAGAAACAGAAGACGTAGTATTTCGTAAGGAAAATAGACGCAATAAGCTTACCCCTAGATTTTCAAAACAGACTGTAAATACTGATGAGGGCGTTACTTTTACTACAAACAAAAGACAAAAAATACATAAATCTAAAATTAAGACTCAATTAGGAAGCAAGTAGAGAATTCCAAATATAACCTGAATAATAACAAACATACATGGATACGATAAACAGAAAACTCAAATTGCTAAAGAAATAAATAATGTAAATAACAAGACTAAATTTTTGGAATGTACGATTAGAATAAACACTGATATAGATTTGACTATGTTACATTTGAATAAAACTGCAGAAACCTTATTAGTGCGAAACTAAAAATAATCCCAAGTTATATTAAAATACAAAAAAAAACAAAAAAATCATGAAAAACCAAATCGAAATAAGAAAATGTTTACAATTTAATTTCCCTAAACGCAATTGAAATAATGATAAAATCTTCGCTATTAAAATACTTATGTTGACATTAGACATTTATCAGTTAACAAACTAATTCATTCCGTACCTATTAATAAGACACAATTATTGTTACACCAAACCGTATAACTTTATAGCGAGTAAGAACACACAAACATTGTAATTTAAGGAAGAATATAATAGAGTTCATCATGTAAATATGGAGAACTGCAAAAAGCTATCTAACCATGAGGACATCGCCAACATCATGACCCCAGAGCTACCGAACTTACTCAACAATCTGTCACAAGCTGGTTTCAATTTCGACAAGCTGATTATGAAGGACTAAATGACAATCTTCATCCCGGCCACTCCACCGTCATACACGATCAGGCCATTCCTTCGCTATGGCCCTCTCTTCAGTCTTGGGGGGAGGAGTTACCACTACACCTTCAACACTGCCCCGAAACCGTCCAGATTCCACAGAATGACAACGGCATCAAGGGCCACAACAACAACAGCTCAGCAGTCCACATATACAAACTACCACATATTGTGAAATAAGCACATACACATGTTTACACACACACTTTGAGCGCACATGGTCTCGAAAATTCTAGAAACAGATTGCAACATAATAATAATGTTGCATCAGCCTCTAATTGTGCGTTGATTGGTCAGCTTACATTTGTAGCTTTGGAAGGACCGTTACAGCGAGGCGTTGTAGCCGATGCCTAGCGCAGTTTCGGCGTCAAGCAAAGAAGTTTTTGCGACGCATTATTAGTTGCATTTTGATCGTGGTTAGACACACACTTAAAACGGAGCGTTAACTCTAAATGTAATTTTTGAACAAAAAATAAGAAGTCAAACAAAAACATTGTTACTAAATCTCTCTTAAGAAATAAAACATACATAAAAATAATTAAAACAATTGACTACGTGGAGGTACGTCCCATTTATAACTCGCGCACTTTTATTTGCTTGTAGATTCAAAATTTAAGTGTAATTTTGGTTACACAAGAATAAAGAATATTTGAAGAAAAAAAAGAAAAAAAAATTTTTTGCGAGTTTGCATCACTTAACCGTCCTCTCGCTTATTTACAGAGTTTATTTATAGTTTTAGTTTCACTGTTGATAACGATGAAAAACTGATAGTTCCCGTAGCACAAAACAAAAAAAAAAAACACGTCTGTTAACGTCTGCGGTTGAACTCTGGATCTATAATATCAGTATTGCCTAAACATTTTCATTCCAACAAGCAACCAGCCAAGCCTAATGATGTACAATTATTTGCAGCAAACAACACAATTATCCCAACATTTGGCACAAAAGTCATGGATCTAAACCTGGGACTGCGGCGCGATTACAAATGGAAATTCATAATTGCTGATGTGAAATCACCTATACTTGGAGCAGATTTCCTCGAGCATTATGGACTTATCCTTGATCTCAAATCGAAACGTTTATCGGATTCACTCACTCAACTGAAAGCCAAAGGAGCAATTTTAGCAGCTAAACAACACAGCATACAGGTCATAAATCCTTCTTCCAATTTTTTTGAACTTGTCAATAAGCACAAGTTTAAATAATTACAAATTACCAACATCAACCAATGTATGCCACTACATAATAACTCATGGCCAACCGGTCGTTGAACCCAAACGTCGCTACACTGGCATAAAACTGGATGTCATCAAAGAAGAATTTACCAACTTACTCCAACTAGGAATTGTACGCGCATTAAGCAGCCCTTGGTCTAGTCCTATTCACCTGGTAAAGAAAAAAACTGGCGGTTGGCGCGCATGTGGAGATTATAGGAAACTCAACGCTTGCACACGGCCTGATCGGTATAGCATACCTTATCTTGATGACGTAACAGAAAGGCTCTACGGAAAAACATTCTTTTCAAAAATCGACATTAAGAAAGCATATTATAACATTCCCATGAACGCAGAAGATATTATGAAAACGGCAGTAAATACTCCAATTGGTCTGTTTGAGTTCACTGTCATGCCATTCGGACTCAGGAATGCCACTCAAACTTTTCAACGCTACATGGACTCCATTTTCCGACAGGATGATTACGTATTCTGCTGTGTCGACGACATACTGATTTTCTCATCCACTCAAGATGAACACTTGCAGCACGTTCAATCTTTAATAGAAAAATTAAAAAAAGCAAACCTTGCTACGAGGGTCGTTTGATAAGTCCGTGACTTTTTGTATTTGCCGCGCACCTGCTCTAAATACAACACTGCTCCTGTCAGCAGTTATCGATTAACAGCTGACTGTAAAATTTTGAGAAAGCTGCGTTTCTTAGTTTGCGTTTTATAGGCATTGAAAGCAGACGATCTCGTGAATTTTAACGAAAATGGAAAAAAGTGAATTTCGTGTGCTAATTAAGCATTATTTTTTGCGTAAAAAATCCATCACCGAAACCAAGGAAAGACTTGATAAATATTATGGGGACTCTGCACCATCAATTTCAATGGTTAAGAAATGGTTTACTGAGTTCCGTTGTGGTCGTACCAGTACAAGTGATGCCGAACGTTCAGGTCGCCCAAAAGAGGTCGTCATGCCAGAAATCGTCGACAAAATCCATGGAATGATATTGGATGATCGGAGAATGAAAGTGCGTGAGGTAGCTGAGGCTGTAGGCATCTCAACTGAACGGGTACATCACATTTTACATGAATATTTGGACATGAAAAAGCTTTCCGCGCGATGGGTGCCGCGATTGCTCACACACGACCATAAGCGCAACCGTGTGACCATTTCAAAGGAGTGTTTGGCGATGTTCAACCGCAATCCAAACGAATTTTTGCGCCGTTTCGTTACCGTAGACGAAACATGGATCCACCACACCACACCAGAGACCAAAGAACAATCAAGACAGTGGGTTTCTCCGGGTGAACGTGCACCAAAGAAGGCCAAGGTGGGTCTGTCGGCCAACAAGGTCATGGCCACAGTTTTTTGGGATGCACAAGGTATCATTCACATCGATTACCTTGAAAAGGGTAAAACGATCACCGGCGAATATTATTCAGAGCTTTTGGACAGATTCGATATTGATTTGAAGCAGAAACGACCGCATTTGGCGAAAAAAAAGTGCTGTTCCATCAGGACAATGCACGGGTGCACACGTGTGTAGTCAGCATGGCAAAATTTCATAAATTGGGCTACGAACTGCTACCCCATCCAGCATATTCTCCAGATTTAGCCCCCTGTGACTATTTTTTGTTTCCAAACATGAAGAAATGGCTCGGCGGTAAGAGATTCGGGTCAAATGAAGAGGTCATCACAGAAACAAACGACTATTTTGAGGGCCTTGAGAAAACCTATTATTTGGAAGGAATAAAAAAATTGGAAAAACGCTGGACTAAATGTATAGAGCTAAAAGGAGATTATGTTGAGAAATAAAACGCTTCTTTGACGAAAAAAATATATTTTATTCAAAAAGTCACGGACTTATCAAACGACCCTCGTATTAATGTATCCAAATGTGAATTCGGTAAGCAAGAACTCACATTTCTGGGTCACATAATCAGCGCAGATGGCATCAAACCTCCAAAAGATCGAGTCGAAGCTATCCAAATGTACCCGAAGCCCAAAACAATAATGGAACTTAGACGATTCCTTGGCACTCTGAATTTTTTTAGAAAATCGGTAATTTCGTTTAATTCTATCTCTTATTTCTGTTTCACTAATTTAATTTCACTAAACTCTTGTTGAATGTAGCTTTCATTTTCTTGTCTTTCACTCTTAATTTCCTACTCTCAATTCTTTCATTTCGTTTATGTATGGATTGTGCAATTTATAGGGTATTATGTATGTATGTATTTGTTGGTATATATCCACATAAACAAGTGTAAATAAAAAGAAAATAATAACTTCACTTACCCTAATCCACCTATGGGCCCAGAGGAATTGTTGTTGGGATTTAATTATTTTAATTTAATTGACTGAAAAAAAATTTACACTTTTGCACATATGCATATTATATATATCCTTGTTTGGTATCTTGCCAAATAAAATGGCTTGCCTCCCACAAAAATAATAACTAATAAAAATAATGACTGGCAGGCGCAAAATTAGCAATGCCAGAAATTTATATAAAAATAATCAACACATAAGAAAATTATAAAAAAATGAATAGAAATGAAAATCAAAAGTATAAGAATTTAAGTTAAAGGCCAGTTAAACTAATTCTTTGTTTTGTTCCTTCTTTTTCTCATTTGCTTATGTAAATGCTACTTCTGGTTTTTTTTTCTTTCTGCATTATTTTTAATCTTGTTAAATGCTAATTAATTGATAATGTGTAACTGTGTGGATGTATGTGTAAAGTAATATGTAAATTTGTGCATCACTATTTATGTATGTTGCATTTTGTATAAATTCTTTAATTATAGTTGTTTTATACTTGTATATAGTTGTATAGGTGTTGATGTATATGGATGTAGATTATAGATGCAAGTACATATGTAGAGGTTATATTTTTTTTTCTTCTCCCAGTTTTGGCAGGTCGAGTCAGCGAGGTTATGCGTTCGCTGCTCGCTAAGATTTTTCCCGTTTCCCAAAAGAACGGTATGCAGATCTGGCGAGTGTGCAGTTCATTTTCTGCACAGAACCCCGATCTAAGGCACTGTGGAGCCCTATCTGCAGAGACGTGCACTCTAACAGCCGGGGTGCTTCGCTGGCCGTTGCAATGTGCACGCTCTGTATATAAAAATAAAATCTGTATTAGATTTAATCAGATAAAACTGCTAATATTATTAATACTCAGAGATTTGCCTCTTATTTTAAAAAGTATATCACAGCACTTTTCAAACTTTAACTTTACTCTTTTTTTTTTTTTTTTTTACAAAAATTCACTTTTTTTGAAGGTAATTAAACTTTTTTACAGACTCCACGTCTGATCGTTGCGAATGCCAAAAGAGAAAAGAACTCTATAAGAGACTAAGTGCTTCTCGAGGAGTGCAAAGCTCCCAAGCAACTCAAAGCTCTTATTGGAGCTTTGCCGTGATTAGAGTTGCATTAGAGTCATCTGATAATGACTCCGAATTATCGAGATAGTAACCGTTTACGGATTGTGCTATTTTTTTTTCATAAATTCACATTCAAATTCATCGTTTTTCGGAGTTAAGCGTATTTTTCAACAAAATCTTTTTTTTTTTTTTAATACAATTGGGAGGGCTGTACATTACAATTGATGCTCCGACGAAAATATACTACTCGGTCGATACTGTTTTCGATTTGGAAGAAGCTGTTCATTTTCCTACAGAATTTCTAAACTCTTTGAACCCGACTGGACTCCCTCCTCACAAAATGGTGTTGAAATTTGGTTGGTTTTATTAAGAAACCAGAATCCACCTAAACTTTGCAATGGCACGCGTTTGCTGGTAAAATCATTGAAAACCTTCATAATAGAGTGCACAATACTCACAGGATGTGGAATCGGAGAAGATGTATTGATTCCCCGAATCCCTCTGATACTATCGGATTTACCCTTCCAATTTAAACGTTTACAGTTTCCGGTTAAGACATCTTTTGCAATGACCATTAATAAATCGCACGGTCAAACCTTCAACGTTGCAGGCTTAGATTTGAGAGTTTTTCACATGGAGAACTGTATGTCGCTCTTTCAAGAGTGACCTCCAGAGAAAACATATTTGTATTGCCTAATGATAAGAAAGCTGTCAACGTTATTTATAAAGACATTCTATAATATGTTGTAAAAATAAAATAAAACGTTAAAAATGTAAAAAGTAAATAAGTAAAAATGTAGTGTATGAATTTAGATATTCCAAAGATAGTAGGAAATCTTCATGGTATATGGAAAGGGGGATTGTTTTACTCCAAATTCAACGGGTGCGGGCCACGGGCTGTAATGAATAAATCAAAACTACTGGATCGATTTTAATCACACAGGCTATATTTTTATACAGTGTTTGAAAAGCTGCAGTCGAATTAGCAGAAGTCGCAATATTTTTGCTTTTCACTGCTTCTGCTGCGAGCGATATCAGAAAGTGAACAATTGCTTCTGCTTCTGAAAAATCAGAAGTCGCAGTCAAAGCATAAGTAAAAATCACGCAGCGACGAATGTCAAAAATCAGCAGCAGTCGCCGTTTTTCGTTTTTTCGCTTTCTGCTTTGCTGTTGCTTTTAATCGTAGACGTAAGTCGCTGCTACAGCTACCGACGACTTTCGGAAGTCGTCGGCAGTCGCAGTACCATAAGTCGGTGCTGTCGACTGTTTGCTGCTTTTGATTTTTGCTGCTATTGCTGCTGATGAACAGTCGCAGCAGCCTAAGTCGGTGCTGTCGACTGTTTGCTGCTTTTGATTTTTGCTGCTATTGCTGCTGATGAACAGTCGCAGCAGCATAAGTCGGTGCTGTCGACTGTTTGCTGCTTTTGATTTTTGAGGCGACAATTTCCTTATATTAAATTTTAGAAACAAAATTAGTAAAAATAAAAATATAATAGTATATGAATTTTGATGATACATAAATAAATTTTCATTGTTTTCTGTTTTCACTATTATTTTATTTATTTTATAAACCACTAAGAGTAAGTTCTTCATTTTCAAAAAGTGGACCATTGAAAAGGGTCTCCGACGCCTCCTGTCAGTAGAGCGTAAGGCTCGCCTTAGTCAGCTTCGGGATAGATATAGAGCTGAGAGAGTAAGAGAATCTTCAGTAGCGCGTGAGATTCGCCGCAGCCGGGATCGAAATAGGCATACGTTTCAGAGGGACAGAGAATCGTCAGTAGAGCGTGAGGTTCACCGCAGCCGAGATAGGGAAAGACATCGAATACACAAAGCCAGAGAATCATCAGCACGATTTACTAATTCATGGGTGAATAAAGAAAATTCTGCCATGAATTACGATTCTTCGATTTCTTACAAGGACGATCGTATAGTATCAATAGGTACTATGTCAGTAGTGTGTGAACATTGCTTATCATTGAAATTCAAGGACGAATCGAAAGGCATGTGTTGTTTACAAGGAAAAGTCAAATTAGAAGAAGTTCTTCCTCCACCTGAACCACTTCATTATCTTCTTACGGGTGATCATCAGAAATCCAAGCAATTCATGCGCCAATAACGCATTTCAATTGACCTCTTTTAAGAGTAAGCAAGTCGTTGAGCGTTGGTTCATGCCCACATTTAAAATTCAAGGGCAAGTGTACCACTTAGCTGGGAGCTTGCTACCACTTCGACCCGATGATCACAAATTTCTGCAAATATATTTTATTGCAGATCCAGATACACAAGCATCTACGCGGTGTACAATATTGCAGGGCCAATTGATAGAGATTTGATTAAATGTCTCCAAGATATGTTACATCCTCATAATTGCTACATACAGTCTTTTAAAACTGCGATTGAGTGTTCCTGCAGATACTCCTGACTTTAATGTCTTTGATATTTCTCCAGTTGACCCAATCGGTGGTACACCTCTGCGTAAAACAGTGTCATGTATGAACTACTATTGCTACCGTATAATGACAAGATGTAACAATTTCTACTTTGCTTAGATATGGAATGTTAACAAACCAATACTTGGTAGATCAATATGCAAAAATTGAATCTGAGAGATTGGCGTACATCCGTAATAATCAAACTAAATTGAGGCATTGGGCAGTTGGTTATACTACCTTCATCTTTCGCAGGTGGACCTTGATATTTACACGAAAAATCGCAAGACGCCATGACTTACGTAAGAAGTTACGGCAAACCTGATTTATTTATAGCTGCAACATGTAATCCAAATTTTCCGGTAATTAAAGAAAATATTAACACCAATTTAACTCCACAAGACAGATACGATAAAGTTAACAGAGTCTTCCATTTAAAAGTACAGAAATTCCTGCAACTCATTAACAAGTCTCATATGTGTCTCATGCTGTCATATGTACACAATAGAATGGCGGAAACGTGGCTTGCCACAGGTACACCTGTTGGTGTGGTAAGTGAACAAAATTAGACCAAACCAAATTGACAGGGTTATTTCAGCTGAATTAGCGGTTAAAGATGAAGATCCGAAGTCGTTCCTAATTCAAACAAATACTAGCGATGACGGATATCCCAAATATCGTCGACGATCGCCAGAACAGGCTGGGCAAAATGCTACCGTCCGAAACCATGATATTGATAACCGGCTCCTTTTGAAAATTTTTGATGCCCACATCAACGTAGAGTTGTGCAATTCAATAAAGTCTATTCAATATGTTACTAAGTACATACATTAATAAAGGCAGTGATCAAGCCACTTTCAGCATACAATCACTAAATGAAGTTCATTTAGAAAATGGACAAAGAGTATATTTCACAGAAAACAATATACAAGAAGTTGTTAATAACCCGAGATATACAACATTGACAGCATTCTTCAACTTATGTGATCAAGATGATTTCACGAAAATACTGACATATGACAGAGTTCCAGGTTACTATACATAAGTTCTAAAACTTTTCAACGGCGAAAACAAGGTATTGCTGTTGATGGTTTCCCCGAAGTAAAAAAAAAACGGATGCTCTTGGCAGAGTCTACGTGGTTCATCCCAACAACAGCGAATGCTTTTATCTGAGAACTAGCGACCAGCCCCGGCTTCGCACGGGTGCAATGCTGATACAAAATATACTATAGAAAAACTGTGAACGTTGTATATAAAAACATAGCGGCCCGTTTTGGCCGCTAAAATATATAGCTAAAATATATAGCCTACACGTATGTGATTAAAATCGATCCAGTAGTTTTGATTTCTTCATTACTGCCTGTGGCCCCCTTTCGCTATACCATGAAGATTTCCTGTTATCTTTGGAATATCTAAATTCATACACTACATTTTTACTTATTTACTTTTTACATTTTTAACTATTGAGTTTATTTTTATAACATATTACAGAATGTCTTTATAAACAACGTTCAAGGTTTGACCCTGCGATTTATTAATGGTCATTGCAAAAGATGTCTTTACCGGAAATTGTAAACGTTTAAATTGGAAGGGTAAATCCGATAGTATCAGAGGGATTCGGGGAATCAATACATCTTCTCCGATACCATATCCTGTGAGTATTGTGCACTCTATTATGAAAGTTTTAAATGATTTTACCAGCAAACGCGTGCCATTGCAAAGTTTAGGTGGATTCAGGTTTCTTAATAAAATAACAGGACAACCTATTTTCAACACTATTTTGTGAGGAGGGAGTCCAGACGGGTTTAAAGAGTTTAGAAACTCTGTAGGAAAATGAACAGCTTCTTCCAAATCGAAAATAGTATCGACCGAGTAGTATATTTTCGTCGGCGCATACAATTTTTTTTCTTATTATTAAATGAATAAAATTATTATAATGTTTTGGTAAATAAATATATAGTTTTCCTTATGTAAAATACGAAGGGTATAATGTAAGGGGAAACATTTAAATTAGGGATTTACCATATAGTGCCAAAGGTAAATCATGGAAGGTGGGTACAGAGGCGGGTTACTATACCATCAGTGTAACCTCATTTCCATTAGAAATGGCAGAAACTACTAGGTACTTTTAACTAGAAGGCGAAATCCATCAAGTCTTTATTAACACCGAGTTTGTTAAATCGCAAGTTAACGTCAGATAATTGTCAGTTAACAAAAACTTGAAAAAATTAAGCGATCGCGGCTTCACTTATCCGAAGTGCTATAGTAGCAAACTGATTTTGTTTTCGAAGCTGAAGAATAGGAAAAACGATTTTTGGCATTGACTGAAAAACTTCATCAACTCTTTAGATCCGAGATGTTCAAATTCGTTGTTGGGAAATTATATCCGTTTAATTGGGAAATTATATCCGTTTAATTTGCATTGAATTCTGTCTGGAACTATACTCCTAAGGATTCTGTCTCAGAGAACCTCCGACGGACCTGCTAATGCACAGTGATCGGAAATAATTGTTTATTGTAAAGTAAATTCTGGAAATTAATTCACGAGACCTTCCACAATGGGATTATAAAATAGAGCAGGAAGCTTATTTCTCATACAATAGAAATATGGCCCACTTTTTCACTAAATTGGAAGCGAAGTAAACTTACCAATAGACTACCGCATTCACAATAATGAAGAGAAACCTCAATATAAAGTTCAGCTCGGCTAAACATCACCCTATTATGCAGGTTTTGCTGAAAAACTACAGCGTGAAAAGTTTATAAATTAAAGAGTCATCGCGAGTGTATGACCCAAGCGGTCTGCTGTTATTTAAGTAAAAGCTAATTGAAACTACCCTTTCATTAACTTCCCTGAGTAGCATAAGGGAAACAAATTACTTATGAATTATTAAACATAAATAAAATAATTTATAAACATTTTATGATAAACTAATAAAACAAACAAAAAAAACAAAAATTTAATAACAAAATTATTTCTGCACATTTAAAGAACAAATATACCTTTAGCACGCAGTAGAGAGGACTTGAAGGTACATGCATCTGCAGGAGAGCCTGAAGGTACTTGCAATCTTTGTTTAGAGCATCTGCTGGCAATAGAAAACATAGTTAATACTGAATGCGGCCATAGATTTCACAATCAGTGTATCGTGGCACATCTAGAAAAATATCCAGAGTGTCCTGAGTGCAAAGCACCTGGTGCAATACAGGACTTGCATTACTCAGCACAACTAGAGCCTCAAGCAAGCACTAGTAAAGGTGCCATTCCAAAAGTATATAAGACACGAAGTAAAGGAAAAGCCGATACTGGGATAACCCTAAAGCCGTGAATTTCCGATCCGCATGCATATCACTTTAGAGAAATCGATTATGACAGAATTTTTAGTAGCATCGAACATCTCATACAAGCCAACCTTAAACCTATCAAACGGCTTACATTCTCCTAATATTTCTCGGCGACTTCCATCTCCGCGTGTGTCTCACATTAGTGCAACTTCGGCAAGTCCGGAGAAAGACACACAGATCATTCAGGGTTTCGGATTAAAATACGACGGAACAGTTAATGTTCAGGAGTTTTTATACAGAGTAAGAGCATTGACCATAGATAGTCTAAACGGTGATTTTGCTATTGTATACAAAAACTTACATGTTCTCTTGACAAGTAAAGCAAGAGAATGGTATTGGAGATACCGTAAAGAGAACCCTGAGGTAGTATGGGAAGATTTTTGCGCATCAGCACGAGTTACTAATTCATGGGTGAATAAAGAAAATTCTGCCATGCCGATCATATAGTATCAATAGGTACTATGTCAGTAGTGTGTGAACATTGCTTGGCATTAAAATTCAAGGACGAATCGAAAGGCATGTGTTGCTTACAAGGAAAAGTCAAATTACAAGAAGTTCTCACTCCACCTGAACCACTTCATTATCTTCTTACGGGTGATCATCAGAAATCCAAGCAATTCATGCGCCAATAACGCATTTCAAATGACCTCTTTTAGGATTAAGCAAAGCGTGGAGCGTGGGTTATGCCTACATTTAAAATTCAAGGGCAAGTGTACCACTTAGCTGGGAGCTTGCTACCACTTTGACCCGATGATCAAAAATTTCTGCAAATATATTTTAGATTGCAGATCCAGATACACAAGCATCTACGCGGTGGTCAAGTGTTGCACAGCCAATTGATAGAAATTTGATTAGGTCTCTCCAAGATATGTTACTTTCTCATAATTGCTACATACAGTCTTTCAAATCTGCGATTGAGAGTGTTCCAGCAGATACTCTTGACTTTAATGTCGTAATCCATGCAAACAAAGTTCCTGTTGGAGAACACAGAGGACGATACATGGCACCTTCTACGAGTGAAGTAGCAGTGGTGATAGCTGGACAGCAATTTGACAAAAGAGATATTGTATTGCATAGTCATGATAATAATTTGCAAAAATTTCAGAGTTACACAGATCTTATGACAGCTTACAATATCCTTTAATGCTATGTCGTGGAGAAAATGGTTATGCCATTAATATTTCTCAAGTTGACCCAATCGGTGGGACGCCTTTGCGTAAAACAGTGTCATGTATGAGCAAGTAGCAATAGTAGCTACCGTATAATGACAAGACGTAACAATTTCAATACTATGCTTAGATATGGAATGTTAACAAACCAATACTTGGTAGATCAATATGCTACATCCTTAATAAACAAATTAAATTGAGAGCTGAAAATTACGTTCATCTTCAGGATGCTTTACAGGCGAATGTACACCGAAACGGAATTGGGCAGTTGGTTATACTATTGTACTTCATCATTCACAGGTGGACCTCGATATTTACACGAAAAATCGCAATTACGGCAAACCTGATTTATTTATAACTGCAACATGTACCCAAATTGGCCGGAAATCAAAAAAAGAATTAACACCAATTTAACTCCACAAGACAGATACGATATAAATAGTTAACAGAGTCTTCCATTTAAAAGTACAGAAACTTCTGCACCTCATTAACAAGTCTCATATATTTTCGGTCCGCCGCGCTGTCATATGTACATACAGTGGCGTGCAAATGTGAGTACATGTTTGCAAATTTTGACTGTTGGCCCGAATAAAAATGGTATTAGTTAAGCAAATGAAACCAAGTTTTTAGTGTTAATTCTTTAAGTATTTATTTAGAAGTTCTTATAAAAAACATAACAAAAAATAATTCCTTTCGTTAAGAAAAAATAAATATGAAATTAACTCGCATGTACTCAGTTATGCTCAATTTGAACTTTTCAACCAAAGTTGGACAGCTGATTCAACTGAAAGCTTAATTGTAGAATTTACCGTTTGTTTTTAAGAAGACTTAATGTCAAAGTGAAAATATGAAAGCTTTCAACCAAAAGCGTACTTAACTTCGCGTGTGGCTAGCAACATTTACACCTGTTGGTGTGGTTAGTGAATAAAATTAGACCAAAACAAATTAACAGGGTTATTTCAGCTGAATTACCGGATAAAGATGAAGATCCTATCGTGTACGAAATCGTAAAGAAACATATGGTATATGGCCCTTGCGGTACTTTAAACCCGAATTCTCCATGTATGCGGAATTCTAAATGCAGCAAACAATTTCCGAAGTCGTTTCAAACTCAAACAAGTAATAGCTATGACGGATATCCCAAATATCGTCGACGATCACCAGAACAGGGTGGGTAAAATGCTACCGTCTGAAACCATGATATTGATAACCGATGAATCGTTTCCTATAATCCGGTTCTTTTCAAAATTTTTGATGCCCACATCACCGTAGAGTTGTGCAATACAATAAAGTCAAATCAATATGTACATTAATAAAGGCAGTGATCAGGCTACTTTCAGTATACAATCATCAAATGAACTGGAAAAATATCAGTCTGGACGTTACATCTGCAGCTCTGAAGCTGTATGAGGATTTTATCACTCGAAGTGCACGACCGAGTTCCCAAAATTGTCCACCTTGCAGTTCATTTAGAAAATGGACAAAGAGTATATTTCACAGAGAACAATATACAAGAAGTTGTTAATAACCCACGGGATACAACATTGACAGCATTCTTCAAGTTATGGGCTCAAGATGATTTCGCGAAAACACTGATATTTGACAGATTTCCAGGTTACTATACATGGAACCAGAGATCTAAAACTTTTCAACGGCGAAAACAACAGCGAATGCTTTTATCTGAGAATATTACTGCATTTTGTTAAAGGCCCGACATCCTTTGCACACCTAACAACTGTACAAGGTGTTGTTTACAATACTTATCAAGCAGCATGCAAAGCTATGGCGCTCTTTGAAGACGATTCTCACTGGGAAAACACATTATCAGAAGCAGCTGTTTGTAGTTCAGCTATTGTACATCATTAAGATATTTATTTGCCGCCATAGTAGTGTTTTGTCAAGTAACTGAGTCTGTTAATCTATGGAATAAATTTCAAGAAAATATGGCCAGTGATATTCTGATTCGGCGACGGCGAGAGTTAAACTATGCAAACTGCAACTGTTTCCCCTATAATAAAATCACGTTGTTTTCGTAGGACCGATTTTCAAAAACTGAATTGTTTAATTTTGGAACATGATTGGTCATTTCTTTATTCATGTTCTGACCTTCATACATGCAGTTCATTTTTTTATGTCTCTATTGACTCATTATTTGATCAATGTGTTCCTGTTACTTTTCCCGTAAAGACCAATAGGCCTCCTTGGTTTTCACGTGAGTTAGTAAGGCTGAAAAATTTGAAATCGCGGTATTTTAAAAAGTTTAAATTAACTCGTAATCCTTCTGATTTTCTGCAAGAGCAAACTTTATCGCTCTGAATGCAAATTGTTACAAAAAGTATATGCGTCGTTGCCGTTTTCAGTTTGCTCAGAACCCAAAGCAGTTTTATAACTTTGGTAACTTAAAACGTAAATCAAGTAGATTTCCTCCCTCTCTATCATACGAAAGTAAGGAAGCAACTGATGATCAGGCAACCGCCGATTTGTTTGCAGACTTTTTTCAATCAACTTATTTAACTGGACCTTATACATAGTTCCCCTTTATATCCATACCTTTATAGTATAGAAAATTTTTACACTGTCTTCTGTCCTTCTATCGACAAAACCTCTCTACTAAATTATCTTAAATCGATAAAACCCATTTTTTCTCCTGGACCTGACGGAATTCCAGAATGCGTACTTAGATTTTGTGCTGATACGATTTTGAAGCCAATTCATAAGCTACTTGACTTGTCACTATCCAATAGTTATTTCCCACCTATTTGGAAAAACTCTTTTTCCATTTCTCTTCACAAAAGTGGTTCTAACCATGATGTGAAGAACTATAGATGTATATCCAAATTGTCCGCAATTCCTAAGATTTTTGAAAAAAATTTTACGGCTCAGTTCACTTTTATGTGTAAATCTATAATTTCACCCCATCAACATGGGTTTATAAGGGCAAGATCAACAGCTACTAATCTTTTAAAATTCTCATCTCTCATCAATTTAGGATTTCGGAACAAAATGCAAACTGATGTGGTCTAAACTGACTTCAGTAAAGCATTTGACTTCGTAAATCATAATATCTTAATTCATAAGTTAACTTTGATTGGTTTTCCTCAAAAGCTCCGTCTGTGGATATCCGATTATTTAACTAACAGGTCTCAACGAGTTCTTTTTAAAGAATGTCTTTCTAAACTGATTTTAGGTACTTCTGGTGTTCCTCAGGGCAGCCAGCTTGGACCATTGCTATTTAGCCTTTTTATTAACGATCTTCCTTCAATACTCCTTCACTCTAACATTCTTATGTATGCTGATGATGTGAAACTCTGTTTGACGCACAATGATCCTTCAAATAACCTTCTTCAAATAGATCTTGATTTGTTTTTTGAATGGTGCAGCCATAATCTGCTGCATCTTAACTGTTCGAAGTGCAAGGTTATGTCATTTTACAGATGTAACTATCATGTCATCAATTACAATCTTAACTTAACCCCACTCTTAAGAATATCTGAAGTAGTTGATTTAGGTATCCTCTTTGATCATAAACTAAAATTTGATCGTCACATTACACATATTGTCAATAAGGCATTTCGACTACTCGGGTTCATCAAAAGATGGGCCAAAGAATTCGAGAATCCTTACACGACAAAGTTGCTTTACACTTCTCTTGTTCGTCCAACTCTTGAATATGGGTCTTGCGTGTGGTCGCCGCAATACCATATTCACCAAGATAGAATTGAGTCTGTTCAAAAGCAGTTTCTACTCTTTGCCTTGCGCAGTTTTAATTGGGTGCCGGGTGTAGACTTATCACCATACTCTAGTAGACTACTTCTAATTAACCTACCTTGATTAACTAACCTTCGTATTTTGTTAGGCGGTATGTTTTTTGTAAAGCTAATAAAGTACAATATAGATTCCCCTACTCTGCTTACTTAAATTAATTTCTGTATTCCTTCTAGAGTTACACGTAATTTTATGCCATTACCCTTGGCCTTTTGTAATACTAACTACAGCTTGCATGACCATTTCCGTATTATCTGTGCTGACTACAACAGACTATCTAGAGTTTTCAACTCCGAGTCCTCCGTTTACTCTGTTAAACTGTCTATCCTTAATCAATTAATACTACATGCTTACAACTAATATTAATCTACCGATCTGATTGAGTTTTACTGGATTTTCCCCAATCCTTTGCAGCAAATGTTGGATCGAGAATTCTTGTTTCGTTATGCCCAGCCTAAATTTAAAAAAAATATATTTTTTATTAATTTTAAATTTTTAGACATATTTCAAAATTTAATTTTAAAATCTAAATTATTTTCTTTTTAAAATTCCAATTTTAATTTAATATAATCTAATTTTAATTTTAATTTTAAGTCGACTGATTTAGTTGACGTTAAATAAATAAATAAATAAATAAATAAATAAATAAATAAATAAATAAATAAATAAATAAATAAATAAAAAAACAAATAAAAAACAAAATAAATAAATAAATAAATAAATAAACTCAGATGATGAACAATATGATCAAAACATATTTGACGAGGCATTATTGGAATTGAACAAAGTAGTGCAATTACTTTCGGGTAAATCGATGAAGGATTTTGGGCTGCCGATGCCAGCTACTACTACTAACTCAGATTTAACTAACAGTGCCGAATACACAAGAGAAACATCGTGCGATCAAACGAGACTTTTACAAAATATAGCTCAAGATGAGGCACGATTAAACATCGATCAGAAAAAAGTATTCACTGCATTACTATCAACAATTAAAACTAATATGAGGGTTTCATCATCTTCACGTGAGAACAGGCTATTTACAGAGATGCTGCTAAACGGCTGGCAATGGAGAGTTAACAAAAAGTGAGGCAAGGATTGAACTAGAAATCCTTTGCGTTTTGATAGACAACATCCAAGAGTTAGTCAACAATGTCTACCCTGACATTGATAACATAAGTTATAAGACAATATCTTGGTTTAAAGAAAGAGCGATTCTGTCACCAACTAACGAATAAGTAGATAAAGTGAATAACTTGATTTTTTCAAAGATTGATGCGCCGACGAAAATATACTACTTGGTCGATACTGTTCTCGATTTGGAAGAAGCTGTTCATTTGCCGATAGAATTTCTAAACTCTTTGAACCCGTCTGGACTCCCTCGTCATAAAATTGTGTTGACAGTTGGTTGTCCTGTTAATAAATTAAGAAACCTGAATCTATCTAAACGTTGCAATGGTACGCGTTTGCGTTGAAAACTTTCATAATAGAGCGCACAATACTCTCAGGATGTGGTATTGGAGAAGATGTATTGATTCCCCGAATCCCTCTGATACTATCGGATTTAGCCTTCCAATTTAAACGTTTACAGTTTCCGGTAAAGACATATTCTGCAATGACCATTAATAAATCGCAGGGTCAAACCTTCAACGTTGCAGGCTTAGATTTGAGCGTTGACTGTTTTTCACATGAACAACTGTATGTCGCTCTTTCAAGAGTGACCTCCAGAGAAAACATATTTGTATTGTCTAAGGACAAGAAAGCCGTGAACGTTGTTTATATAGACATTCTGTAATATGTTGCAAAAATAAAATAAATAGTTAAAAATGTAAAAAGTAAATAAGTAAAAATGTAGTGTAAAAATCTTCATGGTATAGGGAAAGGGCGATTGTTTTACTCTAAATTTAACACATGCCGGCCACGGGCAGTAATGAATAAATCAGCCGGACCGCTATGTTTTTATATACAACGTTCACAGTTTTTCTGTATTGTATTTGGTATCAGCATTGCACCCGTGCTAAGCCGGAGCTGGCCGCTAGTACTTATTAAATCGAAATAGCAAATGTTACTGGAAATTATTGATCATTATTTTGTGTTGTCAAACAGAGGAAAAAGATAGACCCAGTTTTTTTTATGAGATTTAAATTTAAATTCGTATATTCAGATATTTTTGTGGTAAATCATATTCCTATTGTATTATCACAATGTCGGTAAGACAACTATGAACTTGTGGCGGCTTTAGCTACAGTAATAACATCATGTTTGCATAACTTTCATAAAAACTGCATCACTGAACATTTTAAATCAAATACTTTATGTCCCACTTGTTCCAGTGATTGTACACAAATGTCAATATTTTCGAATAATACCCTTTTCGCCGAACTACAAGATTCAGAAAGATCTGATAGCAGGAATGATTCAATTAGTAGTAGGAGCCCACGAAAGGCCATAAAGCAGGTCGATCCCGCGGTACTATTCCTAAATCTAAGATGACTACTAGATCAACTACTCGTGGTAGATTAGATTATGTTTCCGCAGAACTAACACAAATAAACTCCAACTTGTCCTTTAACACTCCTGTAGATATTGCAAACTTTGTTCAATCTACAATTAGTGCACATCAAGCAACGATGGTCGAAAGTCTAACCTTATATTTGAATAAACAATTGAAACGACCATACAAGAACAATTTTCTTTGATAAAAATTAATCAAAGAACAGACATATTCAAAGATAATAATCAGGCAGGTAAAAACAACGATAAACCTCAAAGGAACTAGTCAGTTTTACCTGGAGTATCACCAAAAAATAGCATTCTAAATGTAAGTATAAATTCCTGTGTATCTCCAGAAAAAGTCTCAAATATTTTACAAAGTTGGCACACCAAGTTTGATGGCTCTAGAAATTGTATGAGAATGAAGGAGTTTATTTATCAAGCTCGTGATTTAACTAGGCAGAATCTGAACAATGATTACGAATTACTTTGTGACCACTTATACTTATTATTACCGGAAAAGCCAACGATTGGTACTGGAAATTTAACCGTTCCCACACCAATTTCACTTGGAACAGCTTTTGCGAAGAATTCAGGAAAAGATTTGAAGAAGTGGAGACAGATTATGATATATGGGAGAAAATAAGAAAACGTCACCAAGGTGAAAATGAGCTTTTCGATGATTACTAATATGTCATAGAAGATCAGGTTCCCATACTTCAGAACTCCCCACCTGAAGGTGAGCTAGTTGAACTGTTGATCCGGAATGCTAAGCCAAATTTTCAACATAAATTACTTCATTTAAACATTCCGAATCGTTCACGGCTCAGACAAGCCATTCGAAAACATGAACAATTTTATTCTAATTTGAAATTCTTTAAACCAAGAGATATACGTCCTCAGATTTCCGAGATTAATTGTTCTGAAGATAATGAGGACCAACCTATTTCTGAAGAAAGAACAAAAGAAGTCATAGCTTCAGCGTCGTTCAATTCCTTTAATACCAACATGTTGGAATGGTGACACCAAGCTTTTGAAAACTCATGATGCTGAAACACAAGCAACCCAGCTCAGTCCAGAAAATCAAATTCATTATTCTTTTATTCTCTTACATAAAAGAATAGAAAAATATAACTCTCTTCGAGAAAAGATTTTTAACGAAATAGATTCTAGTACACTACTATTAATAGAACCCAAATAGTCAACCAAACGGTTACGTAATTTTTGGAGACTAATCCAAAATTATTGGAAAAAAATTTTTTGTGCTATATTTTTAGAGTCTGGTAAGAGAAATTACACCAATGTACACATTGACGAAAAAGAGTAGGTTGCATTATTGGATTCCGGCTCTACAATTAGTTGCAGTGGTATTTCGGCAGCCCAAGAGCTCTTGTCCAATTATAAGACTTGCAAGTGTTCAGAGTCATAAAAACCGCAAACGGAACAGAAAGCAAAGTAGTAGAAAAAAAAAAAACACGAAATAAATATAATAATAAAATTTTTGAATTGGAAATATTTATAATCCCAGAAATTAAACAATATTATACTAGGAATGGATTTCTGGAAGAAAGCTGATTTGGCTGATTCTCCGTTGATTTCCGAATTAGATACAGAAACTTCCGAAGAAAATGAGGATACTCCTAAATTACATATTTTAACACCTAAGTAAAAAGAACGCCTCAAAATTGTAATGGAAACATTCCCATCTTTTGCTGACAACTCATACTATCGACGTAGGTACAGCAAGTCCCGTTAAACAGCGGCATTGGCCTGTTTACCCAGTCATTGAAAAAATAACGTTCGCTGAGGTTAATAATATGCTGGCACTCGACGTCATAGAAGAGTCCACTAGCCCGTGGAGTAGTAATTGTGTCTTGGTCAAGAAAGGCGAAAAATACCGTATGTCTCGATTCGAGAGAGGTGAATAAAGTTACAAAACGTGACGCATATCCACTCCCTCATATCGACGGCATTTTAAGTAGATTACCACCTGCACGTTTTATCACCGGAAAAGATATGAAACATGCGTACTGGCAGATACCCTTAGAGGAGAAATCACGACAATATACGACTTTTACTATACCGAACAGACCGCTATATCAGTACAAAATGTAATGCCGTTCAAACTCTGACGATCTCCTGGTTCTATCTGATGATTTTACTTCGCATTTAGTTCTTGTTCAGGAAATCGCCCTGTGCTTGAGCAAGGCTAACCTGACCCTTAATGTTGGTAAATCAAATTTTTGCATGAAGGAAATTTCATATCTAGTATTTACAATAGGCAACGGACAAATAAAAACAAACCCAGATAAAATAAAAGCCATAGTTCCGACCACTATTAAGCAATTGCATAGATTTTTAGGTTTAGCGGGATGGTATAGGCGGTTTGTGGACAACTACGCCACAGTTAGTTTTGGCCTGACCGAATTGTTAAAACAAAAAAAAAGGTTTTAAATGGAATGAGCACGCTCAGAAATCGTTTGAAAAATTGAAATCCTGTTTAACCGTCGCACCCATTCTAATAACTCCCAATTTTTCTGAACCAATTGTCTTACTATGTGACGCTAGCACCTATGGAATCGGTTGTGTATTAGCACAAAAACGAGACGAAGTCGAATTACAACTAGCGTATATGTCCGAAGAATTAACTAAAGCACAGCGGAACTATTCAGTTACGGAGTTGGAAAGCTTAGCGGTTATAAAAGGTATAAAAAAGTTTCATTCTTATATTGAAGGACAGGAATTCTTCGTCATAACTGATCATGCGTCTCTTCAATGGCTCTTGCGACAAAAAGATTTATTTTGCAGATTGGCCAGACAGTCAATGAAGTTACGATCATTCACTTTTGACATTTTACATAGAAGCGGTTCGCAAAATGTTGCTGCTGGCACCTTGTCGCGTAGAGATGAACCTACAATTGAATTCATAACCCTTTTTAAAGAAGGTCCAACAATTGATGATGAATTCAATTCGCCTGAATATCAATCTCTTATTGGAAAGATTAAATTAAATCAGTCCAAAACACTTGATTTAAAAGTCGTTGACAAATATGTATATAAGAGAACTCAATTCGCATCTGGCGAGCCGAGTCAAGTAGATTTTTCATGGAAGTTTTGGGAACCCTCTGGCCTAGTGGAAGATGTTCTTAACCAAGCACATAATATGCCGAGTTCTGCACACTGTTGAATGAGTAAGACTGTTGACAGCTCACGCAATTTTTACGATAGATCTCACATTTTTTAAAAGCAGACAGATTAAAAATGTTTTTCTTGTACCTCCTGGGGCATCAAGGAAAAACAATTTCCCTTCATTGTTATCAATTGTTGATAGTAATGCAGTGAATACTTTTTTCTGATCGATGTTTAATCGTGGCTCATCTTGAGCTATATTTTGTAAAAGTCTCGTTTGATCGAATGATGTTTATCTTGTGTATTCGGCACTGTTAGTTAAATCTGAGTTAGTATTATTAGATGGCATCGGCAGCCCAAAATCCTTGATCGATTTACTCGAAAGTAATTGCACTACATTGTTCAATTCCAATAATGCTTCGTCAAATATGTTTTGATCATATTGTACATCATCTTAGTTTAACTCTCGCCGTCGCCGAATCAGAATATCACTGAAAATATTTTCTTCAAATTTATTCCATAGATTAACAGAATCAGTTACTTGACAAAACACTACTATGACGGCAAATAAATATCTTAATGATGTAGCTGAACTACAAACAACTGCTTCTGATAATGTGTTTTTCTAGTGAGAATCGTCTTCCAAGAGCCCCATAGCTTTGCATGCTGCTTGATAAGTATTGTAAACAACACCTTGTACTGTTCTTAGGTGTGCGAAGGATGTCGGGCCTTTACAATATCCAGTAACATTCTCAGATAAATCATTCGCTGTTGTTGGGATGAACCACGTAGACTCTACCAAGAGCATCCATCAACCGCAGTACCTTGTTTTCGCCGTTGAAAAGTTTTAGAACTCTGGTTCCATGTACGAGGTGTGTTCAAAAAGTATCGCGTAAGTTTTTGCATCAGGAGTTCTTACTATATGGTCGTACGGTCAATAAACAGTATTATCTTGAAGTTATGTGGCGTTTGCAAGAATCAATACGAAAAAAACGTCCAGAATTGGGGAAAAACCGTTGAGAAAGACGGAATCGAAGGAGGAGCTCAAGGTTATACCGAAAAGTGTTTATGAGAAGTGCTTTGAGGATTGGAAAAACCGTTAAGACAATATCTAATGGGGATAACTTTGCAGGGGACAAAATAGATATTCATGAAAAAATAAATAATTTTTGAAAAAACACAAAACTCGCGATATTTTTGATCCCTCGGGTTATTAACAACTTCTTGTATATTGTTCTCTGTGAAATATGCTCTTTGTCCATTTTCTGAATAAACTGCAAGGTTGACAATTGTGGGAGCCCGGTCGAATGATAAAATCCTCATACAGCTTCAGAGCTGCAGATGTAACGTCCAGACTGATATTTTTCCACTTCATCTGGTAATTGTATGCTGAAAGGGGCTTGATCACTGCCTTTATTAATGTACTTAGTAACATATTGAATTGACTTTATTGAATTGCTCAATTCTACGTTGATGTGGGGATCAAAAATTTTCAAAAAGAGCGGATTATAGGAAACGATCCATCGGTTATCAATATCATGGTTTCGGACGGTAGCATTTTGCCCACCCTGTGATCGTCGACGATATTTGGGATATCCGTCATCGCTAGAACTTACTTACTATTTCGTACAGGATCTTGATTTGGTAATTCAGCTGAAATAACCCTGTCAATTTGGTTTGGTCTAATTTTGTTCACTAACCACACGAACAGGTGAACATGTGGCAAGCCACGTTTCTGCCTTTCTATTTTGTACATATGACAGCGCGGCGGACCGAATATATGAGACTTGTTAATGAGGTGCAGGAGTTTCAGTACTTTTTAATGGAAGACTCTGTAAACTATATCGTATCTGTCTTGTGGAGTTAAATTGGTGTTAATACCATATTTTCTTTGATTTCCGGAAAATTTGGGTTACATGTTGCAGTTATAAATAAATCAGGTTTGCCGTAATTACCTCCGTAAGTCATGGAGTCTTGCGATTTTTCGTGTAAATATCCAGGTCCACCTGTGAATGATTAAGGTAGTATAACCAACTGCCCAATGCCGTTGCAGTGTTCATTCGCCTGTAAAGCATCCTGAAGATGAACGTAATTTTCAGCTCTCAATTTAATTTGATTATTAAGGATGTAGCATATTGATCTACCAAGTATTGGTTTGTTAACATTCAATATCTAAGCATAGTATTGAAATTGTTACGTCTTGTCATTATACGACAGCAATAGTACTTCATAGATGGCATTGTTTTACGCAGAGGTGTACCACCGATTGGGTCAACTAGAAAAATATTAATGGCATAACCATTTTCTCCACGACATAGCAACAAAAGATGTTGTAAGCTGTCATAAGATCTGTGTAACTCTGAAATTTTTTTCAAATTATCATCAGGACTATACAATATCTCTTTTGTCAAATTGCTGTCCATCTATCACCACTGCTACTTCACTCGTGGAAGGTGCCATGTATCGTCCTCTGTGTTCTCCAACAGGAACTTTGTTTGCATGGATTACGACATTAAAGTCAAGAGTATCTGCTGGAACACTCTCAATCGCAGATTTGAAAGACTGTATGTAGCAATTATGAGAAAGTAACATATCTTGGAGAGACCTAATCAAATTTCTATCAATTGGCTGTGCAACACTTGACCACCGCGTAGATGCTTGTGTATCTGGATCTGCAATCTAAAATATATTTGCAGAAATTTTTGATCATCGGGTCAAAGTGGTAGCAAGCTCCCAGCTAAGTGGTACACTTGCCCTTGAATTTTAAATGTAGGCATAACCCACGCTCCACGCTTTGCTTAATCCTAAAAGAGGTCATTTGAAATGCGTTATTGGCGCATGAATTGCTTGGATTTCTGATGATCACCCGTAAGAAGATAATGAAGTGGTTCAGGTGGAGGAAGAACTTCTTCTAATTTGACTTTTCCTTGTAAGCAACACATGCCTTTCGATTCGTCCTTGAATTTCAATGATAAGCAATGTTCACACACTACTGACATAGTACCTATTGATACTATACGATCGTCCTTGTAAGAAATCGAAGGATCGTAATTCATGGCACAATTTTCTTTATTCACCCATGAATTAGTAACTCGTGCTGATGATTCTCTGGCTTTGTGTATTCGATGTCTTTCCCTATCTCGGCTGCGGTGAACCTCACGCTCTACTGACGATTCTCTGTCCCTCTGAAACGTATGCCTATCTCGATCCCGGCTGCGGCGAATCTCACGCGCTACTGAAGATTCTCTTACTCTCTCAGCTCTATATCTATCCCGAAGCTGACTAAGGCGAGCCTCACGCTCTACCTACAGGAGGCGTCGGAGACCCCATAAAGTATATATATTCTTTCTCAGGATCACTAGCCGAGTCGATTGAGCCATGTCCGTCTGTCTGTCTGTCTGGATGAATGCGCTGATCTCAGCTATTACAAAAGTTAGGGACACCAAATTTAGAATGTGTACCATACGCAGATCAAGTTTATTTTCAATTTGGAATAACACACCTTCCGCCCCCACAAACCACCAAATTTGATTTACATGGCGATTTACTCATTTCTTAACTTTCTGCTTTAGTATATATATAGATAAATACTATATGAACTTATCCTCCGAATTGCAATCCGATCGGACAATAAACACTGAAGTTATTAGATAAACCATTTCGACCCTTCGACCAGCAAAAAAGTTTTCTCGACTCTTCTTTTCCATGCACATGTCACATATCGAAAATACATGTGCATAAATATATACTAATACTCAACCAATAGGTGGCGTGGTAAATGAATATGAATGTATGCAAGTATTTACATGCTTGTGGACATATTCATAATATTCATAATATGCTTACTGTTTATTGACCGTACGACCACCACGCCAATCGAAGAAAACTGTCAGCAAAACTTACGCGATACTTTTTGAACACACCTCGTACATGGAACCTGAATTCTAAAACTTTTCAAAGGCGAAAACAAGGTACTGCGGTTGATGGATGCTCTTGGTAGAGTCTACGTGGTTCATACCAACAACAGCGAATGATTTATCTGAGGATGTTACTAGTTATTGTAAAAGGCCTTTGCACACCTAAGAACAGTACAAGGTGTTGTTTACAATACTTATCAAGCAGCATGCAAAGCTATGGGGCTCTTGGAAGACGATTCTCACTAGAAAAACATATCATCAGAAGCAGCTGTTTGTAGTTCAGCTACATCATTAAGATATTTATTTGCCTTCATAGTAGTGTAGTATGCACACATATCGGTTAACCACTGTACCTATATGTATTCATAATATACAAGCACATTGTAGCACTCTGTTGCAATGTGTACATAAACAGTCCAGCCCAAGTGTATGCGTAATACGCGCACCCACTTGAGGGCTAACATACATAATTGCATGGTCAGCAGTACTCACGCTGACCAAGCGCTGATCGCTTATATGTGTGCCTATAGCACTCCCCCTCCAGAACCGTCGCTCGGCGACAGTACATATATATACATATATATAAGATACGCATATAAGCGTCGCTGCTCCTCGACTTAGGCTAAGAAACCTTTTTATGTAGATCATAAGATTATTCACGAATTAACTTCGAATGGAGAGGGACCTTCCCTGCTCCTCAAATTGGATCAAATAAAGAACAGTACAAACATAAATAATCTTTCTCATTGTCACCAACGCGGGGCGTAACTACATGGCGACCGTGACAGGACGGGTATAAGAAGTGACATGCGAAGGACATTAAACGCAACGGCGGCAGCACAACAACCAAGACGGTGGCAAGGCGGAGAAACAACGATCTGAGTGAGTAGAGTGTGTGTGTGTGATGGGTAAAAACAGAGGCGGAGTTCGAAATAAAGCAAAAAAGAGAATAGCGCACCTAAAGTGGCTATTATATACGAATACTCCACCGCCCGAATGGTCGAAAGATCAAAAACTACAAGCCGAGCTAGACCACTATGTCAAATATCTTAAGGAAACAATCCCCACCACACCCGCTCACTCAGTGAACCAAATAAAATCGTTAACAAATAATAACAAAATTCAACCTCCCCAGCCAAAAAGCCTGCCGGAATTTAAGAAAATCTGCCCGAACGACTGCGAGGGACCATTGTTCACACCACATTGTGAACATACGTGCAGGCATTGCAGGCCTGGCACACAACCACAATAAGAAGACATCATCATCAACGTGGTGAGCAGCCCGCTCGCTACGTCATCGAGGGAGTGTCAGCGTGCCAACACCGGCGACGCCCAGCTGACACAGGATAACGTGGTGTGCAGCCACCCCAGCCCAGCTGACACAGGAAAACGTGGTGTGCAGCCCGCCCACTACGTCAACGCACACTACAGCAACGGTAGATCAATGATTTTCACCAGTGACAACAACAACTGACAAGAGAGAACCGACAGCGCTTCGAAGAGCGAAATTTTTTTTAATAGCACTGTGTGCAAAATTTTTTTGATTGCACTGCGATGCATATTTTTTTTAATAATTATAAAAACCAATTGTAACATTGAGCGGAATCTTTTCTGCTCGATGAGAAGTTCGGCCTGTAAAGGCAAACGAAAATTTAGGTAGGAAACCTTTAAATTCATACAGATGAATTAATTTTAAATTTCTCACCGCCGCAAGGCGTCTCAACAACAATATAGATATCTTAAAATTCAAAAAGCGAATAAAAGACAAATTAATAAATAAACAATAAGTAAATGTCATTTAATAATTCTATAAGTAAATTGTATCCAGACCCAATATATTCAGAAAAAACTGTATTAGGAGAAAACTACTTCTTAAACATGGGTCTAGTAGATGTTAAGTCAGTGGACTCCACTGCCAATGTAATCAACAAGGTCGAAGCTGTGCCTTTAAAACCTGGATTACATAATAATTTGTTTGGTCATTATGACAATAATTATGTTGATAAATATATGTTATAAAAAATATAAAATGCATAGTAAATGCCTTAAGAAAAGATATGTAAGTGGACAGGGTTTGATAGCTGAAAGGCAATAAATAAAGCGAAAACGAAACAAAAAAAAAAATGTTTAACCCTAGTAAGCAAGCATAAAACTGCCATGTCAAAAGCTTCAAAAAGAAATAAAAGAACAGCAAAAATCGATTGTTGAAATGTAATGACAACTAAATTTAAATAAAAAAAAAAGAAAACAAGAAACAAGCCTAGTTATGAACATATAAATAAATATGAAAACAAAATATAAAATATAATTAAATAAATCTTTTGATTAACACCGCAGTTTCTAACTTGATGGATTGGCTAAATATAATAGCTAAAATCAAGAAACTGCGCGAAGACTTTGATAGATCGTTTAAGTGCCTCAATAAGAGTGCACCAATAAGTAACGATACAAAGATAAAACATTTAGAGACACTATTAGGAAAATATATCGAGGCCCGTGTCATAATACTTGACCACAATACGAAATTTTCTTCGTTACAATAGACACAAGTAAAAGATATAATATCTCGATTAAAAGAGAACATATTATATGTGTCAAAAAGGCACAAGTTACAAGTACTTGTCCCGAATACACTAAATTTCCCAGCTGAACTATTACTAGACGTAATTGCTGAGGAAAGAAATAGTAAGCCAACAGAAAGTAAGATAGAAAACAAGATGGCACAATCAGTAGTAGATTTTCTAAAGACAGCCTCGTCTCTATTATTTGAGTACGACGGCAAAGCCGAAAACCTACAGAGTTTCAAAGACGCTCTGAACTTGTTAGATTCAATAAAAGGAGAACATGAGACTTTAGCAGTCAATGTCATTAAGACCAAACTAAAAGGTCATGTTAGGAATCTCATTAGCACAGAAAACACAATACAAGAAATTAAAGATAAACTCTCGCGAACAGTTAAGGGAGAATCTGTTGAGGTACTCTCTGCAAAATTGCTAAATCTGCAGCAAAAGAACAAAACAGCCAACCTCTACACGCAAGAGGTGGAGCAATTAACAAAAGCTCTAGACGGTGCTTATATTAGTGATGGTTTGAAACCAGAACTTGCAACCAAATACAGCACGACCCAAGCCGTCAAAGCAATTACGAAGAATTGCTCGATTGATAAGGTTAAAGTTATCATGCAAGCAGGCACGTTCAATAGCATGAACGATGCCATATCTAAATTTATAGACAGTTGCACAGAAGCAACTGGAGATTCCAACGCCGTTCTTTTCTACCAAAATCAGACTCAGCGCGGTGCACACCGCGGTCGTTATAATACGAGGGGCCGCCCTCATTACATAATAGAGGAAACTCTAGAGGCCGTGGCAACTCGAACCGAGGCCAAAATAACAATAATCAACGAAATGTAGGAGTAGCCCAAAATAACTCGGGAAACTCCGAACAACCTTTAGCTGCTCAACAATAAATAGTTACAAGGTTCACACAATTAATCTTAGCCAAAACATATTTGTTAATTTTGTCAATGTAGAAACAAATAAAAAACTTGTCTTTTTAATAGACACAGGTGCAGATATTTCTCTTCTAAAAGAAAATTCTGATATCTTTAATGATATTCAAGGAAACAATAAAATTAATATTCAAGGAATAGGACAAGAATTAATTCAATGCAAAGGATTAACTTCAATTGAGATACAGACAGGCAATTACATAATTCCACACGATTTTGATATAGTAAATTCACATTTCTTAATCCCATGTGATGGAATATTAGGCATTGATTTCATAAAGAAATTCAATTGTCAATTAGATTTTAATCAGACAGAAGATTGGCTCAAGATGAGACCAAATAATTTAAATTTCCCAATATATGTTCCAATAACATACAGTTCTGGTAATAACTCAATAATTCTACCAGCAAGATCCCAGGTTGTCCGAAAAATACAACTATCCTCAAATGAAGATAGTGTTTTAATACCTAACCAGGAAATTCAAAATGGCATTTATGTTGCAAACACATACAACCAAAAATGCATTTGTCCGATTACTGAATACAAATAGTAAAGATCAAATAGTAAATATAAAAGATCTACAATATGAATCACTTTCGAACTATGACATAGTTCAAACCAATTCTGAAGAGAGAGAAAAAACTGTCATGTCTCAATTAACAAAAAATTTTCCACCACAATTCAAATCTACACTAATAGATTTATGCACCAAGTATAGCGATGTATTCAGACTTGAAATCCAATCAATCACAACAAATAATTTCTACAAACAAAAGCTAAGATTAACGGATGATGAGCCAGTATATATTAAAAATTATAGAAATCCTCATAGTCAACTTGACGAAATTCAAGTACAGGTAGAAAAATTAATTGATAACAAAATAGTCGAACCGTCTGTGTCCCCATGTAACAGCCCACTTTTGTTAGTTCCAAAGAAATCTCTTCCCGGTTCTGACAAGAAAAAATGACGATAGTAATTGACTATCGTCAAATTAATAAAAAACTGTTGTCCGATAAATTCCCACTGCCTAGAATTGATGATATTTTAGATCAACTAGGTAGAGCAAAATATTTTTCATGCCTAGACTTAATGTCAGGTTTTCATCAAATTGAACTCGAAGAAAGTTCAAGAGATGTAACGTCTTTTTCAACGAGCAATGGCTCATATCGCTTCACGCGATTACCATTCGGTTTAAAAATAGCACCAAATTCTTTTCAGAGAATGATGACTATAGCTTTCTCTGGACTTGAACCTTCTCAAGCATTCCTGTATATGGATGATTTAATAGTTATTGGTTGTTCCGAAAAACATATGGTCAAAAACTTGACTGATGTTTTTGAGAAATGTAGGAAATACAACCTAAAGCTACATCCAGAAAAATGTTCATTTTTCATGCATGAAGTCACATTTTTGGGACACAAATGCACAGATCAAGCAATCTTGCCAGATGACAAAAAATATGACGTCATCAAAAATTATCTAGTCCCACATGATGCGGACAGACGATTTGTTGCATTGTGCAATTACTATAGACGTTTTATCCACCATTTTGCCAAATATTCTCGTCACATAACAAGATGATGTAAAAAAGATGTAAAATTCGAATGGACTGCTGAATGCCAGCATGCCTTCGAACATCTCAAATCGGCACTAATTAATACCAATTTATTACAATACCTAAATTTCAGCAAAGAATTTTGCATAATAACGGATGCAAGTAAGCAAGCTTGTGGAGCAGTGTTAACTCAACACAAAAATGGTCTCCAACTTCCAGTGGCATATGCATCAAGAGCGTTTACCAAGGGTGAAAGTAACAAAAGCACAACAGAACAAGAATTGGCAGCAATTCATTGGGCAATAACTCATTTCAGACCATATATTTATGGTAGACATTTCACTGTCAAAACAGACCACAGACCACTTACATACCTGTTCTCTATGATAAATCCGAGCTCTAAACTAACTCGTATGAGACTTGAATTAGAGGAGTATAATTTTACAGTTGTGTATCTAAAGGAAAAAGATAACTATGTAGCTGATGCGTTATCAAGAAAAACCATCAAAGAACTACAAGAAATGACAAGAAATATAAAGAAAGTCACTACAAGATATCAAAGCAGACAAAAAGAAAGAGATAAAGAAATAGAATTGCCTAAGCAATCTATAGAAAAAGCTTTAAAGCCCAACGTATGTATATGAAGTCATCAAAATATAAAAAATATGCTATGTTTCTTTAAACATGGTAAGAAAATTATTGCAAGATATGATGTAAGCGATTTATATACTAATGGAATACTTGATTTAGGTCACTTTTTCCAAAGGCTTGATATGCAAGCCGGTATAAATGAAATCAGCCAACTCAAAGTGGCACCGTGGGAAAATATCTTTGAGCATGTTTCAATTGATAATTTCAAAATAATGGGCAATAAAATAGTAAATTCATTGAGAGTAGCGCTACTCAACCCCGTGACCCTAATAGAAAAATTAAAAGAAAAAGAAGCTATATTGTCTACATTTCATGACGATCCATACAAGGAGGTCACACAGGCATCACAAAAACTTTGGCCAAGGTCAAAAGATATTATTACTAGAAAGGTATGTCTAAAGATATAACTGAGTACATTAGAAAATGTCAGAAGTGCCAAAAATCAAAAGCGACAAGAATTACAATAACTCCTTTAACAATAACAGAAACCCCAATAAAAGCTTTCGACAGGGTGATAGTGGACACTATCAGTCCGCTACCAAAATCAGGTAATGGCAATGAATATGCAATCAAACTAATATGTGATTTAACTAAATATCTAGTTGCCATACCAGTTGCAAACAAAAGCGCAAATACTGTCGCTAAAGCAATTTATGAATCTTTTATTCTAAAGTACGGTCCAATGAAGACGTTCATTTCGGACATGGGAACAGAATATACGAATTCAGTTATAAATGACTTGTGCAAATATCTCAAAATAAAAAATATAACTTCAACTGCACACCATCACCAGACAGTTGGAACAGTCGAATAGACGTTGCGCGGTCTTCTGTGCTAGTAGTTTGGCCTGTATGTCAATGGGGAGAACTCCAAATATCACTTCCAAGGCCTTTGTTGGAGTGGATCTCAGTGCCCCAGTAGTGCACATCAGTGCCCGTCTTTGTACCCTTTCCATTGTTAGGAGGTATGTGGATTTCTTAGTGGCCGTCCACCATACTAGGACACCGTAGAGTAGTATTGGACGAACCACTGAGATGAAGATCCAGTGCATCAGTTTGGGAGACAAGCCCCACGTGCTACTTAGCATCTTTTTAAACCCTTTCTTCGACATTGGGTTTCCAGCTAAGCTTGCTGTCCAATACTATTCCTAGATACTTTACGCTCTTTTTAGGTTCGAGCATGGCACCTTGTATGGATGGCGGAGTCCATTGCGGTATCTTGTATCTCTTGGTAAAGAGAATTAGATCCGTCTTGTCCGCATTGATACTGAGTCCGACTTCCATCGCCCACTCCAGTATTTCTTTGAGTATACTGTCCATGACCGAGCTGATCGTCATTGGACATTTGCCCACGATAATTATGGCTATGTCATCTGCATAGGCGGTTATCTTAGGGGCTTTCCGTTTAAATTTTCTTAGGAAATCGCTTACCACTAGATTCCACAACAGCGGCGACAGCACTCCGCCTTGTGGCGTGCCTCTGTGCGCTGCTTTGGTTATGGTTGTGGTTCCCCATTCGGCTCTAACTCTTCTGCAGCTCAATAGATTACCTATCCAAGAGTTTACAGCCTCATGGGCTTCAGGCTCCGCATGATCGCTTCCGTAGATACATTGTTGAATGCACCTGAGATGTCCAGGAACGCTCCTAAGGCAAATTCCTTGTGGTGTAGGGCTTTTTCGATGGTGGCTACTAATGAGTGTAACGCTGTTTCCACCGATTTCCCTTTTGTGTAGGCATGTTGGTTGGATTCTACGAGTCGGCTCAAGCCTCCTCTTATGTGTAGTTCCAGGAGTTTTTCGAAGGTTTTTAGCAGGAAAGAGGTGAGACTGATCGGCCTGTAATCTTTCGGCTGCATGTGACTGCATTTTCCTGCTTTTGGCAGGAACACAACACGTGCTGTCCTCCAGGGTACAGGTACATGTCCCAGCCTTAGACATGCTATGAATATCGATTCCAGCCATGGAGTGACCTTTTCTTTGGTCTTCTGCAGCATGGCTGGTATTATACCATCAAGCCAAGGGGATTTGTAGCTCTCAAAGGAGTCTATGGCCCAATGGATTTTGTGTTGAGTGATTATGTTCTCAGGTACGTCGGACGCTGAGTTCGTATGTGTTGATTGTTGTGGATCGAGTGCATCTGTGCATCCGGGGAAGTGCTCGCTTAGAAGGGCATTAGTCGCTTCCTTGCTGCTACTCGTCCAATGGCCATCGCTGGTTCTTAGTTGGCTCTGAATTGCTGGTTGGCTCGACAGAAGCTTCCTAAGCCTGGCGGTTTCCGTGACCTTCTCTATGCCAGAGCAGAAGGATCTCCATGAGTTTCTTTTGGCTGCCTGGACTTTTTTCTTAAAGTCACGGAGCCTCGTCTTGTACTCGTTCCATACAATATCTTCGTCAGCTTGCTTAGCTAGTTTGAAGATTTCTTGTAGGTCGGTGCGCTGTGCCTTCAATTGCGGGTCCCACCAGGGAGGCCTGTGTTTCTTTCTTGTGATTGAGGTCTTGCACGTTGCGTTGAATGCTGATGTTAGGTGGTGGCAGAGAGTCTTTACGGACTTCTCAATGTCCACTGTTGATAGGATTGGTGTTGGTGATGGGAGTGTCCTAGTCACTTTGGTCTTAAACTTATCCCAGTTGGTGTTCCTGGGATTCTTGTAGAGACTTTTTGTCACTGTACACTCGCCTTGAACTTCGAACTGGATATACCTATGGTCAGAGAAGGAAGGTTTGCTGAGAACCCTCCACTCCGTGACTTCGGTAGTTTCTCCAGACGCGAGTGTTAGGTCTATGACGCTAGATGAGGTGGGACCTACGTAGGTGGGTTCCTCACCCCTGTTCGCGATCTTAAGATTAAATTTTAAAATGAAGTGTAAAAGTGACTCACCTCTGTTGTTTACATCTTTGCAGCCCCATAGGGTGTGATGTGCGTTGGCGTCTGTGCCTATCACCAGGCGTTGCCTCTTCTGGCTCACCTCCTGGATCAGTCGTTCCGTCATCAGGAGTGGTTCGTCCCAGCATCCCTCTAGCGCTATCACCGTGATGTCGTCTGTAATTGGACATAAGATAAGCATAGATGCCTTTTCTTACCAGAATTGCAGTTCTAGCTTTACTTACGGTGGTTGGGTAGAAGATAGAGTAGTTGTTAGACCCTAATCCAGCGATCTTATTGCCCGATGCGATCCAGGGCTCTTGGACTAGGGCCACGTCGACGGACTCCTCCTCCAGGGTTAAGAGGAGTTCCGCCGACGCCAACTTGTTCTTATGGAGATTAAGCTGAAGGATCCGTAGCTTCATGGCTATTCTTGGATTCCTTCTGCTTGGATGGGTTGGCTATAATCGTCAAGTCACCATCCTCCTCCATATCGTCCTCTATATCGAGGCTGCTTGCCGCTTCTACCACGCCGGCCTCTAGCGTCTTGGCGTTGGTGTCATTTGGGTGGCGTTTTTTGAGTCGTAGGTGTACATTACCTACTCCCCACGCCATCTTTCCGAATCTCGGGTACAGAATGTCCTCGGCCTCCTTGTTTATCTGGAGGACCATTTGTTGGCCGTTGCCTTCCGGCTTGCCAACGTATAGTACCGTCCAGTCCACGGTGGGCACGTCAGGATTCTGTCATTGTAGTAATTTGAGCGCCTGCTCCTTAGGTATGACCCTTGGAAAGAGTACCTTCGCTTTTGGTACCGATGGAATACATGTTCTATTGACTACCTCCAGCTGAGCACTTTCCCAAGGTGCGTCCATCTTGGCCACAGTCTCAGTGACCCACTTCAGGGTGAGGTCATCCTTGCAGCTTAGGATCTTCACCCCATTAAGCCACCCTGCTCCATCGAAGGTGGTAGGCTGAGACCCTGGCTCCTCCATTCGTTTGAACAGGGCGTCCAACAGCCTCAGTTCTACCATCTTCCACTTTTCCGCAGTTATTTTGCCGTGGGGGTTGCTGTCGATGAGCGCGACGACTAAGTGCCGACGCGCCACATCGCTCACCATCTCCCTTTTCGGATGTGGCTTTTTGGGGCGCACATCCGCCTTATCTTGGTCTTCAGACCGCTGCCTTTTAGTCAGCAGCAACTCTTCGACTTTGTTGGCATATTGACTTGAAGTGGGCTTCATTGCCATCTTGCCCTCAAAATGCCCCTAGCCTTCCTCGATCCTCTCCTCGGCCCACTCCAGCTTTTTCCTCTCCTCAGGGGTGAGCTCTTTGCTGCCAGCTAGCCGGGATTGGATTTTCAAGGCTGCCTTGTACTGGGCTTTAGCTCTCAAGCCCTCCTTTGTCTTCTTGGGCCCTTCCCTACTAGGGGAGTTGGAAACCTTGACTGGGGAGCACAGGAGGCTTTCTTCCACCTCAGCACTTATGTCGTTGCCTTGAGGGTCGCTGTCCGAGTCTGCGTGGACTCTGGTACCGCGCCGCATCTTGGCATTTTTAGTAGTTATTGTTGTTGTTGTTGTGGCAGTAGTTGTACAACTGTCCTGGCCTGTTCCCACCAGTACAGAGGTGTGACCGCTGACGACACGTAGAGGGGTTTTCACCCCCCCGTGCCCGACGGTGGTAGCAGTCACGCCTTCCACCGACGTTTGGGCTCACATCGCAGCCCCGGTTTTTTCCTTTATGGACTCCATTACTTCGCATCTTTGGTTGATTTTATTCTTGGGAACCACCCCATAGCATTTTAGGCCTATCTGCCAGGCACCTCTGACCATGGCTTCGGACACCACAGCACCAGACTTTGATAGTCCGGGTGTTGTTGCGTCCTAGCCTCAGCTGGGCCGTGTATTGGCCCAAGCCCCAAGCAACAGGACAGTGTCTGACTCTAAGTTTGAGTCAATACACAGCCCATTGCCCAGCCGGCACCCTCGTGGAGGGTTCAGTCAGAGGATTTGTGCCAGCTACGTTCATACATATCGGTTGATAAAACTGATTGGGACGTATGGCTTAAATATTTCGTATACTGCTTTAACACAACCCCATCAATAGCACATAACTATTGTCCATACGAACTTGTCTTTGGTAAAACAAATAATTTGCCAAATCATTTTAATAGCATAACTAATATAGAACCCATATATAATGTAAATAGATGATTATGCTAAGGAAAGTAAATATAGATTAGAAGTAGCCTATAAAAGAGCTAGAATTATGATAGATGAACATAAAGAGAAAAATAAGAAACTTTATGATCAGAAAGCAAGGAACTTAGATATATTAGTAGGAGATAAAGTTCTATTAAAAAACGAAACAGGTCATAAGTTAGACTCTAAATATACAGGTCCGTATAAAGTAACGGAAATAGGAGAAAATAATAACGTTATAATAACTAATAATAAAAATAAAAAGCAAACTGTTCATAAAGACAGATTAAAAATTGCTACGTCGTAAATATTTATAGTATGATCATACATAGGCATAAAAATAATAATAATAATAATAAAAAATAAAATTTTTCTTTTTGAGGTTTTACTTAAAAATTTTTACTACATAAATGTACTTAAAAACAATCATAACACAACTTTTTTAATAATGTATAAACTACCTTTAAAATAACTTCATAATATTACGTTATTTTTTAAAAGGAGGGAGATGTAGTATGCACACATATCGGTTAACCACTGTACCTATATGTATTCATAATATACAAGCACATTGTAGCACTCTGTTGCAATGTGTACATAAACAGTCCAGCCCAAGTGTATGCGTAATACGCGCACCCACTTGAGGGCTAACATACATAATTGCATGGTCAGCAGTACTCACGCTGGCCAAGCGCTGATCGCTTATATGTGTGCCTATAGCACTCCCCTTCCAGAACCGTCGCTCGGCGACAGTACATATATATACATACAGAGGGGAGCAAAAGTGATTCCACGTTCAACGTTTTCATGTTTGAGCTCACATAAATATTAAACGAATAATGTAAATGACAAAAACTTTTTTTATTGAATAACTTGTTTATTTTATACAATTAGGCGTATATAGCAAAATAGAAAAAGAAGAAATAGAATAGCAATAATTCAAAAACAAAAACTAGCGACATGTACTCAGTTTTGCACCATCGGTTATTCGCTCATATTTTTGCTCTTCTTTCTTTCTTATCAACAATAGACCTGCAGATTTACCGTTAAGTACTTTTTGCATTTATTATACAATACGTTGTCAGAATGCAGAAAATCACTCTGTTCCACAAGTTTACAATTAATTTGTTGAATCTTTAGCTTAGTCTCTAACTATTCACTGAAAAATGAAGAAGCTGTCTTCTGATAAAGAAAAGAGTATTATCTCCTTGACTAAAAGTGGGTGTTCGACGCCCACTATTGCTGAGAAGCCGCAAATTATTCAATTAGTGGTTGTCAAGGATCAGAAAAGACAAAATGTTTGTGCTGAAAACAAGTTGAATGGTCGCCGTCGCCTTCTAACAGACTCTGGCGCTCGACTTATGATGTCTAAAATGAGAAAAAATATACTTTTAACGCCAAAAGAAGAATCTACAGAAAAAAAAAAAGGCGTGAGTCGATGGATAGCTAGAAGAGCACTTGGTAGGATTGGGTACGTCGCAGCAGTGGAAAAAAAACAAACCAGCTTTATACGAGAAAAATGTAAAGGCTCGGCTAAAATTCGCAAAGGAACACAAGAACTGGACCTTAGAAGACTGGAAACGTGTTATTTGGTCGGACGAATCTAAGTTTAATCGTTTTCAATCGGATTGAAAGCAATACTGTTGGCGAAGACCTGGTGACACGCTTCAAAGGCAGCATGTGAAGCAAACCGTGAAACATGGAGGCGGCAAGAAAATGGCATGGGGGTGTTTCACGTATTCGCACGTTGGACCGTTGCACAAAATTGACGGGATTATGCGAAAGGAACATTTGAGCATTTTGCAAACCCATCTTCCCAATTTTCTTGACCAGTGTGCCTACACAGAGCAGGAAAACACTTTTCAGCAAGATGGGGATCCCAAACACACTGCAAAAATTGTTAATGAATGGCTCGGAAACCAAAATTTTAAGAAGGGGGAGTGGCCAGCGCAAAGTCCGGACCTCAATCCGATTGAAAACCTATGGTCAATCGTAAAGCGACGGCCAGTATCAGTCAGCCCCATCCAACTTGGACGATCTTTGGGAGCGTGTTGAACAAGAATGGAACAATATTCCGAAAGGAATATTCGAAAAATTAGTTGAAAGTATGCCAAAACGTATGAAAAATGTTATAGAAAATAAGGGTTGACAAAATATTAATAATGAATTTCATTTGTATATTTTCTTAAATGGTGCAAAACTGAGTACATGCCGCTTGTTTTTGTTTTTGAATTATTTATTACTTACGCCTTGTTGTTACAAATAAACTACCATTAAACAAAATATAAAAGTTTTATCATTTACTTCATCCGTTGAGTTTCTATGTGCTCCCAAACATGAAAACATTGATCATGGAATCACTTTTGCTCCCCACTGTATATATGGTATAAGATACGCATATGAGCGTCGCTGCGCTGCAGGCTATGTCGGCATAAGATTATTCACGAATTAACTTCGAATGGAGCGGGACCTTCGCTGCTCCTCAAATTGGATCAAATAAAGAACAGTACAAACATAAATAATCTTTCTCATTGTCACCAACGCGGGGCGTAACTACAGTAGTGTTTTGCCAAGTAAGTAATTAAGTAAAATAAGGCCAGTGATATTCTGATTCGGCGACGGCGAGAGTTAAACTCAGACGAAGCATTATTGTAATTGAACAAAGTAGTGCAATTATTTTCGGGTAAATCGATCAAGGATTTTGGGCTGCCAGTTAATTCTACTAACTCAGATTTAACTAACAGTGCCGAATACACAAGAGAAACATAATGTGATCAAACGAGACTTTTACAAAATAAAGCTCAAGATGAGCAACGAATAAACATCGATCAGAAAAAAGTATTCACTGCATTACTATAAACAATTGATAACGATGAAGGGAAATTGTTTTTCCTTGATGCCCCAGGAGGTATAGGAAAAACATTTTTAATCAATTTGTTTTTAAAAAATGTGAGATCTATCGGAAAAATTGCGTTAGCTGTTGCATTATCCGGCATTGCCGCTACTCTTTTGGAAGGAGGCCGAACCGCACACTCCACATTCAAGCTCCCGCTGAAAATAACAGCGTCTGTAGTGTTTCTAAACAGAGAAATACAGAAAAATTGATGCGTGACTGCTTATTAATAGTCTGGGACGCAGCTACCATGTCCAACAAGACGTCTGTGGAAGCTTTGGATAGGACAATGCGCGATTTGCGCAACAAAAATTCACCTATGGGGGGATGTAAAATTCTGTTCTCAGGAGATTTCCGTCAAATCCTACCAGTTGTGACTCGAGGAACACGTGCTGACGAAATAAATGCTTGCCTAAAAAGATCCAACCTTTGGCCACATGTCAATAAATTTGAGCTTAAAACTAATATGAGGGTGACAACAGGGTATTTCCAGTGATGCTGATAAACGTTGGCAATGGACAGTTAATAAAAAGTGAGGCAAGGATTGACCTAGAAAACCCTTGCGTTTTGATAGACAACATCCAATGTCTATCCTGACATTGATAACATAAGTTATAAGACAATATCTTGGTTTAAAGAAAGATTGATTCTGTCACCAACTAACGAACAAGTAGATAAAGTAAATAACTTGATTCTTTCTTGATACGCCGACTAAAATATTGTATATTGGTCTACTACTTGGTCGATACTGTTCTCGATTTGGAAGAAGCTGTTCATTTTCCTACAGAATTTCTAAACTCTTTGAACCCGTCTGGACTCCCTCCTCACAAAATGGTGTTGGAAGTAGGTTGTCCCGTTATTAAATTAAGAAACCTGAATCCATCTAAACTTTGCAATGGCACGCGTTTGCTGGTAAAATCATTGAAAACTTTCATAATAGCGTGCACAATACTCACAGGATGTGGTATCGGAGAAGATGTGTTGATTTCCCGAATCCCTCTGATACTACCGGATTTACCCTGCCAACTTAAACGTTTACAGTTTCCGATAAAGACATCTTTTGCAATGACCTTTAATAAATCCCAGGGTCAAACGTTCAACATTGCAGGCTTAGGTTTGAACGATGACTGTTTTTCACATGTACATCTGTATGTCGCTCTTTCAGGAGTGACTTCAGAGAAAACATGTTTGTGTTGTCTAAGTACAAGAAAGCTGTGCACGTTGTTTATATATACATTCTGTAATATGTGCGAAGCCGAAGCGGGCCACTATGTTTTTATATACAATACAACGTTCACAGTTTTTCTGTAGTGCATTGCACCCATGCGAAGCCGGGGCGGGGTATATAGATGCCACGTGTTTATTCTCAATTTAAGGCCTATTTTTTTTATAAGTAGTAATTGAAACTGAATTGTTTTTTTGATTTATCTTCTTTTCATAAAATAAATGAAATTGTTAAAAAAAAAATTAATCAATGTGAAATTAATAATTGAAAATGAATAACTAAATATTTTGTTATGGGTCTATCTGGATCTTCGCTGAGACAACATAAAGTAATTTAGTAATCGTTTCTTTAAATATTAGGGGCAATGCATAGATATTCCAATATATATTGCCATGGTAGGGTGGGTAGAGACGAGGGACAGCAACATCGATTTTTTCACTCTCGTAGATATTATCACTATGCTAGTTAAGCCTTGCACTTATATTTTATGATGTGGAAGGTACTAGGGAGTTTGGCCTGGAAAACCCCGACCAACCCGGCGAGCTCCGACCGAGCAAAGCAAGAGTGTACATCTTCCGGACCCAAAACTCCACGGGCACAGGCTTCTATCTGTCACCTTAGCCTGAGCTTGAAGACCATTAATATAAACTAGGCCGTACACTACAATCTAGAAAGTGTCGATAATGAGCTATGATCAGTGCCAAATTAGATGGTTGCTTATGGAAGCTCATAGAAGTAAGTGAAGTAACGAGTAACAAGATAAGTTGAAGAATGTTGACTTGTGGTAGTAGAAAATGAAATGTATTAGAAGAAGTGATTGAAATAAGGAAGAAAATCAGGAATCCATAAGAGCATAAGAGAATTGAAATAACAAGATTTACAAGGGATGAAAGGGTGCAACGAAAGAAAATAAGATAGAAAGAAATTCATGTAACGAGAGTATGTAGGAAAAATAACTAAGTGTAACGAGAGGTTGAAGTAACGAGAGAAAGAAGTAAGAAAGGTATAAAAAAACAAGAGCTTCGAGTGACATGAGCTTGAAGTGACTGGAGCTTGAAGTAACGAAAGCTTGAAGGAACGATAATATGAATATGACATCAGCTTGAAGTACCTGGAGGTTGAAGTAACGACAGCTTGAAGTAACGAAAAGTAAAAGTTACGATAGCTTGAAGTAACACGAACTTGACATAACAAGAGCTTAAAGTAACTAGAACTTAAAGTAACGAAAAAAAGAAAAGCTTGAAGTAACTTGAACTTGAGGTAACGGGAGCCGGAGGTAATGCGAGATGATTTCAATTTCACCTTAAAGTAACAAAAGCTTTATGTAACGATAACTCGAAGTAACGAGAGTTAAATTCACGGGAGCGGAATTTTTAGGTAACAAGAGCTTCAAATAACGAGAGTTCGTAGTAGCAAGAGTAAGCTTAAAATAACGTATGTTTTATTTTAAGTAAACTCCAAGTAAGGAGAGATTTTAATCATCAAGGCATCATAGTAACAAGAGGTCTAGAGCACGTATGGTATATGTGAGAAATTAGTAAAAACTCAAACTGTTAGATATCAACTCGCTTTTATGTTATGCATGAAACTAACACACTCCACAAGTTCTTTCATTGCTCGCCAGTCAATCTGGGAACTCTTTTTAACAACTTCGTGAGCGTGCATGTCTGTACTAAGTATTTTTTCCATACACATGCCAACTCACGCTTAACGAATCAGTGTTAACAAACGTCAACGCCATTATTTGCACTGCGCCAAAAAAATAAAACAACTTCACTGAGAGAGCACAGACAGAGTGAGAGAGAGGAGTGAGGACTGTATAAGTAAACTAAATTCTTAACTGACTTTAAAAGGATAAGTGTATTAGGGCATTTACTTTACAATGTGCAACAGATGCGCTTCGTGTTTGGGGGTATGTGGAGAAAGAAAGAATCGCATTGGTGATATGAAACCGACTCGCCTGCCTCTGTTGCAGCAGCTTCTGGGCAGAAGCTGTTGCTGCCTCAGTTGCGTGACATGTAAGCAAACAAGCCGTATGTTCCATGTACGCGTTGTACAGGATACAAAAGAGCAACAAGTAATCAGGCAGCAACAGCCTCGAGCAGCACAATTACAACACAGTGCAACACTGTGCACAGTGTAAAGGAGAGGGAGGATGGGAGGGACGTAAGTTGGGGCACTGTGAACCCACTTAATCCCGCCCCATTGTGATTGTTTTGGCCTAATGCTCATGGCGAACAATGGCGCCTCTGGCCATATTTTAGGGTCAGTAAAAATACAAAACTATAAAATACAATTAAATAAATATTAATTTTGATTACTCGATATAATGCAAGTTATCGATATTGGCCAATTCAAAATTTATAAAGAAATACTTTTTACATTTTTAACTATTTATGTAGGATAGTCGATGCCCGTCTCGCTACTTTAATTCAAACACTGAGAATTTAATTTAGTTTTGTAACATTATAGTTCATTACTAATTGTGAAATTAAATTACATTTTAAATTATTCAAAAAATAATGAGCTTGAGCACACAACCGACACAACTGACACTCTCAAATCGACTCCTCTTTTCGATAGATTGTTAAGAAAATAAAATACAGCGATTGCAGAGTTGTATCACAACTTGACTTATACGATAATACTCTGAACTTATGATACGATTGATATCGATATTTAATTAAAACTGACGGCCACTGCTAGTGTTGCGAACCGATCCCACATTCGGCCATTCTGAATTTTCATTCGGCTCGAATGATGTCCCTTGCGACATTTCATCTACGGGCTCCCACTTTTTTATGTACTCCTGGTCACCAATTTTCTCTACTTCGTATCTACTATGGTATGTGGAAGGACTACCTTATACGAACCAAAAAATTTTCCCTTAAGCTTTAATCCTCAACCGTATTGCGTTCTTTTAATAGCAACTCCTTCATTCAACTTATATTTTAATTCTTTTTTATGATTCTTATTAAACGTTCTACGATTTTCCTCCTTTTCCTTTCTCTTTCATTTTCAAATTGTTCAATATAAACATCATCTTGATATTTTTGCATTTCGTCCATTTTATTGACTCTCATCTCAACACCTGTTAAAAGTCTAAAAGGAGGGAATTTTGTACTTTTTGGTGGGGTACTGCTTATAACTTTCTGTACGACTTCAATATGTTTATACCAACTACAAATATATTCTTGACAGAGCTTCGACAGCATCGGTATTACAATTTTATGGACGCGTTCAACCTGACCGTTTCCCCAAGGAACTCCTATCGCTATCATTAGTTGTTTATCCCCTCACTTTCGCAATATTCTCTAAACATGTTAGAAATAAAACCTGCACTTCTGTCGGTCGCGTTAAATGGTCGTGTGAAGCGTGCCGTGTGGGTGAATCCGATGTACGGAAAATCCACAATAAAACCAAACTCGGGTTTTATCGGATACGCACAGCTTTCTCTAATCTCCAATCTGAATTTTTGGAGATGGAGACCCAATTCAACGCCTTTACGGCTCTTAGTTAGCCACTTGCTCCTCTTAATATTCCTTTAGATTCAGTTACTTCCAATCTAAAGTCCACCAATCTACCTTCTTCCAAGGCTTCTTCTTCTGATCTTCTAAGCCTAATTTCCCCTATACCGTCTTGCTCTTCTAGTTGCACAAAAAAAAAAAACTAGCAGCAATGTTACCGCACCGAAACCTCTTGCTGCCCCTCTTGTGCCTACTCCCATTACGAGCAATGATAACAACGTAAAGGGTAATGTTCCCGCAATCATGCCTGCTAGTCAGGCACCGAGTATAAAACCTCTGATTGCGATTAAACCCAAAAAATTGGTGTTTATCTCTCGCTTGGCTCCAGACACTACCATAGAAGATGTACAATCGTACATTCTCCAAAGGATGCCTGTAAATGATTTGATTGTTAAAAAATTCAACTTCAAATTAAAGCGCGACATTTCTTCTTTCAAAATTATTCTCCCTGCAGAACAGTTTAAAGACGTTTGCGCAGCTTCTTTCTGGTCGCCCGACCTTATTGTTAAGGAGTTCACTCCAAAACAAAAAAGCCGAACGACCGTCACTCTTCCTACATTGGCCGTTACATCGCCAAGTGGACCTACAACAAGTGCAAAGTCCTCAAAATCCTGAAGTTCTCTTCTCTTCATGCTTCTGAAAATGTTAGGGGACACACAAATATTCTTTCTTCCTTAATTCTTTCCTATCAAAATGTTAGAGGCCTCTGTAGTAAAATCTCTAATCTTTATCTTCATAGTCTTGCCTTTTCTTCCCAAATTATTGCCTTTTCCGAAACCTGGTTAAAACCAGGGATTCTAAGCTCTGAAGTCTTTCCAGATAGGTATACAACATACAGGCTTGATCGACCTGACCGACAGGGTGGTGGAGTACTGATTGCAGTAGACTCCTCCATTATGTCGGACCTCTCACAGCCGGAGTTTCAATTCGACATTGAATTAATCTGTGTAAAACTACACTTTCCCGGTTTTTTCTTTTATATAACCTGCTCCTATATTCCGCCGTCATCGGAATTATCAGTCTACTCGCAACATTTGTCTGCAATTAAGACTATTTTTAATCTGTTATCAGACAGAGATCATTTCATAGTCCTGGGTGACTTTAATATCCCGGAATGTAATTGGTCATCCATTGTGGAGGGAAACTTCCTTCAACAACATGATCTGTTTGACGGTTTGTTTGACATGTCTTTGTCGAAGGTTAATCATGTCAAAAACACTTTAAACAGATCGCTTGTTCTATGTTTCGTCTCAGATCCATCCAGGGTGATTTTTCCTCTTACCCTACCTGAAGATCCTTATCATCCCACTTTCGAAGTGAATCTCGACTTGGGTATTAGCCTTGTGGATAAAAGTGTAAAGCCGTGCAATCGCGTGCGCTACTTTAAGAAAGCAGACTTTGAATATTTAAATTATTTAATTTCATATTGTGATTGGTCTGACTTTTATCTTTGAACTGATATGTCAGTGGCTATTAATATATTTTATAAAACCCTTAACTCTGTTTTTGATATCTGTGTTCCGTTTTTCTATCCGACAAGCTCAAGTAGGCCTCCTTGGTTTACAAAAGAATTGTCTCGCTTAAAAAACTTAAAAAGTAGCTTATTTAAGAAATACAAGCTGAAATACTCACCGCTTGTCTTTTCCCGCTACCTAACTGCTCGTGCAAATTTTACCGTGCTTAACACGAAGTGTTATAAAAACTATTTGACAAGATGTAGGATTCAGTTCTTTCAGAATCCTAAACTGTTTTATAGTTTTGTTAACATGAAGCGTAGGTCAGCGGGCTTTCCTTCTAAACTTATGTTCGATAACGCTGAGGCGGACACAGATCAGGCCATTGCCGATATGTTTGCCAAGTTTTTTCAAACAACTTATTCTTCTTCTACGCCAAACATTCACTCCTATCTATATAGCGTACCAAGCTCGAATGACATCTTCACACCTTTACTGAATGAAAGTTCACTTATTAGGGATCTTCGATTGGTTAAACCAGTCTTCTCACCAGGTCCCGATGGTATCCCCGCCTGTGTACTTCGATACTGTGCAAACTCCTTATGTAAGCCATTGCTCAAACTATTTTCGCTGTCCTTAGTAACTGCCTCGTTTCCATCCATATGGAAGGAATACTTTATCATCCCTTTACATAAAAAGGGCAGCAAGTCTGATGCAAGCAATTATAGAGGTATCTCTAAATTGTCGGCTATACCGAAATTCTTCGAGAATGTTATTACTCCTCACTTGCAGCATTTTAGTATATCCGTTATATCCCCTTTTCAACACGGATTTGTGAAGCGTCGTTCTACCACGACAAATTTGCTTGAGCTGACATCCTTTGTGGTAAAATGATTTCAGGAAAATCTTCAAACTGATGTCATTTATACTGATTTCAGTAAGGCATTTGACTCAGTCAACCATTCCCTTCTTGCACATAAGCTAAATCTTCTCGGTTTCTCACCAAAACTTCTTACTTGGATTGTGAGCTATTTGGGTGACAGAACCCAACGAGTCCTCTTTAAAAATACTCGTTCCTATCCCGTTCATGCCACATCTGGTGTTCCTCAGGGAAGCCACTTAGGTCCCCTGCTTTTTACACTTTTCATCAATGACCTCCCAACGGTCATACTTAACTCACGTACTCTCATGTACGCGGATGATGTCAAGCTCTGTTTTCAATTTAGAGACGACTCCTGTCATTCTCGCCTTGAATCTGACCTAGATTGTTTCTTTTCTTGGTGTCGTGCAAATCTCCTTAATCTGAACAGCTCAAAATGCAAGCTGATGACATTCTCACGTGCCTGCCCAAAGTATGTATCATACTCTCTTTGTGGTTGTACCTTGGAAAGAATTTCCCTGGTTGATGATCTAGGTGTCCGTTTGGACCGAAAACTCAAGTTTGCCGAACATATATCATCAATGGTTCTATGGGTGTACTCGGATTTATTAAGAGATGGTCCAAGGAGTTTGACGATCCTTACCTTCACTTCGCTTGTTCGTCCAATTCTCGAGTACGGATCATGTGTCTGGAACCCTCAGTACACAGTTCATAGAGACCGCATTGAATCCGTACAGAAAAACTTCTTAATGTTTTCCTTGCGAGGCCTTAACTGGGTTGTAAATTCAAGACTTCCTCCCTATCCTAGTAGACTTTTGTTACTTAATCTGCCTTCTCTAGCCAATCGTAGAACCATGCTTGGTGTTATATTTATTAACAACCTTATCCAAGGTGACATAGATAGTAGCGACTTACTTAGTAGACTACACTTTTCTGTCCCTGGTAGAATCACCCGTAATTACCTTTCTCTAAAACTTTCCAATTGTAGCTCGAACTATGCCCTGCATGAGCCATTCAGGGTATTATGTTCGGACCTTCAGTTCGGGGATCATAAGGTCATCCATATACGTGACAATAATATCTCTTTGCACCAAATCAACAAAAATTGCATGAATGAATCGACAAAATACTGCTGGCGAATTAGATGTTCCAAATGGAACAAAAATTCAAACTGCCCTGCGTGCGTGATAAACGAAACAAATTTTCTGGAACCTGGTTCGATTGGCACATGGAAGAAACACATTATGACCTTGCAATCTTTCGATAACATCATCTAACAAAGGCATAGGAAAGTTGTCTCTCATGATCTTTGCATTTAGCCGACGATAATTACAACATAATCTTTTACTGCCATCTTTTTTTGGTACAACAACTAAGGAGATGCATATTCTGATGTACTGGTCTGAATTATATTTTTTGCAATTTCGGTATCGATAACACATTTGTCTGCATACATATGCGCCTTGGACGTTCAAAAACTGGATATTCGTCATTTAACAAAATTTTCATCTGAATGGGACTCTCCTTCATCATTCCTGGAGAATGTTTACTTATTAGTTTTTCTATTGCCACATGAATTGGCTTGTCAAGGTGCAACAAATCAATATCTGATTTGTTTGTTGTTGAAAGCATACAAATATCACCAAGCTCTTTTAACAATTCTAATTTAGGCTCGATTACCACGGTACTACTTGCAATGGTTTCTTACTATTTCTTTGCCTTAGGGCCAAATTTCACTGTTTCTCAGAAACAATTAAATCAACAACTTCCAAAACTGCGAATATTTAATATTTTCGTGCTCAACTACATGGAACGTGATATCTAAGTAATGTCCGTCAATTTCAACTTTAGCTACAAAACTACCTAGCGTATGAAGCTCACTGTTGCATATTCCAACAAGACAACGCTTTTCCTGGTTAACTTAACGTTGCCTAGTTTCTTAACCACATCTGATCTAATCAAACAAAGATCACAACCTGTATCGATTAAAGCTGGAAATGAAACGTTCTTGCATGTTAACTCTTTGAAAATACATTTCCCATCAGAGTCTACTGTATTTACCATTGTGTTCATGCTCTTTTCTTGCTTTACTAAATTTGAACTAGCACAATTTGCTGCTTTATGAACTGGTTGATTGTACCTAAAACATCTTACCGCCTGCTTACAATCGTTTGCCAAATGTGATGGATCACCACACTTAAAACATTTTTATACCCTTGGACCATTGAAAATTGTCAAAAAAGGGTATACTAACTGATAATTCTCTAAGCCTAATAAACGGACTAAATGAATAAACGGACGCGGAGTTCGGCTTCAATAATTTTAATAAGAATGTGGCTTCAGTGCACAAACGAAACTAAGTTCTATTTTAACAAGCGAGAGTGTGCCACAGTCCGACCGCACTCCCCGAATTCGCCGTCTTCATTTGCCGATCGTCTTAGCTTAAGAGCATAAATTTACGACACTCCATGTGTTCTCTTACATACTAACTTAGCTTCTTATTTTATTCTTATGAGCTCCAACATTCCGGCCCCGTTGAAGAGCTCCGGTCTTTAACAATTCGGGAGCAGTGCCAACTTGTGAATTGGGCGCCTAATTGCGCCTGCTGGTGTTTTTAGTTCCACTACCCGAACCTTGCCGTCGACACCTGAGACTATGCGCGTTACGCGCCGGATGATCCATCGTTGCGGGGGTGTGTTGTCGTCGTGCACCATAACGACCGCCCCTTCCGCCAGATTGGCTTCGCCTTTGGTCCACTGTGTTCGCTGCTGCAGACTGAGCAGGTAGTCTCTGAACCACTTGCACCAGAAGTGCAGTCTGAGCGCCCACAACTGCTGTCACCGCTGGAAGTACGCGGGTCCTGGCTTGTTGCTCGACTCTTCTGGTCCTAATCCGTGCGGCAGCGCAAGCAAAGGCTGCCCGATGAGTAGATGCCCTGGTGTGATTATCTCGCCATCGTTGGGATCGGTGCTGTCTACGAGCAGTGGTCTGGCCTTCACCACTGCTTCCCACAGTCTCCCGAAGTGCAGTGCACCCCTCGCTCCACTGCGTAACCGGTCAGTCGCTCCTTGCTCTCCAGGAATGCCGTCTGCAGCTCCTTCAGCACGTTGCTCGCTCCCACGAAGTTCGTCGCATTGTCGCTGAACATCGTCTCAGGTAGTCCGCGCCTCCCAATGAACCTTTTAAATACATTCAAAAAGGAATCAGTGGATAGGTCCGTGACAAGTTCCAAGTGAACTGCTTTTGAGGCGAAACAAATAAAAACGGCAACATACGTTTTTACAGGGGGTCTCCCCCTAATCCTATAGCTGACGTAAAATGGCCCACAAAAGTCTACACCAGATACTCTAAAAGAGCCGTCAGCCGTCAGAGACAGTAAGGGGAATCACATGGAACCCTAGCTTTGGCTGTGGTACGTGCCGTCCTTGCTCCTACTGTCGGAAGTGCGGCTATACTCTCCACGTGAGGGCGGCTGGAAGCAAGCCCCTAGCACGGTCATGTCTCTGCTAGGGGTGCTGACTAATTGTAGTCGGGCGAAGATTGTGATTCTTTAAATCACCCCAATCCAAGGCGGAACAGCATACGCCAAGGGATGCATGGCCGGGGGGTAGCCCGGTCATTAGTATGCGGACTCTGGATACCTGTCGCCCTCCAGTTTCATCTAGACTTCCCACGGCACGCGGGCTATGCCGTGGGCGACCTTCCCTTCTTCGAAAGCATCAACCCAGGGCGAGGCCTTAACGGCCGACCCCAACAACAGCACTGCAGCCAGTGGGCTGCTGGCTTCCACCCCCAATACCACGGGTCTTGGCCCTGGTACTTTAGGGGACCCGGACAGGCCACGGACTCCCTTGGACGATGAGTTCGGCAGTGCTGATTTCTCGTCCAATAGCTGCTCAGGCCGGTAGCAGCTCGTCGAGGTGATGTCCCCTGACGCTGAAGCTGACGCTGACCTGATCAGCCTCGTTGACGACGCTTCCGTGGCCTCGCAGAGGTCAGGTCTCACGGAAGCAGGCTCTCAGATACAGCGGCTGCGACTGGACTCTGAGAACGCCTTTGTGAAAATGAACGACCGTGAGAAGAGGCTTTTCAAAGCCGCACTCGCAAAGGGTTCGAGCAGAGCAGAAGCTCTGGCTATCGCCACCGCGCCCCCCGTGGAAACCAAGGCCAAACGGACGCGCGCTGACGATACCGTCCTCGAACCTCAAGGGTCTTCAAAGAAGCCCAAAAAGACTCATGCCACACAAAGCCACCTCTCAGCCAGGTGTCGAGCAGCGTGAAACTGGGCTTCACTTCGGCTGACTCAAAAAACCCGCTTTCACCGGAGCAAGTGGCCACGGTGAAAGCCAGCATTGCCAAGGCTCTGCTGCTTCATCCCACATCGGGTGCCAGTCCGGGTTTCGAGGGTTGCATACCTCGAAATGAATGGCTGCTCCTGGTGTGCGAGGATAGCCGCACTGCCGACTGGGTCAGGGGAGCCGTTGGACACATCAGGTCCATCAGCTCCCTTGATATTAAACTACTGGAGGAGTCCGAGTTTCCCAAAGCTCACCTCATTAGAGGATACTTCCCCAGTAGTGCTGGACTCACACCCGCCGATATTTTGCGATACCTTGGTATCCAAAACGAGGAGTTGTTCTCGACAAAACAGTGGCGGGTGGTCCAGCATACCCTCAACGGCACTACGACCCACCTCGCGATGTTGGTCGACGAGGAGTCGTATAAGGCTCTGACGGAGTGCAACGGGAAGGTGAAATTCGTCTTTGGACGAGTCAAACTTCTCCTGAAGAACTCCGTCCCCAGAGCCTCTCCCTCCCCGGCCCGTCCCCCATCCTCCTTTCCAACCATTCCCCCCCCTTCCAGCGCCCCTCCGGAAGCGTCAAAGGTGGTCCCTACCTATGCGACAGCAGTGGCTGCCGCACCGGTCGCGTCCACCAGTGCTGCGGCCTCAGTGGCGCTGAAAGCCCCCATCCCCAAACCCCTCTGGTCTCCGCCCCCAACCCCTCAACGGGCCGCACCAGACCGGTGGCTGGCAGCGGGCGCCTCCTGGCCCCTGCCAGACCCACAGTCAGCGCTGGGCTTAAACAACCCGCAAGGGCACCTCCCGCGACTGGGATCGCTAGGCGACCTCCCCCGAGCAGCTCCGCCAGAGTGCCGAAGGGCATCCGTGGCAATGACTCTCGGGGTGGCAAGGCATGTGGCCTTGTCACTAAGGCGCTAAGAGAGGATGCGAACCGCAATTAAGGTGCTCCAGGCGAACCTGCACCACGCCAGAGGAGCGTCAGCCACCCTGTGCAGGGTCGTCTGTAATGAGGAGATTGACCTGGCTCTCGTCCAAGAGCCATGGTTAATAGGTGGCCTCGTCCGCGGACTATCATGCGGATCATGTAAGTTATTATATGACCGTATGGGAGGTGCCCCTCGCACTGCTATACTGATCAATAACAGTGTGAGACACTTTCCTTTAACCAACTTCATTCACAGAGACCTGGTGGCAACGGCTATGGAGGTAGCCACTGCTGATGGCGTCCGGGAAGTGGTGATCGCCTCTGCTTACTTCCCGGGCGATGTGGATGACGTACCCCGGGATTCTGCCGCCTCCACAACAAGCCGCTCGTGATTGGCTGTGATGCCAACGCCCATCACACAATCTGGGGGAGCAGCGACGTCAACAAACGTGGTGAGTCTCTCCTTGATTATCTAATGTGTTGTCATTTAGACATAGCGAACGTCGGGTGTAAACCGACGTTTATTAATTCTATTAGGGAAGAGGTATTAGATCTCACCCTAATAAGCAACTCAATTGCGAGTTCGCTTATAAACTGGCGGGTCACAGACGAAGCCACCTTGTGGGACCATCAGCACATCAGGTTCGACATTCCTGGCCAAGTCGAGATCCGCCAGAATTCCTTTTGTCCTAAAAAGACGAATTGGGAACTCTTCAAAGCCTCTGTGGCCTTGAAATCAGACCTGTTGATCAGCAATCCTAACTCTGTCAGTGAGATAGAACTTGCTGCCAACCTGCTCCAAGATGTGCTAATTACGTCCTTCGAAGCCAGCTCAGTTCGGAAGACACTAACGGTTAACCGTAAAGTTCCTTGGTGGAACGAAGAGCTGGCTGCTCAAAGAAGGAAGGTTAGATGCCTTTTCAACAAGGCCAGATCTAACCGTATAAGTTGGGACGTCTATAGGGACGCTCTTACAAACTATAATAAGAACATTAGACGCTCCAAACGCGATACGTGGCGCAGCTACTGTGGTAGCATAGAATCTCTGTCAGAGGCAGCGAGACTCCACAAGGTATTAGCCAAAGGATCGTCTAATGGTATAGGGCTTCTAAAAAGAGCAGATGGCTCTTTCACTCAAGATCGTAGGGAAGCACTTGAACTTTTACTACAAGTTCACATCCCAGGTTCCGTGGCCAACCCAGATCTCTCCAGTCACGTTGACGCCACCTGGTCACCTGACTCACGTGGAACCAGTTTATCTGGTACCATCTTCAATCCTGAAAAGGTCAAATGGGCTGTAGATTCCTTCGCTCCCTTCAAAGCCCCAGGGGGTGATCAAATCTTTCCAGCCCTTCTCCAAAACAGTCTGGATCATATCCTCGATCCACTGGTCGGCCTTCTTAGAGCCAGTCTCACGTGGGGACACATACCCAACTCTTGGAGGAGAGTCAATGTGGTATTCATCCCCAAAGAGGGGAAACGTCCTCTTGACCAGCCTAAGTCCTACCGGCCGATCAGCCTTACCTCCTTTCTGCTCAAGACTGCGGAAAGGCTCCTAGACTTGCACATTCGGTGCTCTCTGCAGGCAAACAACCCTCTGCACCCCACGCAGTTCGGGTATATAGCCGGTAGATCGACAGAGGTCGCTCTCCACAAATTAGTGAGTAAGATCGAAAAGGCCTTCGTATCAAAGAACATTGCTCTGTGCTCTTTTCTTGATATAGAGGGTGCTTTCGATAATACCGGCTACGGGTCTATCTCTACTGCGCTTGAGCGCAGGAACATTGCCCGTCCCATAATCCGGTGGATTGACGCCATGCTCAAACACCGGAATATCTCCTCTACCCTGGACACGACGACCGCCCATATTAGTGCGGTTAAAGGGTGTCCCCAGGGAGGGGTTCTATCCCCTTTGCTCTGGTCCCTAGTAGTTGACGAACTACTAATCATACTCGCAGAACAGGGCGTGGAAGCGATTGGCTATGCCGACGACCTGGCTCTCGTAGTGAACGGGAACTATGCCAACAGTAGATGGTGCGATGATGTAGGTCTTAGCATCAATCCTCAGAAGGCAATCATTGTTCCCTTCACTAAGCGTTACTCTATTGACATTGGTCAATTACATATTGGCGGCTCTCCTGTGGAACTTTCCAACGAAGTCAAATATCTAGGGGTAACCCTTGATAAGCGACTAAACTGGAACTCCCACCTGCATAACACTCTATCAAAGGCCACTCATGCCATGTGGGCATGTAGAAGGCTTTTCGGTAGAATATGGGGTCTCAAATCCTGCACCATTAGGTGGCTTTTTGAGATGATGGTAAGACCGATCGTAAGCTGCTATTGTGTGGTGGCCCAAGGTTACGCAGGTCACTGCCATCAATAAATGCACGAAATTGCATAGGCTGCTCTGGCTTTCCTTGACGGGTGCACTCCGCACCTGTCCCACTGCAGCAATGGAATCGATTTTGAATCTGACTCCGCTGCATATCCGTATAAAAGAAGTTGCTGCTATGAGCCTTCTTAGAATCAGGCTCCAATCTGGGCTTCTAGCTACCGAATCTGGGCATGCTAGCCTACTCAAAGATATTCCTGGCTTAGAGACCTGCACTAGATCAGACTCTATGACCAAGGAACTCTTCTTTGGTGCAAAATTTAGAACCCTCATCCCGGACCGCAGGGTTTGGGATGCTGGCAACCCCATCAGAGACCCAAATGGTATACATTGGTACACCGACGGGTCAAAGACTGAACAGGGGGTTGGAGCTGGGATACATGGTCCCAACTCCAGGACCTCGATTGCTATGGGCAACTGGCCCACAGTTTTCCAAGCAGAGGTTCACGCCGTTGAGTTCTGCTGCCGTCTTATCCTTGAGAAGGGGACTAGAGGAGCGAAAATATACATCTTCTCGGACAGCCAAGCGGCCATACTAGCCCTCTCCTCAAAAAGAGTAGGCTCGCGTATGGTGGCTGACTGCTGGAATTGTCTCCAGAGGCTGTCAATTAGGAATAAAGTCACCCTAATTTGGGTACCTGGGCACTCTGGCTTCCAGGGCAATGAGCTGGCGGACGAACTAGCGAGGGCTGGTTCATCAGCCACCTTGCTCGGCCCCGAACCCTTCTGTGGCGTGGGGTGGTCAACTATCTCCTCCCTTGTGAAAACCTGGGCTGGAAGATTGACTGAACGCTACTGGTTCTTCCAACCAGGGATGCGGCAGGCTAAAGAGCTTACCAATCCCAAAGCTGATCGAAGGACCAAGCTACTATCCAGGAGAGACCTCTATCTCCTTGTTGGCTACCTAAGTGGCCACCACTTGGTGAACTACCACCTCAAAAAAATGCGTTTGCCCTCGGACGCAGAGTGCAGGCTCTGCAAAGAGGACGACGAAACTACTAAACACATTCTATGTGACTGTCCGGCCTTGGTATGGACAAGGAGGAAACATCTGCACGTGGAAATCGCAACTCCAGAGCAGATTGTCCGTTCCTCGACGAAAGATCTGTTATGCTTCATTAGGGAAGCAGAACAGCTTTTGTCATTATAGGGAGAGCATTCTGGGTACAAAAGATCATATTGGTCGCAGTGCCTCGCGCTTTCTCCGCTGGGAGACTCCCTCTTCTATAATAATAATAATAATAATAATAATAATAATAATAATAATAATACTCTAAAAGGGCGGCCTTCTCGGAGACGGTCGGCTGGCAAATTTCCCATTATTTGCACCAATAATTTTGGCTTGTACCTAAAGCAGTATACGCAGTTTCTCACAACTGCAGTACATAAACTACGTGCATTCACCACCCAAACTTGCTGCCTTAACAACCCAACTAGCACCTTTGCACCTGCATGGTAGTGCCTAAGATGCAAGTCTTTGACAAAGAGTTTCGCAAAGGCGGAATCCTTTTTGCCATGGTTGGAGAGATTTGATGCCACAGCTTGGCCAGCAAAAGTGCTGCACATAGCTTTAGTCGCGGTATAGTTTTGACATTAAGTAGAGCTACCCTAGATTTTGCCGTAAGTAACGTAATGCCAACGTCTTGATTGTTGGCAGTTCGTACATATATGCAACATCCATATGCATGACTGGAGGCATCTGCAAAACCATGAATTTGAACTTGGTCGTAGAATGAAAGAAACACATATCGAGGAATGTGGATCTTATGCAAATCTCGCAATGTCATGGTAAACTTATGCCATGCTGTGTGAAGACTCATCCCAATCTATCTTGAGCCTCCACAACTCCTGTAATAAAATTTTGTCTTTTGTTATAATGGGACACAGCAAGCCAAGTGGGTCAAACAAACGAGAAGCTATGGACAACATATTACGTTTTGTTGGTTTTAGCGATGCGAAACTATCCACATCAAGATGGTATTTAAATATATCCTCTTGAGGTTCCCAACGCATTCCAAGAGTTTTCACTGCACTCTGTTCCTCAATTTTGAGCGTAACCTCTTCGCTAGAGTCAGTGTTGGAAACCTGGATGCTATGAATAGATGCCCACTTGGCTAGTGGAAAACCTCCTGCCTCCAATATTTCCCGAACTTCCTTGCACATTATGTTTAATTCTTTTACGCTGTCTGCCCCTGCCAGCATATTATCTACATAAAAACACATCACATCTGATCCAATAGGATCAGCGTATTGCCAGAAATGGTGCGGATTCTGAACCATACTATATGTAACAGTATTCAACTTGTATGCCTTATTTTTTTTTTTTTTTATTTATTCGCTTACGGTAGGAAAATTAAAATCTTCTAAAGATACCACCCACCGTCCGTCGGTGGCATGCACGATTCATAGCCCCTATTGGGATTATGCCTAAATACTAAAACAAAAACCTCCGTGTGCTTTTCAGTCCTACGCACGTTCACCGGTACTGCCAGTCAAGGTAAGACTTCGGTGAGCAGGATTTGGAGTCTATTCGCACTCCCTTCCTTGGGTACTGGCCATAAAGCGCTCATCTTTCATCTGGGTCCCGTTGATAGTGACCTGCATGCACTCCACTGTTTTCATGCTGCTTAGGAGGACGGCCTCCGTTTTATGCGCCGCGATCTTTAGCACGACCTTCTCGAGCCAATCAGTGGCCGATGTGATTGTCGCATTGCATTTAGTCTGGAGTTCGCGTATGGTTTTTGCGACTGCTGTAATTGCCACGTCGTCGGCAAAACAATGCAGCTCAGCTCCAGCGGGCTTGCTGATGCTCAGTATTCCATTATACATGATGTTCCACAGGGTCGGGCCGAGCACTGACTCTTGTGGGACACCAGACGAAACCACGTAATATTTCGGGCCAGCTGCCGAGTCGTAGCAGAGGACTCGCTCCCTGAAGTAGCTGCCCACTGCAATCCTCAGGTACTTTGGTACGCCCATGCTGTCCATTGCGCCGAGTATTGCAGGCCATCTAGCTGAGTTGAAGGCGTTCTTCACACCCAGGGTGACAATTGCGCAGTACTCCTTTCTGCCGCCTAGCCATCTGTCGCCACTAAGAGCATTCCTCGCTAAATTGCGTCCACGCATTCCAGCAGTTCCTTATAGGCTCGAGCTTTAGCAGCAGTCCGTCCTTAGCTGTTGTAAGGAGGCACTCCACCAATAGACTGCAAGCTTGCGTTTCCCATTCCTCTTTCTTGGCATCGTTGCATCACACGTTGCTATTAGCTTTGTCATGAGCTCCGCCGCCATTTCCTCTGCGTGTCTATTGGCTACTTCAAGGAGGTTGAGTTGGTATGCCAGCATGTCAACGTCGATCTTGCTAGCGTCCCATGCACGTCCGAGTGATCTTCTTGGCTGCCTCCGAGGCGTGCCTGTTGGTGTGACGCTGAACGAAATCAGAGCATGATCGCTTAGCGTTACTGTTTTGTACTGTCCAATATGTGTTAGCAGCTAGCCCTCTGCTAACAAAGGTAACGTCGATGAAGGAGGTACCTATATCATTGTTGAATGTTGGCACACGGCCATCGTTCAGTAGAATCAAGTCCAGCATTACCATGGCGTCTATCACGGCCCTCTAGGATTGCAGATTAGGCATTTAGGCGGTGCAACACAACCCTAAGCCTTGTGCCCCTGCTCACCGCATCGTAGGCAACAGTCAGTCAGGTCAATCTCCTTGCAGTTCGTGGATTTGTGGCCGTAGCCCAGGCATCTGTAGCATCTTACAGGCTGGACGTCTTGAGTGATGCGGCACCTTGACCAGCCCACGGTTACCTTGCCCTGCTTTAGGACCGTAATCGTTAGCGCTCAACAATACAGTTGCGGTCTGTGTCCCGTCACGCATCTTGCGAAGATTCCTGACGTCCTCTGGCTTTACCATGATGCCCTGGAATTGAGATAACAAGCAGCCGTGGAGATCCGTAGCTGTTGTAGCCTCATCCATACCGCTACAGGTGACCGCTACTCTTTGTGCACCAGTACGCACCGAGGCCAACTCCTTAAGCGTCGCTTCTATTGCGCTCCTAAAATTGGGAACGTTAGCAGAAGCTTCCCCCTTAACTTGGATTAGCAGATCATCCTTTTGACTCCTTGGCTGGGGCTTATTGGTGGTACCCTCTTGCAGCTCAATCGCTCTGATATTGAGGGCTGAGAGGTCCATCAACACGCCCCTGCCCTCCACGGTTACGTGCCGTCTGGAATCGTATGCCGATAGCAGTGTGTTTTCCTGCCATTCATCCTGGCGAAGATGCTTCTCAGGTCCTCGTACTGGAGTACCGTGGTCAGCTCCGGCGACCGATGTGTCGATCCCGATGGGGATTTCGCTCCTGTCTTTTGCGACGGAACGCTAATGTGATCCATCATCTTCTGGCTTTGCATGGTAGAAGTAGGAACCAAGGTCTCCACCTCTGCAGCAGCACTGCTGTTGCTAGTTAACGGCGGCTGGGGACCTGCTTGCTCACCCCTCACCACCGCCGGAACAGTGTTTCCGGCTCTCAGCATCGGATTTCCAACTCCTCTAGTGGGGGACCTCGAAAGTCTCGTGCTCCTCCTGAACGGGTCGTCGGGGGCAATGCCCCCTTCGAAACTATCCATTACAGGCACCAGACGTTAGGCTTTTACAGGCGTGGAGCACCGAGTTTAGCAAGGGTTCCACGTAGACCACGGATTTCTCCTGGCTTCTCTGATGGGGTTTATTCCGCCCCTACCTGGACACCAGAGCCTCTGCTTAGGCACCGAAATGGCGAGAGGTTGATTATTGGTCTGTCGGTGACCTTTGCGCCTTTCCCTTACTAAAATATCGGTCCACTCCAGAAATATCGGTCCACTCCAAATATATCGGTCCACTCCAAAAGAAATTCAAAACCTATACAAATATAAATATAAATATAAATATAAATATAAATATAAATATAAATATAAATATAAATATAAATATAAATATAAATATAAATATAAATATAAATATAAATATAAATATAAATATAAATATAAATATAAATATAAATATAAATATAAATATAAATATAAATATAAATATAAATATAAATATAAATATAAATATAAATATAAATATAAATATAAATATAAATATAAATATAAATATAAATATAAATATAAATATAAATATAAATATAAATATAAATATAAATATAAATATAAATATAAATATAAATATAAATATAAATATAAATATAAATATAAATATAAATATAAATATAAATATAAATATAAATATAAATATAAATATAAATATAAATATAAATATAAATATAAATATAAATATAAATATAAATATAAATATAAATATAAATATAAATATAAATATAAATATAAATATAAATATAAATATAAATATAAATATAAATATAAATATAAATATAAATATAAATATAAATATAAATATAAATATAAATATAAATATAAATATAAATATAAATATAAATATAAATATAAATATAAATATAAATATAAATATAAATATAAATATAAATATAAATATAAATATAAATATAAATATAAATATAAATATAAATATAAATATAAATATAAATATAAATATAAATATAAATATAAATATAAATATAAATATAAATATAAATATAAATATAAATATAAATATAAATATAAATATAAATATAAATATAAATATAAATATAAATATAAATATAAATATAAATATAAATATAAATATAAATATAAATATAAATATAAATATAAATATAAATATAAATATAAATATAAATATAAATATAAATATAAATATAAATATAAATATAAATATAAATATAAATATAAATATAAATATAAATATAAATATAAATATAAATATAAATATAAATATAAATATAAATATAAATATAAATATAAATATAAATATAAATATAAATATAAATATAAATATAAATATAAATATAAATATAAATATAAATATAAATATAAATATAAATATAAATATAAATATAAATATAAATATAAATATAAATATAAATATAAATATAAATATAAATATAAATATAAATATAAATATAAATATAAATATAAATATAAATATAAATATAAATATAAATATAAATATAAATATAAATATAAATATAAATATAAATATAAATATAAATATAAATATAAATATAAATATAAATATAAATATAAATATAAATATAAATATAAATATAAATATAAATATAAATATAAATATAAATATAAATATAAATATAAATATAAATATAAATATAAATATAAATATAAATATAAATATAAATATAAATATAAATATAAATATAAATATAAATATAAATATAAATATAAATATAAATATAAATATAAATATAAATATAAATATAAATATAAATATAAATATAAATATAAATATAAATATAAATATAAATATAAATATAAATATAAATATAAATATAAATATAAATATAAATATAAATATAAATATAAATATAAATATAAATATAAATATAAATATAAATATAAATATAAATATAAATATAAATATAAATATAAATATAAATATAAATATAAATATAAATATAAATATAAATATAAATATAAATATAAATATAAATATAAATATAAATATAAATATAAATATAAATATAAATATAAATATAAATATAAATATAAATATAAATATAAATATAAATATAAATATAAATATAAATATAAATATAAATATAAATATAAATATAAATATAAATATAAATATAAATATAAATATAAATATAAATATAAATATAAATATAAATATAAATATAAATATAAATATAAATATAAATATAAATATAAATATAAATATAAATATAAATATAAATATAAATATAAATATAAATATAAATATAAATATAAATATAAATATAAATATAAATATAAATATAAATATAAATATAAATATAAATATAAATATAAATATAAATATAAATATAAATATAAATATAAATATAAATATAAATATAAATATAAATATAAATATAAATATAAATATAAATATAAATATAAATATAAATATAAATATAAATATAAATATAAATATAAATATAAATATAAATATAAATATAAATATAAATATAAATATAAATATAAATATAAATATAAATATAAATATAAATATAAATATAAATATAAATATAAATATAAATATAAATATAAATATAAATATAAATATAAATATAAATATAAATATAAATATAAATATAAATATAAATATAAATATAAATATAAATATAAATATAAATATAAATATAAATATAAATATAAATATAAATATAAATATAAATATAAATATAAATATAAATATAAATATAAATATAAATATAAATATAAATATAAATATAAATATAAATATAAATATAAATATAAATATAAATATAAATGTGTCAGTGAAGTCACATCCAGTGTTGCCAGGCAAGCCTACCAAAACGGCTAATCAAAAGTAAAGGAGCCAAAGCCTGTCAGCTACGATGGTTATGGCCACCGTGCTGCCAGCTGCAAAGCGCCCGATCGATCAAACTGCTGTTTGAGATGCGGCGAGTCAGGGCATAAGGCGAAGGGATGTATAGCATCGCCCAATTGCCTTATCTGCAGCATTGATGTCGATAGAAACCACATGACGGGCGGCTATACGTGTCCGACCTACAAAGCGTGTGCTACTGAAGTCAAAAGCCATCATAATGGATCCAATTAACTTCATGCAGCTAAATGTTAACCATTGCGCTGCCGCTCAGAGCCTTTTGGCCCAAACAGCGGTGGTTTGCAAGGCAGATGTGATGTTACTAAGCAAACTTTACCTCTCAAGCGGTGGAAACTCGGCGCTGATCCTGGATGAGTCGGGAAAGGCGGCCATCAAGTGTTGCAGCCCACTCTACGTCCATATGTACAGCTGCTATGCTCCTCCTAGTGACAGTCCAGACGAATTCGAAGGGATGCTCGATATGCTCGTGAGCCATGCTAGAGGGCGCAGGCCGACAGTCTTAGCTGGTGATTTCAATGCCTGAGCAACCGAATGGGGTAGCCGAATCTCCAACTCCAGAGGGCGTTCAGTAGTTGAGGCCATGATACAGCTTGATCTGGTCCTACTAAATGACGGACTCAAGCCGACCTTCAACAACGACAGGGGCACGTCATATATTGACATCACCTTTGTCAGCAGAGGGCTAGTGGCGAACTCAAACTGGATGGTCCTTGATGAGGTAACGCTAAGTGACCATGCTCTGATCACTTTTAGCGTCCGACCACTGGGCACGATCCAACATCAGCGGAAAGGGGCACCTCGTCAAGCATGGGATGTTAGGAAACTCGACCACGATATGCTGTCTTACTGAATGGACTCCCTGCAAATGCCAAACGGGCAGGCTAAGATTATGGCGGAGGAGCTAACGAAGCTTCTAGTAACAACGTGCGATGGAACGATGACAAGGAAGCAGAAGGCCAATCGTAAGCCTCCGGTCTATTGGTGGAGTGCCTACTTACACCAATTACGGACGGAATGCTTTAAGGCAAGAAGACGCGCGCAACGAGCCAGAGCCAGAGCCCCTTATCATGCGGAACTACTGGAAGTATTCAAAACTAAACGAAATGAGCTCAAGCACGGAATATCGGCGGCCAAAGCGCGTGCATAAGAGGATCTACTGGAGTGTGTGGACGACGATCCTTGGTGATTAGCTTATAAAATTGTAAGCAAAAAGCTAGGCAGGAGAGAAAGTCCTCCTGATGAACCCGAGATACTGTCCAGTATCGTGTCTGAACTTTTCCCTATGCAGACCACCTTATGGCAACCGAGAGTAGAATCACCTGCCTCTCCCTTTCCGGAAGTCACCGTATGCGAAGTCGTTGAGGAAGCGAAACGGATCAAGCCCAACAAGGCTCCAGGCCTGGATGGGATCCCAGGAGTGGTCATCAAGGCAGTGGCGCTCGCCAGACCTGAAATCTTTAGGGACACATTCCAGCAATGTCTACTGGAAGGGGTCTTCCTTAAGCAGTGGAAAAGACTGAAGCTGTTCCTATTGCCGAAAGGGAAAGGATCATCTCATTCTGCAGGAAACTACCGCCCTCTATGGCCTAGGGAGGCAGCAATACGGTTTCCGAAAGGGAAGAAGTACCTTATATGCGCTCTCTGCGGTGGAGAACATAGCGAGGGACGCTCTCAACGGCGACCGATAGTTAGGCGGCAGAAAAGAGTACTACGCAATCGTCACTCTGTGCGTGAAGAACGCTTTTAACATAGCAAAATGGCCTGTAATTCTCAGCGCAATGAGATTTATGGGTATCCCGAAGTATCTAAGGATCGCTGTAGGTAGCTACTTCAAGGACCGGATCCTTTGCTACGATACGGTAGCTGGTCCGAAATTCTATGGAGTCTCGTCTGGTGTTCCACAAGGATCTGTGCTTTGTCCGATCCCCGAACATTATGTACAATGGGATCTTGGGCATCAGCAAACATGAAGGAGCTGAGCTACACTGTTTTGCGGACGACGTGGATATTACAGCGGTCGCAAAAACTTTGGCTGAACTTCAAAACAAGTGCAATACGATGATCAGATCGACCATCGACTGGCTTGACAAGGTCGACCTAAAAATTGCGGCGCACAAAACTGAGGCTGTTTTGTTGAGCAGCAGAAAAGCCGTGGAGAACATGCAGGTCTCGGTTAACGGGATTCAAGTGGTTTCAGCAGAATCACTGAAATACCTGGGTGTCCTGATAGACCGCAGGCTCACATTCAAGGAACATGCAATTTATGCGAGTCAAAAAGCAGCACTCACATCTGCTGCTTCGGCAAGACTTATGCCCAACGTGGGGGGACCCAGAATGCCTGCAAGGAAGCTGCTGGTGGCAGTGGCAAAGTCATCGCTACTCTATTCCGCACCAATCTGGAGCAGTGCCACGAACAAACGTTCGTACACCAAAGGCGCACGGTCTGTAACACGGTCTATGGCCCTTAGGCTCATCAGAGGGTTTAGAACAATATCCGAGGACGCAGCTCTAGCTCTGGCAAGCATGCCTCCAATTGACCTGGAGATAAAGTCACTTGGCCTAACTCGTCATGGCGTTACTCGGGAGGAGGCCCAAGGGTGGCTGCTTGGAGAATAGCAGGCCAGATGGAGGTCGTCTGAACGTGGGAGATGGACCTACCAGCTCGTCCCTGAACTATCGGAATGGGCAGAGTATCAGCACAAGGTCTGTAACACGGTCTATGGCCCTTAGGCTCATCAGAGGGTTTAGAACAATATCCGAGGACGCAGCTCTAGCTCTGGCAAGCATGCCTCCAATTGACCTGGAGATAAAGTCACTTGGCCTAACTCGTCATGGCGTTACTCGGGAGGAGGCCCAAGGGTGGCTGCTTGGAGAATGGCAGGCCAGATGGAGGTCGTCTGAAGGTGGGAGATGGACCTACCAGCTCGTCCCTGAACTATCGGAATGGGCAGAGTGTCAGCACAAGGTCCTTGACTACCACCTGACCCAGTTCCTCACGGATCATGGTTGTTTCCGAGCTCAGGGATCAGCTAGTGGCGCTGTTCGGAGATCCTCTCAGCCCAAGAGGTCTTTTAGCAAAATTGATGGCGGACAAGGAGACATGGGAGCAAGGGCATCGCATCATAATCAATATTATGAAGCGGGTCCGAGCTGATGAGATGGCCGACAGATCTGGAGGCTGAATGAGGAGGCGTATTCCTGTGTGGTGGCGGGATGAGAATACTACCTCAGCCAGCTCAGCTTGTCGTAGAAGGAAGGAGGTGACAAATTAGCCAGCTTGAAAGTAAGGGACTGCGATATGGCATCACATCCTGCTCACCGAAGTCATACCTTGAATGGCAGTCAGGGTGAGCGTGACAAGGACTGGAAAGCGTATGGAGGTTTTTGTTTAGTACGTAGGCATAACCCTCCTTGGAGGGTTATGAATCGTGCATGCCATCTACAGACGGTAGATGGTACCTTTCGAAGATTTAATTTTCCTCTGTTAACGTAATAAAAAAAAAAAACGAGACAACAGTCGAGCGGCACGTGACGGTGGGATACCCTTGGACGTATGTTGCCATAGAAAGTATTTAATTGTATAATACTAATCGCAAGCTAGAAATTAATCATAACACTGCAGTGCGCTGCCACCATTTCAATACGTTGCCAATAATTTATCGCCGCAATTTCCTAGCGCGTGAAAGACTGCCAATAGCGGTGTGAGCAGTATATATCGGTATTTCTTTATAAATTTTAAATGAGCCAACATCGATAACTTGCAATATATCGAATAGTCAAAATTAATATATATTTAATTGCATTTTATGGTTTTGTATTTTTTATTGACCCTAAAATATGAATAATTAAATAATAATCATATGTGCACGTACGCATATTATGAATATTTACACATTCAAATTCATCTGTACGCCACCTATTGGTTGAGTGTTCGCATATATTTATGCACATGTATTTTCGGTAATTGACATGTGCATGAAAAGAAGAGTCGAGAAATAGCTCGCGCTTCGCGTTCGGATCGTTTGTCCTTTTCTTTCCTGCACAAGTAATTTAGTTCTGACGTCATCGACAACTTCTTGGCTTGTCGAAGGGTCGAAATGGTTAATCTAATAACTTCAGTGTTTATTGTCCGATCGGATTGCAATTTGGAGGATAAGTTCATATAGTATTTGCCTATATATATGCTAAAGCAGAACGTAAAGAAATGAGTACTTCGAATGTAAATAGCAATGTAAATCAAAATTGGCGGTTTGCGGGGGCGGTAGGCGTGTTATTCCAAATTGAAAATAAACTTGATCTGCGTATAGTATACAGAAATCTTCATGCTAAATTTGGTGTCCCTAGCTTTTGTAATAGCTGAGATCGGCACGTTCATCCAGACAGACAGACAGACGGACAGACAGACGGACATGGCTCAATCGACTCGGCTAGTGATCCTGAGCACTTTATACTTTATGGGGTCTCCGACGCCTCCTTCTGCCTGTTACATACATTTGCACAAAGTTAGTATACCCTTTTTTGACCATTTTCAATGGTCCAAGGGTATAAAAATACACACGACTACAAGTGGGTCAAACAAGCTGGCATGTCGCATCAGCCTTGAATTCAGCGTAAGCTTCAACTGCTTCAACATTCATATTGCCCTGGTAGATTTTAAGAGACACAAAAGTTTCCCTTTACTTTTCTTAAAGATGCAGAGTATCTGTACGTCTTATACCCTCTTCTATTACTTCCTCACATATTCCGCTTTGCTTTTGTACACACTACACAGTATTTATTATCTACCATCTCCGTAGTTACATCCCACAAGTTTCCTTTCTATACATTTTTGAATTTTCAGTACTCTTCCTTTGCCTGCAACCACTCACAGTTAAACCAATGTATGGGCGTTGTGTTGACTGAACTTCCGGCGGAACACACACGCACATACTGGCTCAACACGTGCTTCAAACCTTACAATTTCAATAAATAAATAAATTGTCAATTAAAGCTATGCCCTTTTACTTTAACTATTTACAAGAGTGATTCTATTAAACTGTGTGCAGAGTTTCAACTTTACGCATATGAATGGCGCTTCAAGTTTTTACTCAGATCATTTTATCAGCAATATCACAGCTAGTGTCAGTGTGTGCGTGACTGTGTTGAACAGACTTTTGAATTGAAAGTTTTTCTGCTTGATAAACTATTATAACTGTGGCCCGGTCCAGTCCTCAGTTCATCCAACTATGAAAGTACTTTATGTGCGCTAACAAAAATATTTCTTTTATTGAGTTTCGAGACGATTTTAGGACCTTTCGGACTGTGGCGACTGTGGAGGGCGCAAACTTTTACTCCAGCAAGTGGCAACTTCGACGCTCGAGTGGGCAATCCCACATCTGCTTCTGCTGCTGCCTCTGCCAATGCCTGTTCAGCGAGTGGCTATTAACAGTTAGGCACAAAAGGCGCTGACAAAGCTGGAATTGAAACCGACACGGAAAGTAAATAGTGCGAGTAGAACCTGTGTATTATGATACGGAGCATGCAATAGAAGTACGAGCAAATGCTATTATTTATTTAGCTATTCTTCAATAACGAATCGGATAATGGCATGTGAGTAAATGAGAAAAGAGATGGGTCGCAAATGGAGGGTGAACAGCACAAAAGCAGGCAATATTTAAGTGCTCTGAGCATTAATGTTTCAGCTTCAATTTCTATCTTAAGCTTTATAGAAAAACATAAGATTTATTTTGTGTATTATTCTATATTTTCTTTAATAAATTATTCTTTGAAAAAACTTTTCTTTTCTTATCAATCAATCATCTATCTATAAGACAGACAACCAGTTACTCAATCACCTAGTGAATTAATCAGTTAGAAGTACAGTAACTTATTTTATCACACAATCAATCCGCCAATCTGCTGTCCCTTAAGTCAATCAGTTAATAAATATATAAACAAATCCATCATCATCTCAAACAATAAGTTTGCCACTCATTTTTCCAAACAATACAATACGTCAATCACCTATCATACTCGAATAAGTAAATCAAATGGCGAGTCAATCTGTTAATTAAAACCAATCAGAAGACGGACCTCAACGGGGAACGAAACCAAATAACTCTTGTTGCTTTGACGTCTGAATTCCGAAATCGGTGGTCGTGGTCGTCACAAACAGAGGGAGACATAAAGAGCCAGAGAAAAAGACAAATAACATCAGTTATTCGATAATTTAGTGAAAGAGTAAAACAACCATCAATTCACTCAAAAAAGTCACTCAATTAGTCAATTAAAAGTTAAGTAAGTCAATGGTAAACTTCCTTTGACATGCAGTCAATCATTTAGTGTAAGAGTCAGTCACCTATGTATTAAGTTAGTCAGTTATCAATCAGTTCGTTATTTAGTATTCTGTTGGACAATCAATATGTCATATTCATTATAAATTTTTTAATGAACGAGAGATACTGAAGAGGCAATCAGTACATTAGTCAGCCAATCAATCAATCATTTAACCCAATAATACAATATCTTGCATAACCAGTTCGCTACAGTCAGGTGCTCACTGTATAAGGCCATGGATTATAGTACTATATACCGTAAATTACTTTTGTTAATAACGGTATAGAATTGCCGCTCGGTTTTTCTGTCGATTACCAAAAATAAAAATATCTATATATCTATCTATGTCAAAAAAGAAATGGATTGGAGCCGCAAGCACTCCCAACGCAATACACCTTCAGCGGGCAACTTTTATAAAAGTTTATTAATAAAAGTTAAAGTTAAGTTTAATCTCCACGACTATTTTTAAATTGCGCTTTATTTGGAATTAAATATCGCGGTGTTATAATATTGTTCGAATGACACGCCCAAATTTAATTGACAAACAGAAGAAGAAGAACGCATAGACACAAAATGTGACTCACCCACCTTGGGAATCGAACCCCAATTTCGACTGCCGCATGAGTTGAACAGTGGCTAAATGAGCTATGTTCTATAACACTAATGATGTTGAACGTATTCGAGGTTCGCTTGCTGTTGTTTTTAATAATTTTCATTAAATAACATTTAAACGGTCAATATATATTTTTTAAAAAATAATAATTATTTATATTAAATGTAAAATAATTATTATAATTTGTTTGTCTTAAATATTACATAATAGTTAAATCAAAATCAATTAAATCAAATTGAGAAAAAACTATTTTTAATTGAAATTTAATATAACATGAGAAGTAGCGGATTTGTATTGTATATCACAGCCTCCTCGGCTGCTCTTTTCGTTTTAGTTTATTGGAATAAAAGAAATAAAAAAAATGGAAGGAATGCAAATATTTCTTCACGTGAGAATCGAACTTGCCCCACACAACATACACAAGCCAGCATAATTCCCGTCTGCCCTTTGAGTATATCTGGGTCATCGTTTACGTCATTCAACAGCTCTTGAGCGATGTTATGCGATGGTTCTTTTGGTCAAAGTTTAGCAAATAATCGGCGAGCACGCAAAACACTATAACCTTTACGCCTCTCACAACCAAACAAAAAATGCCATTCACTTAAATCTTGGAACAGATGTTCCGGAAAAGTGTACCAACATAACAAAAACGAGACAACAGTCGAGCGGCACGCGACAGTGGGATACCCTTGGACGTATGTTGCCATAGAAAGTATTTAATTGTATAATACTAATCGCAAGCTAGAAATTAATCATAACACTGCAGTGCGCTGCCACCATTTCAATACGTTGCCAATAATTTATCGCCGCAATTTCCTAGCGCGCGAAAGACTGCCAATAGCGGTGTGAGCAGTATATATCGGTATTTCTTTATAAATTTTAAATGAGCCAATATCGATAACTTGCAATATATCGAATAGTCAAAATTAATATATATTTAATTGCATTTTATGGTTTTGTATTTTTTATTGACCCTAAAATATGAATAATTAAATAATAATCATATGTGCACGTACGCATATTATGAATATTTACACATTCAAATTCATCTGTACGCCACCTATTGGTTGCGTGTTCGCATATATTTATGCACATGTATTTTCGGTAATTGACATGTGCATGAAAAAGAAGAGTCGAGAAATAGCTCGCGCTTCGCGCTCGCATCGTTTGTCCTTCTCTTTCCTGCACAAGTAATTTAGTTCTGACGTCATCGACAACTTCTTGGCTGGTCGAAGGGTCGAAATGGTTAATCTAATAACTTCAGTGTTTATTGTCCGATCGGATTGCAATTTGGAGGATAAGTTCATATAGTATTTGTCTATATATATGCTAAAGCAGAATGTAAAAAAATGAGCACTTCGAATGTAAATAGCAATGTAAATCGAAATTGGCGGTTTGCGGGGGCGGTAGGCGTGTTATTCCAAATTGAAAATAAACTTGATCTGCGTATGGTATACAGAAATCATCATGCTAAATTTGGTGTCCCTAGCTTTTGTAATAGCTGAGATCGGCGCGTTCATCCAGACAGACAGACAGACGGACAGACAGACGCACATGGCTCAATCGACTCGTGAGGCACTCCACTTTGTTGAACCTAAATAGGTATCCCGGAAATATCCATGGTCTGTGTGGAACTGGGTCATGTGGTAGTCCACCACTTTGTGGTTACATTCTGCCCATTCCGCTAGGTCAGGAATAAGCTGGTACGTCCATAGCCCTCGTTGTGACTTTTGGCTCTTTATCTCCAGGTCAATGGGTATAATGCCTGCGAGTGCGTGCACTTCATAATCGTATATGGTTTTAAAGCTAATGCTCTAGATACGAGAAGCGTAAAAAAGAGTTGCCTTCGTAAACGCCACCAGCAGCCTCCATCCGACAACCTGGATGATCTCAGCGGTCTTTCTGCTGCTTATGCGCCGTTTGCGAGAAGCAATACGAAGAAAACGTCACGAATTGGAGAAAAACCGTTCATGCCCCTGCTCATTCATCTTTGCTTGTGCGCAACTTTTTGGCCAAAAACAACACACTAATGATGCCGCATCCACCGTATTCTCCAGATCTGGCCCCTTGTGACTTTTTCTTGTTCCCTAAACTGAAGAGGCCCATAAAATGACGACGTTACGCTACGATTGACGAGAGAAAGACGGAATCGAAGGAGGAGCTCGAGGCTATACTGAAAAGTGTTTATGAGAAGTGATTTGAGGATTGGAAAAACCGTTGGCACAAGTATATAATATCTCATGTATATAATATGTCATGGGGACAAAATAGATATTCATGAACAAATAAAAAATTTTTGAAAAAACACAAAATTCGCGATATTTTTTAAACACATCTCGTATATCCAAGATGATGTGTCACCGTCACCACCGCTTCTAGATGTTACCCCGCCTCTTTTCGGACACCAGAGCCTCCACTTAGGCACCGCGACGATGAGAGGTTAATTTTCAATCTGCACGAGACATTTGTGCCCTTCCCTTTATATGAAATCGGTCGACTCCATAATTTAAATACAAACTTAAATTTTTACCGCTTTTCTCAAACAAAATAGGTCTACTCGAAGATATTGTAGCATATCTACCCTATAAATATACTAAATTAATGGGTACAACTTAGCTTCAAAACATTGTGACACTTTGTCATAATAAACATAACGTTCAATGACCCAAAAGACCACCAACAATTACACAAGCATTCCAGCGCTCAAGTAATACGATCTAACGCTTATACATAAGCCGATCGCGGAGCGTAGGAATGCTGAGCTTGCACTTTGCAGCTCAAGTGGTCAGGCTATACATAACATATGCATGCCTTCTGCATACATATGTATATGTATATGCATGCCTTCTGCATGCTTATGAATATGTATATGAAACTATATGTATATAGAATAAGTATTGTATGTACGGGTCAGCTCAGCCCAAGATGAGCGCACAAGAAACATTCGAATAAAGTGACTCTAACAGAGCAGACGCTCTGACTCCCAAACCAAACGAACCTCTTTGGAATCGCGAACATTATATGGCGACCGTGACAGGACGTCAGGACTTCAGGCCGTCAGGACGTCAGGACTTCAGGCCGTCAGGACGTCAGGACATCAGGACTTGAGACTGAGTCTCGCCTCCGTCCAACCGAACCAAACAACTTGCCACCTTCCCAACCAAATCGCCGAAAAAAATTTTTTTAAAGAACAACAACAACAACAGTGATAACTAACTTGGCTTTCGGTGTTGGCAATTTAAACAACAATCGTCAAAATGCTTTAAAAATGTGTTCATAATAACCAACAACTAACACATTCTCACACACAGTCAACATTAATTCATGTCTAACACAAGAGGCTTTGGTTCTTAACAACAACACACAACAATTGATGGCAGAGGAGCCACAATTTTCAAACGCGCAGCCCACGATACAAAGGGACTTGCCAACGTTGGAAGAAGCTCTGCAGCAAAACCCTGCAGATGGACCACGCCCACTCACAATAGCTGAGTACCGGGCAAGGCAGGAAAGGAAGGAGCCGAAGAAGCACAAACGCTCCGGAAAAAGGATCAAGCTACTACAACAACGCCGACTGGTCAAGGAAATGACCCAGTTGGCCAGAGACGACAAGTCCCGGCAACGCTACAAAGAGCGTCTTAAAGACATCGAGAACAAGCTTTCGCAAGGTGCGAAACAACGCAAACGGGCTGCATAAATAAATGCCAATGCCTCAATTTGCCTTAATTTTAATTTTTAAATCCAAGCCGAGGCGGGAAACCGCTGCTTGGAAAACACTAATATGTGTTAGGCTTTTTACTAACAATGCGGTTGGACAATTTTTGTGAGCCAACCACATTTATTAACAACTAATATTTCCACGTCTCTGGTACTGAGTATATATGTATATACTCAGCTGCAAAAAATCTTTTGTTTTAAATGACAAAATATAATCTTCCTGACCAGATTTAAAAAAAAACATAGATTAGAAGAAAGCTTCATAAAAACCTTTTTTTTTACGACAAGAATGGAATGGAGCGGAATAGCGATACGAATAGACGAATTTCGCTACAGGTTTGATAAGTCTTATAAATGTATCAATAGAGATGCAGTAATAAAATCTGAAACCTTGAAAAATCATATAGAGATAGTAGTAGGAGAATATAATAATATAGTTACATTAGTAAATAAATATGAAAATAGGCTCACACCTGAACATAATAACAAATGTTTAAGGGTTATAAAATCCCTAAACACAAGATTAAATAATATCAGAAAAAGAAGGCATATTCTGATAGATGTACCAGAAAGTCTAAGTCAATTGGTTGAATTCAACCCAGACCAGTTCAAAGAACTAGACGAATCTGTTCAATCAAGCGGCGCTGAGTCCGATAGTGACATTGAAACACTAGAAGGAAGCGACCGAATTGAATTTAAATCAGAAACAATAACAATTTCTGAAATGGCACAGACATTGACAGAATTTATCAGGCTAGCCACATCTCTGATACCAGAGTTTGATGGTAGACCAGAAAATCTACAAAGTTTTTTGGATGCTCTAGGTCTACTAGACAGCTTAAAGGGCACACATGAAACGACAGCGATAAGCCTTATAAAAACTAAACTTAAAGGCCATGTAAGAAACCTTATAAGTAATGAGCAGACAATTGCTGCAATCATTACCCAACTGTCAAGTGCAGTAAAAGGAGAATCGGTAGAAGTGATATCTGCCAAGCTTCTCAATCTACAACAGAGAAATAAAACGGCTAACCAATACACCCAAGAGGTGGAGAAACTGACAAAGGCCCTTGAAGGTGCCTATATCAGTGAAGGTCTCAGCCAGTCTTTAGCAAATAAATACAGCACTACAACAGCTGTAAAAGCAATGACACAGAATTGCTCCATTGATAAGGTAAAACTTATCATGCAAGCAGGCACATTCACAAACATGAATGATGCCATTTCCAAATTTGTAAACAGTTGCACGGAGATAACAGGTCAAAGTAACACTGTACTCTATTATCGACGAGGTGCAAATAATAATAATAGAGGAGGCCGAGGTTATAATCGTGGAAGAAATAACTACCACAACAATTACAACCGAGGCAGCAATAACAACAATAATAATAACTATAATAACCGTGGAGGTAGACGAGGCCAAAACCAAGGGAGAGGCCGCGGAAACTACAACCAGGGTAATAATAATAATAACAATGTGAGAATCGCGCAAAATACGTCGGAAAACTCACAGAACCCTTTAGGAAACAACCAATAAATGTAAAAGTTCATTCCATCAATTATAGTCTTAATATATTCGTAACTTTCTATAATCATTCAACTGAAAATAAACTAACATTTCTCATAGATACTGGTGCAGATATCTCACTTTTAAAAGTAAATTCTGATAACTTCAAAATTCAAAATGAAAAAATAATAAACATCGAAGGCATAGGCCAAGGTGTGATAAAGTCTCGAGGAACAACCTCAATAGAACTTCAATCAACAAAATATATTATTCCACATGAATTTCATTTGGTAGACCCAAATTTTGCAATACCATGTGATGGAATAATAGGCATTGATTTTATAAAGAAATTCAATTGTCAACTAGATTTCAAACCAAGTGAAGACTGGTTTATAATTAGACCCCAAAATTTAAATTATCCAATATATGTTCCGATAACATATAGCGCTGGCAACAATACAGTTCTTCTGCCAGCCAGATCACAAGTTATTCGGAAAATAGACATTAATGCTGTAAATGATTACATATTTGTTCCTAATCAGGAAATACATAATGGAATTTATGTTGCAAATACAATAGCAGCATCCAAACATGTATACATTCGACTTCTAAATACAACTAATTTCGACCAATTGGTCAAAGTAAACAAAATCCAATATGAAAATTTAAAAGATTATGACATTCATAATACCAATACTGAAAATAGAAGCGAACAAGTACTTTCAAAACTACAGAAAAATTTTCCAGACCAATTTAAAAATCAATTAACAGAATTATGCACACAGTATAGTGATGTGTTCGGACTGGAAACCGAACCAATATCAACAAACAATTTTTATAAACAAACATTAAGACTTAAAGATGATGAACCCATTTATATAAAAAACTACAGAAGCCCGCATAGCCATATTGAAGATATTCAAAAACAAGTAGGGAAATTAATTAGCGACAAAATCGTCGAACCGTCTGTATCTGAGTATAACTGCCCACTCTTGTTAGTTCCGCAGAAATCATTACCAAATGCAGAACAAAAGAAATGGCGATTAGTAATTGACTATCGTCAAATAAATAAAAAACTACTTTCTGATAAATTTCCACTCCCTAGAACTGATGACATTTTAGATCAACTAGGTCGAGCTAAATACTTTTCATGCCTTGACTTGATGTCAGTTTTCCACCAAATAGAACTTGAGGAAAACTCAAGGAATATAACATCTTTTTCAACGAGCAATGGCTCATATCGCTTCACGCGATTACCATTTGGTCTTAAAATAGCACCAAATTCATTTCAGAGGATGATGACTATATCATTCTCGGGTTTAGAACCCTCTCAGGCATTCCTTTATATGGATGACTTAATGGTGATAGGATGTTCCGAAAAACACATGATTAAAAACTTAACTGACGTTTTTAATGTATGTAGGAAATATAACCTAAAGTTGCATCCAGAAAAATGTTCATTTTTCATGCATGAAGTGACATTCCTAGGTCACAAATGCACAGACAAAGGAGTATTGCAAGATGACAAGAAATATGACGTCATCAAAAATTATCCTGTCCCTCATGATGCGGACAGCGCAAGACGATTTGTAGCATTCTGCAACTATTATCGTCGATTTATAAGGAACTTCGCCGACTATTCACGGCACATAACTAGATTATGTAAAAAGAATGTCCCTTTTGAATGGTCAAGCGAATGCCAGAACGCATTCGAATACCTTAAAGAAAATCTTATGCACCCCACATTATTCGCAAAGAATTTTGCATTATAACGGATGCTAGTAAACAAGCTTGCGGAGCGGTTCTAACTCAAAACCGTAACGGGATTCAGCTGCCAATAGCTGAAGCATCACGTTCGGAACAAGAACTAGCGGCAATTCATTGGGCAATTACCCATTTTAGACCATACATTTATGGCAAACATTTCACCATTAAAACGGACCACAGACCATTAACGTACCTATTTTCTATGACTAATCCCAGTTCTAAATTAACTCGCATGCGGTTAGAGCTTGAAGAATACGACTTCATAGTAGAATACCTAAAGGGGAAAGATAATTTTGTAGCAGACGCATTTTCGCGTATAAATATAACAGAACTCAAAGACATGCAACATAAAGTCCTGAAAGTCACTACCAGGCAACAAAGTAGACAAGATAAAAACTGTACAGTAACAAATAAGGAACTATTGCCCAGGCAAAGTATCCAAAATGTATCTAAGCCCAACGTACACGAAGTCATAACAAATGATTAAGTACGAAAAGTAGTGACCTTGCGAATAACTGAATCTATTTGTTTACTAAAACGAGAAAATAAAGTTATTGCAAGAATTGATATTGACGATTTATATACCAATGGAATTTTTGATTTAGGTCAGTTCTTCCAAAGGCTTGAAATGCAAGCCGGTATACTAAAAATCAGCCAACTCAAATTGGTACCGAGTGAAAAAATCTTTGAAACCATTTCAATAGATATTTTCAAAAATATGGGCAATATGAAATTGAAATCATTAAGAGTAGCGCTACTCCAGCCGGTGACCATTAAAAAAAACGGGAAAAAAAGATACAATCAATACTGTCTACATATCATGACGATCCAATTCAAGGAGGTCATACAGGCATTACAAGAACGCTAGCAAAAATAAAAAGACACTATTATTGGAAAAATATGACTCGTCATATAAAAGAGTACATACGTAGATGTCATAAATGCCAAATGTCGAAAACAACGACACATACAAAGACCCCAATGACTCACACAGAAACCCCAACAAATGCTTTTGATATAGTGATAGTGGACACAGTTGGTCCACTACCGAAATCAGAATATGGCAACGAATACATCGTCACACTTATATGTGATTTAACGAAGTATCTAGTAACCATACCGGTTGCAAACAAAAGCGCAAATACTGTCGCGAAAGCTATATTCGAAAATTTTATACTAAAGTACGGTCCAATGAAGACGTTCATTTCGGACATGGGTACCGAGTATAAAAATAAGGTAATTTTAGATATGTGTAAATACATGAAGATAGAAAACCTAACATCTACCGCATATCATCACCAAACTTTAGGGACAATAGAACGAAGTCATAGAACATTCAATGAATACATTCGTTCATACATCTCTGCAGATAAAACTGATTGGGACGTTTGGATACAATATTTTACATATTGTTTCAACACAACACCATCAGTCATGCATGATTACTGTCCATATGAACTAGTCTTTGGAAGATTACCAAGGCAGTTCGCAAATTTTAATAAAACAGATAGAATAGAACCACTGTATAATGTAGAAGATTACTCGAAGGAAATAAAATTTAGATTAGAAATAGCATATAAAAGAGCTAGACTTATGTTAGAAAAAGCTAAGTCTTATAGAAAACAACATTATGATAAGAAAACTTCAGATTTTCATTTAAAAATAGGAGATAAAGTTATACTAAGGAACGAATCGGGTCATAAGTTAGATCCAGTATATTTAGGTCCTTATACTGTAGAAACCATAGAAGACAGAGATAACATAGTAATTAGAGATACAAAGCAAAAGAAACAAAAAGTACATAAGGATAGACTAAAAATATATAATCAATGAAACGTTTCATTTCATTTAAGAAAAGGTCTGATCAACCCAAAAAAAAAAACCAAACAAAAAAAAAAAACAAAAAAAAAAAAAACCAAAACAAAAATATTTTTTCTTTCCTTTTAAGAAACATACATAAAACAAAAAATAACGTAATTCAACATAATTTTTTTTTATTATTCTGTCATTTCACAAAAATGTCTTGAGACAAAACATTGCTAATATTTAATAAGAAAAATCAATATCATTTAAAAAATTTAACACAATATAATAATATTCAGACTACATGTATTACGTCATTTCTTTAAAAAGGGAGGTGTAGCATATCTACCCTATAAATATACCAAATTAATGGGTACAACTTAGCTTCAAGACATTGTGACACTTTGTCATAATAATCATAACGTTCAATGACCCAAAAGACCACCAACAATTACACAAGCATTCCAGCGCTCAAGTAATACGATCTAACGCTTATACATAAGCCGATCGCGGAGCGTAGGAATGCTGAGCTTGCACTTTGCAGCTCAAGTGGTCAGGCTATACATAACATATGCATGCCTTCTGCATACATATGTATATGTATATGCATGCCTTCTGCATGCTTATGAATATGTATATAAAACTTATATTATAAAATATGTAGTGTTGGGGTATATAGAATAAGTATTGTATAGACGGGTTAACCCAGCCAAAAAGAAGCCAAAAAAAAACACTTCGAATAAAGTGATTCTAACAGAGCAGACGCTTTGACTCTGTGATAAAAACAACCGAACCTTCTTTGGAACCTCTAATCTTATAATATAAATTTAAATTAGTATTTAAATTTGAAATTGTATGATTTCGCCGGATCGAAGCTGGGCCGCCTAAATAAAAAATTTCAAAATTAAACTACAGTAATGTACTTAACTGCCTCAATACTTAACTGCACATTACAGATAACTGCCCAATCATACCTTTTTTGTACAAAGCTATTTTGTTTGAAAAATATTAATTTAGTTGCATTCAATATAAGTGCAATTTTACGAGAACTGCATGAATTTTGTTGCAATTTTGATTGTTTTCTCTTCCAAATATTATAGATCGTCACTCTTTGCTAGTAAAGTGAAAAGGACGCCACCGATTATCATTTTGATCGTGGCGCCAAACTGCGCATAACCGTTTACTTAAGCTTGGCAATGCCATATAAATGGCAAGTACATAGTTTGTTTACAAATCAGTTTTTCGAAATTGGTAAAACAAAGCGAAATATTGGACTTACAATCAAAGAAAAACTATCAAGAATCGAACAAGTTAAGGATAATGTTAACAAAAAGAGCCTTGCAGTTAAATACAATTGTAATCTTTCAACAATAATGCAGTACTGGATCGTCATGTGTTGCTAGGGAAAGCAAAAGAGTTCTTTGATCAATTTAAAGTAGATTACATTCCAGATGGTAACTGGTTGTGGCGTTGGCGTAAGCGCCATAACATTAAACATGGGAAAATACATGGCGAGTCTGCCGAATGTGACGAAATTGGAGCGAATGATTTTGTTGTTGATATTCTACCAAGATTACTTAAGGATTATGATTTGGACAATATTTTCAACATTGACGAAAGTGGGCTTTTTTATAAGGCTATGCCAAGTTCTACTTTTTATCAAAGTGCGGACAAGCCCAAGGCTCAAAATGTACGAATAACTGCAGTCTTCATTTGCAAGAAATTATACGCTGTTTCAAATTTGAATACCGACGTATTTTGGTAAAAAAGCAGTAGTCAGCAATAAAGAGAGACAAGAACATGAAGCAGTTCCTGAAAGAGATGTCATAACTACACGTGCTTCATTTTGTACATCAAGCTTGAGATTTGGTGAAAAATAAAACCATTTTCAATTGCCTTCAAAAGGTAAGCACATTTTTCAGTTACCACGAGAGCAACAGTCGAGCGGCATGCGACAGTGGGATGCCCTTGGACGTATGTTACCATAAAAAGTATCTAATTGTATAATACTAATCGCAAGCTACAAATTAATCATTACACTGCAGTGCGCTGCCACCTTACATAAATTTCGATACGTTGTCAATAATTTATCGCCGCAATTTTCCTAGCGCAGGACTGCAAAAAGCGAAATGGTTTATCTAATAACTTCAGTGTTTATTGTCCGATCGGATTGCAATTCGAAGAATAAGTTCATATAGTATTTATCTATATATATACTAAAGAAGAACGTTAAGAAATGAGTAATTCGCCATGTAAATCAAAATTGACGGCTTGCGGGGGCGGTAGGCGCGTTTTTCCAAATTGAAAATAAACTTGATCTGCGTATGGTAGACAGGAATCTTCATGCCGAATTTGGTGTCCCTAGCTTTGATAATAGCTTAGATCGGCGCGTTCATCCAGACAGACGGATATGGCTCAATCGACTCGGCTAGTGATCCTGAGCAAGAATATATATACTTTGTGGGGTCTCCGACGCCTCCTTCTGCCCGTTACATACGTTTGCACAAAGTTAGTATACCCTTTTTTGACCATTTTCAATGGTCATGCCAATATGTGGCAATCGATGAGAGCCTGGATTGTGACGATACCTTGACGACAAAAGAGGTAACAAGTGCTCTTCTGAATGAGCACTGAAGATAAAGATCAGCATAGCGACGATGACGATGAGAATAGCGGTGATGAAGTACCAAAGCTGTCAACTGTCAAAGAAGGTTTTGATGCTATCAAGACTCTGTGACAATTAGGAATGGAGTATAATTGTTCTGGGTTACTAAGAGAGCTTCAAAAATTAGAGGAAAAATTATTGATAATAAGGGCAAAGAACGTTGTTCAAAAAAGATATCACATTATTTTAAGTAAATAAGTATTTTAAGTAATAAGAACAATAAATTCCATCGAAAAGTACATAGAAATGTGAATTATAGCTGATTTGTGGTTAGTGCATTTTTAGGATAAGTGCACATTTTTTTGAGTCAAACATGGTAAGGCAGTTAAGCACATTACTGTATTACTGTATTTGCAATTTCTTGAATTTCGCGCTCTTTGACTCGTCTCGATTGTGCAGCCGAACAGTTACGCATTACCACAATATGTTTCTGCACGATTACCAATTGTTCTAGCTAATCTGACTTAAAAATAAGTGGATTTTCGTCCGCACGTTTAAACAAGTCCGTATTAGAAAACTGCAAAATCATCACTATCATGTATACGAGGTTTGTTCAAAAAGTAAGGTGACTTTGTTTTTTTAAGAAAAAATATTTATTTATTATACTTATCAATATTTATGTTGTCCCCTTCAAAGTAATCCCCCTCAGATACAATCCAATCCTCAAAGCACTTCTCATAAGTACTTTTCGGTATACCCTTGAGTTCTTCCAGCGATGCAGTATTATCTCCTCAATCGTTGCAAATCTCCGCCCATTCATAGGTCTCTTTAGTTTTGGGAACAAGAAAAAGTCACATGGGGCCAAATCCGGTGAATATGGTGGCTGAGGCACGATTGTGGTGTTCTTTTTTGCCAAAAATCTCTCATAAGCAAATATGAGTGATCAGGGGCATTGTTTTCTTCGTATTGCTTCTCGCAAACGATGCATAACTTCAAGATACCATAATACTGTTTATTGACCATACGACCATATGGTAAGAACTCCTGATGCACCACGCCATGGTAATCGAAGAAAACAGTGAGAAAATCTTTGACATTTGATCGAACTTGGCGTACTTGCTTCGGTTTTGGCTCACCTGGGCTCTTTCATTGGGACGATTGGGCTTTGGTTTCGATATCATAACCATATACCCATGATTCGTCACCAGTTATGACCCTGTTGAGTAAATCTGGGTCATCGTTGGCGTCATTCAAGAGCTGATTAGTTCTTATGGTCAAAATTTGGCAATTTTGGAACAAACTTCGTTGAAACACGTGTCGTGCCCAAAACGTTAAAAAAAATTTCATGGCATGAGCCAAGCGATATACCGACATCTTCAGCAACTACTCTGATAGTGATTCGACGATTTTCCAAAACAATTTTTTTCACTGCTTGAACGTTTTCATCAGTTGTTGACGTGCTTGGGCGTCCAGAGCGAGGCTCGTCATTGGCATCTTCTCGGCCATCTTGGAAGAGTTTTCATGCCTCATGCACGGCCGCATATTATGAATATGTTCACATGCATGTATATACTTGCATACATTCATATCGATCTACCACGCCACCTATTCGTTGTGTACATATGTATGTATTGTATGTACACAAATTAAGTATGTATGAGAGTCGTTCGTCCTTTTCTTTCCTGCACAAGAAATATAGTTATGAAATTATTATTGTATTATAAAAGAGGCAGTCTCCCAGCGGAGAAAGCGCGAGGCACTGCGACCATGATGATCTTTTGTACCTAGAATGCTCTCCCTAACATGACAAAAGCTGTTCTGCGTCGAGGAACGGACAATATGCTCGGGACTTGCGATTTCCACGTGCAGATGTTTCCTCCTTGTCCATACCAAGGCCGGACAGTCACATAGAATGTGTTTGGTAGATTCGTCGTCCTGCAGAGCCTGCACTCCGCATCCGAGGACAAGCCCACTTTAGTAAGGTGGTAGTTCACCAAGTGGTGGCCACTAAGGTAGCCAACAAGGAGGTAAAGGTCTCTCCTAGAGAGTAGCTTGGTCCTTCGATCAACTGGATTGGATTGGAGAGCTCCTTAGCCTGCCGCATCCCTGGTTGGAAGGACCAGTAGCATTCGGTCAATCTTCCAGTCCAGGTTTTCACCAGGGAGGAGATAGTTGACCACCCCACGCCACAGAAGGGTTCGTGACCAATCAGGGGGGTGATGACCCAGCCCTCGCTAGTTCGTCCGACAGCTCGTTGCCCTGGAAGCCAGAGTGTCCAGGTATCCAAATTAGGCAAACTTTATTCTTATTCGACAGCCTCTGGAGATAGTTCCAGCAGTCAGCCACCATAAGCGAGCCTACTCTTTTTGCGGAGAGGGCTAGCATGGCCGCTTGGCTGTCCGAGAAGATGTATATATTCGCTCCTCTAATCCCCTTCTCAAGGATAAGACGGCAGCAGAACTCGATGCCCATAGCAATCGAGGTTTTGGAGTTGGGACCATATATCCCAGCTCCAACCCCCTGATCAGTCTTTGTCCCGTCGGTGTACCAATATATACCATTGGGGTCTCTGATGGGGTTTCCAGCATCCCAGTCCCTACGGTTCCGGATGAGGATTCTTAATTTCGCACCAAAGAAGAGTTCCTTGGTCATAGAATCTGATCTGGTGCAGATCTCTAAGCCAGGAATATCTTTGATTAAGCTACAATACCATGTCATGATTCGGTAGCTAGAAGCCCAGATTGAAGCTTTATTCTAAGAAGGCTCATAGCAGCAACTTCTTTTATGCGGATGTGCAATAGACTCCATTGCTGCAGTGGGAGAGGTGCGAAGTGCACCCGTCAAGGAAAGGCAGATCAGCCTATGCAGTTTCGTGCATTTGTTGATGGCAGTTACCTGCGTAACCTTAGGCCACCAAACAATAGCAGCGTAGGTTACGATCGGTCTTACCATCATCTCAAATAGCCACCGGATGGTGCAGGATTTGAGACCCCAGATTCTACCGAAGAGTCTTCTGCATGCCCACATGGCATGAGTAGCCTTTGGTAGAGTGTTGTGTAGGTGGGAGTTCCAATTTAGTCGTTTATCAAGGGTTACCCCTAGATATTTGACTTCATTGGAAAGGTCCATGGGAGAGCCTCCAATGTGTAATTGACCAATGACAACGGAGTATCGCTTAGTGAAGGGAACAATTATTGCCTTTTGTGGGTTGATGCTAAGACCTACATCTTCACACCACCTACTGACCGTGTTCAGAGCTGATTGCATCAACTCTGTCGCGGTGTTGGCATAGTTCCCGTTCACTACGAGAGCCAGGTCGTAGGCATAGCCAATCGCATCCACGCCCTGTTCTGCAAGTATAATTAGTAGTTCGTCGACTACTAGGGACCAGAGCAAAGGGGATAGGACCCTTCCCTGGGGACACCCTTTTAACGCACTAATATGGGCGGTCGTCGTGTCCAGAGTAATTTGTGGAGAGCGACCTCTGTCGATCTACCGGCTATATACGCGAACTGCGTGGAGAGCAGAGGGTTGTTTTTCTGCAGAGAGCACCGAATGTGCATGTCTAAGAGCCTTTCTGCAGTCTTGAGCAGAAAGGAGGTAAGGCTGATCGGCCGATATGACTTAGGCTGGTCAAGAGGACGTTTTCCCTGTTTGGGAATGAATACCACATTGACTCTCCTCCAAAAGTTGGCTATGTGTCCCCACGTGAGACTAGCTTTTAGAAGGCCGACCAGTGGATCAAGGATGTGATCCAGGCTATTTTGGAGAAGGGCTGGAAAGATTTTATCACCCCCTGGGGCTTTGAAGGGAGCGAAGGAATCTACAGCCCATTTGACCATTTGAGGGTCGAAAATGGTTCCAGATAGGCTGGATCCACGTGAGTCAGGTGACAAGGTGGCGTCAACGTGACTGGAAAGATCTGGTTTCGCCACGGAACCTGGGAAGTGAACTTGCAGTAAAAGTTGAAGTGCTTCCCTGCGATCTTGAGTGAAAGAGCCATCTGCTCTTTTGAGAAGCCCTATTCCATTAGACGACCCTTTGGCTAATACCTTGTGAAGTCTATGCTACCACAGTAGCAGCGCCACGTATCGCTGGAGCGTCTAATGTTCTTATTATAGTGTGTGAGAGCGTCCCTTTAGACGTCCCAACTTATGCGGTTAGATCTGGCCTTCTTGAAAAGGCTTCTAACCTTCCTTCTTTGTGCTGCCAACTCTTCATTCCACCAAGGAACTTTACGGTTGACCATTAAAGTCTTCCGAACTGAGCTGACTTCGAAGGACGTAATAAGCACATCTTGGAGCAGGTTGGCAGCAAGTTCTATCTCACTGATAGAGTTTGGATTGCTGATCAACAGGTCTGATTTCAAGGCCACAGAGGCTTTGAAGAGTCCCCAGTTTGTCTTTTTGGGACAGAAGGAGTTCTGGCGGATATCGACTTGGCCAGGAAGGTCGAACCTGATGTGCTGATGGTCCGACAAGGTGGCTTCGTCTGTGACCCGCCAGTTAAAAAGCGAGCTCGCAACTGAGTTGCTGACTAGGGTGAGATCTAAAACCTCTTCCCTAATGGAGTTTATAAACGTGGGTTAACACCCTACGTTAGCTATATCTAGATGACAACACATTAGACAATCTAAGAGAGACTCACCACGTTTATTGACGTCGCTGCTCCCCCAGATTGTGTGGTGGGAGTTGGCATCACAGCCGATCACAAGCGGCTTGTTTTGAAGGCGGCAGAAATCCACAAGCCGCTGAACCTCTGCGGGAGGTGCATCATCCACATCGCCGGGGAAGTAAGCAGAGGCGATTACTACTTCCCGGAGGCCATCAGCAGTGGCTACCTCCATAGCCGTTGCCACCAGGTCTCTGTGAATGAAGTTAGTTAAAGGGAAGTGTCTCACACTGTTATTAACCAATATAGCAGTGCGAGGGGCAACTCCCATACGGTCATATAGTAACTTACATGATCCGCATGATAGTCCACGGACGAGGCCACCTAGTAACCATGGCTCTTGGACGAGAGCCAGGTCAATCTCGTCTTTACAGACGATCCTGCACAGGGTGGCTAAGAAGCAGTCCTCATTTTGGATACCAACGGCTCCTCTGACCCAGTCGGCAATGCGGCTGTCCTCGCACACCAGCAGGAGCCATTCGTTTCGGGGTAAGCATCCCTCGAAACCTGGACTGACACCCGGTGTAGAATGCAGCAGCAGAGCTTTGGCAATGTCTTTTTGGGCTTCTTTGAACACCCTTGGGAATCGAGGACTGTATCGTCAGCGCACGTCCGTTTGGCCTTGGTTTCCACGGGGGGCGCGGTGGCGATAGCTAGAGCCTCCGCTCTGCTCGAACCCTTCGCGAGTGCGGCTTTGAAAAGCCTCTTCTCACGAGTCTTCAATTTTACGAAGGCGTTCTCAGACTCCAGTCGCAGCTTCTGGATCTGAGAGCCTGCTTCCGTGAGACCTGACCTCTGAGAGGGCACGGAAGCGTCGTCAGCAAGGCTGATCAGGTCAGCGTCAGCTTCCGCGTCAGAGGACATCACCTCGACAAGTTGCTGCCTGCCTGAGCAGCTATTGGACGAGAAGGCAGCACTAGCGAACTCATCGTCCAAGGGAGTTCGTGGCCTGTCCGGGTCCCCTAGAGTACCAGGGCCAAGACCCGTGGTATTGGGGGTGGAAGCCAGCAGCCAACTGGCTGCAGTGCTGTTGTTGGGGTCGGCCGTTAAGGCTTCGCTCTGGGTGGATGCTATTCAAGTCGCATCAGACTTATCTTGTTTTTGAAAACCATCCATACTTTGGACTCACGAGTAGGCGGGAACGGAAGGTCGCCCACGGCGTAGCCCGCGTACCGTGGGAAGTCTAGATGAAACTGGAGGGCGACAGGTATCCAGAGTCCGCATACTAACGACCGGGCTACCCCCGGCCATGAATCCCTTGGCGTATGCTGTTCCGCCTTGGATTGGGGTGATTTAAAGAATTACAATCACCGCCCGACTACAATTAGTCAGCACCCCTAGCAGAGACATGATCGTGCTAGGGGCCTGCTTCCAGCCGCCCTCGCGTGGATAGTATAGCCGCACTTCCGGCAGTAGGAGCAAGGACGACACGTACCTCAGTTAAAACTAGTGTTACATGTAGTAACCCTTGCTGCCTCTGACGGCCTAAAACTTGATAGTAACTAATAACTTCAGTGTTATATCCGGGGCGTTGCACCATCGTCCGCTATCCTAATGGTATTCCCGGAACTGTTCACCCAGCCGTTGTAACCCATTCCAGATCTCGTCCTCACGCCGTTGAAAACAGCGCGGAACCAGTCCTCGGCTCGGCTGGACAATGAGTTCGCGATCGCTTGCGGTAACTGCTGTATACTAAACGATACCCCCATCTGTGGACACGATCTGCCAGTTCGTACGGCTCCATTCGTTTTGACACAGCTCCTTTAATGTCACTCACGACCGGTACCTTCAAGATTGCCTGTAGTTCGGTATTGCGGCGAAAAGCGATCCAATGTGTTCCCATATTTTATTATTACTTTTTTTTTTAATTACACCATAGCCTATTACCGAACTGAGTAATAACAGCTAATATTTTACTCTCGCAACAAGAGCATCAGTCGAGCGTTACGGGACAGTGGGGTAACTTTCGACGTATGTTGCGATAAAAAAAATCTAATTGTATGATACCAATCGCAAGCTACAAATTCATCAAAAACCTGCAGTTCACTATCACTTTGCACAAATTTCGATACCTTGGCAATAATTTATCGCCGCGATTTCCTAGCGCGAGTTCCCTCTTGGAAGCTTGAGGGTGTTATGGAAGGGTGCAGTCTCGAAAGTAAAACACGTCCAATCTGTTCAGCTTTACAATGTCAATTGACTGGCTATATTTCTAAATGCTAAGTTTACAGAGGCGAATCATACATAAATAGCAACATGTTACAAAACTCTGCTCTGCAAAGCAAAGAGGCGCCGGTATTCCGGCAGCGCTGAGTTTTTTTCAGTGTTCACTGTGGCTTTTTTAGGCACTGCGACGCCAACTTGTAGCTACTTAATATACCTTTTGGTTGTTAAGTTAATATTGTTGCTTCTAAACAGTTATTACTGATTAACAGAGGCGCGAACAGTCGAGCACCACGCGACAGTGGGATACCCTTGGATGTATGTTACTATAAAAAGTATCTAATTGTATAATACTAATCGCAAGCTGCAAATTAATCATAACACTGCCACCTTGCAGGCTATGCCGGCAGCGCCGCGGCGCTTTTATACATAGCTTATATATATATATATATTGTCGCCGAGCGACGGTACTTGAGGAGGAGCAGTGCTATAGGCACACATAGTAAGCGATCAGCGCTTGGGCCAGCGTGGGAACTGCTGAACATGCACTTATGTATGTTAGCCTCCAAGTGGGTGCTTATGTGCTTATGTACCCATTGCAACAGAGTGCTACAATGTATTTGTGTGTTATGATTACATATGGGTACAGAGGTTAACCGATATGTGTTCATACTACAATACATCTCACTCCTTTTGAAAAATAACGTAATGTTATAAAGTTATTCTATAAACAAAAAATTTTTTTTTTTTGTTTTTGTTTATATTTTTTTTTTTTTGTTTTTTTGATGGTTTTGCTTTGAGAATTAAAAGTATTTTTATTTGATTCGAAAGGAATAAAAGAATGAAAATATAGAAAAATGTATTTTTAATATATTTCTTTTGTTTCTTATGGGTTTCCAACCCTACAAAATATATTAAGAATTGAAAATCTTTAACCTATCTCTATGAACTATCTGTTTTTTATTTTTATTTCCTACAATTGTAATGTTATTATTAGCTCCTATATATGAAACTAAATACATATGGTCCTAAATAGTTAGTGTCAAGTTTATGACCGGTCTCGTTCCTAAGTAATACCTTATCTCCTATTTTTAATTCAAAACTACTGACATTTCTATCGTATTTAACTTTTCTATCGGCGTTTGCCTTTTCTCTCTTTTATAAGCTATCTCTAATTTATTTATTTATTTAGTTAAGTTTATAGTCGAACTATGATAAGTCGACTTTTTAAAAGTAAAGAAACAATTGAAATTAGATTTAAATTATTGAGGTTGAAATTTTAAGTATGTATTTAACTAAATTCTAGATAAGTGGGCGAGGAGTTTTAATTTTAAGCTAGATATCAAGTTGTTATTGTTAGCTACAATGAAGTATAGTTTATTATAGTCCGAGCATAATACACTGAATAGCTCATGCAGGGCATAGTTCGAGCTACAATTGGGAAGTTTTAGAGGAAGGTAATTACGGGTGATTCTACCAGGGACAGAAAAGTGTAGTCTACTAAGTAAGTCGCTACTATCTATGTCACCTTGGATAAGGTTGTTAATAAATATAACACCAAGCATGGTTCTACGATTGGCTAGAGAAGGCAGATTAAGTAACAAAAGTCTACTAGGATAGGAAGGAAGTCTTGAATTTACATCCCAGTTAAGGCCTCGCAAGGCAAACATTAAGAAGTTTTTCTGTACGGATTCAATGCGGTCTCTATGAACTGTGTACTGAGGGTTCCAGACACATGATCCGTACTCGAGAATTGGACGAACAAGCGAAGTGAAGGTAAGGATCGTCAAACTCCTTGGACCATCTCTTAATAAAGCCGAGTACACCCATAGCTTTAGCATTGATGATATATGTTTGGAAAACTTGATGAATTTCGGTATAGCCGACAATTTAGAGATACCTCTATAATTGCATGCATCACACTTGCTGCCCTTTTTATGTAAAGGGATGATAAAGGATTCCTTCCATATGGATGGAAACGAGGCAGTTACTAAGGACAGCGAAAATAGTTTGAGCAATGGCTTACATAAGGAGTTGGCACAGTATCGAAGTACACAGGCGGGGATACCATCGGGACCTGGTGAGAAGACTGGTTTAACCAATCGAAGATCCCTAATAAGTGAACTTTCATTCAGTAAAGGTGTGAAGATCTCATTCGAGCTTGGTACGCTATATGGATAGGAGTGAATGTTTGGCGTAGAAGAAGAATAAGTTGTTTGAAAAAACTTGGCAAACATATCGGCAATGGCCTGATCTGTGTCCGCCTCAGCGTTATCGAACATAAGTTTAGAAGGAAAGCCCGCTGACCTACGCTTCATGTTAACAAAACTATAAAACAGTTTAGGATTCTGAAAGAACTGAATCCTACATCTTGTCAAATAGTTTTTATAACACTTCGTGTTAAGCACGGTAAAATTTGCACGAGCAGTTAGGTAGCGGGAAAAGACAAGCGGTGAGTATTTCAGCTTGTATTTCTTAAATAAGCTACTCTAAGTTTTTTAAGGGAGACAACTCTTTTGTAAACCAAGGAGGCATACTTGAGCTTGTCGGATAGAAAAACGGAACACAGGTATCAATAGCAGAGTTAAGGGTTTTATAAAATATATTAATAGCCACTGACATATCAGTTCATAGATAAAAGTCAGACCAATCACAATATGAAATTAAATAATCTCTGTCTGATAACAGGTTAAAAATAGTCTTAATTGCAGACAAATGTTGCAAGTAGACTGATAATTCCGATGACAGCGGAATATAGGTGCAGGTTATATACAAGAAGAAACCGGGAAAGTGTAGTTTTACACAGATTAATTCAATGTCGAATTGAATTGTCCGACATAATGGAGAAGTCTACTGCAATCAGTACTCCACCACCCCGTCGGTCAGGTCGATCAAGCCTGTATGTTGTTTACCTATCTGGAAAGACTTCAGAGCTTAGAATCTCTGGTTTTAACCGGGTTTCGGTAAAGGTAATAATTTGGGAAGAAAAGGCAAGACTATGAAGATAAAGATTAGAGATTTTACTACAGAGGCCTCTAACATTTTGATAGGAAAGAATTAAGGAAGAAAGAATATTTGTGTGTCCTCAGCATTTTCAGAAGCATGAAGAGAAGAGATCTTCAGGATTTTGAGGACTTTGCACTTGTTGTAGGTCCACTTGGCGATGTAACGGCCAATGTGGGAAGAGTGACGGTCGTTCAACTTTTTTGTGAACGAACTCCTTAACAATAAGGTCGGGCGACCAGAAAGAAGCTGCGCAAACGTCTTTAAACTGTTCTGCAGGGAGAATAATTTTGAAAGAAGAAATGTCGCGCTTTAATTTGAAGTTGAATTTTTTAACAATCAAATCATTTACAGGCATCCTTTGGAGAATGTACGATTGTACATCTTCTATGGTAGTGTCTGGAGCCAAGCGAGAGATAAACACCAATTTTTTGGGTTTAATCGCAATCAGAGGTTTTATACTCGGTGCCTGACTAGCAGGCATGATTGCGGGAACATTACCCTTTACGTTGTTATCATTGCTCGTAATGGGAGTAGGCACAAGAGGGGCAGCAAGAGGTTTCGGTGCGGTAACATTGCTGCTAGTGTTTTTTTTTTTTTGTGCAACTAGAAGAGCAAGACGGTATAGGAGAAATTAGGCTTAGAAGATCAGAAGAAGAAGCCTTGGAAGAAGGTAGATTGGTGGACTTTAGATTCGTAGTAACTGAATCTAAAGGAATATTAAGAGGAGCAAGTGGCTAACTAAGAGCCGTAAAGGCGTTGAATTGGGTCTCCATCTCGAAAAATTCAGATTGGAGATTAGAGAAAGCTGTGCGTATCCGATAAAACCCGAGTATGGTTTTATTTTGGATTTTCCGTAGATTGGATTCACCCACACGACACGCTTCACACGACCATTTAAGGCCTACATTGGCGTTGACGGCATCTCTAACCCGCACAGTTAGGCCACAGCATTTTAAGTGACTAAAATCACAGAGCCAGTAACCAATGTAGTCCGCATTAGCATCTGAAGAGCATTTGCAATTCGCTGCAGAGCACGACACCATGATAATAAAATAATCTTATTTTTACTTCTTTTGAATAGTCGTCCATGTTATAAATGGGGTCTATTCTGTCTATCTTGTTAAACTCTACATACGAACTGTCTTGGTAATCTTACAAATACTAGTTCATATGGACAATATTCGTGAACTACTGATGGTGTTGTGTTGAAACAATAAGTGAAATATTGTATCCAAACATCCCAATCAGTTTTGTCAATAGAAATGTACAAGCGAACATACTCGTTGAATGTTCTGTGACTTCGTTCTATTGTTCCTAAAGTCTGGTGATGGTGTGCTGTTGAAGTAATGTTCTTTATCTTCATATATTTGCACAAGACGTCTATTATTTGATTTTTATACTCTGTTCCCATGTCCGTAATGATTGTTTTCATTGGACCGTACTTGAGAATAAAATTTTCGAATATAGCCTGAGCAACTGATTTTGCGCTTTTATTTGCAATGGGTACCGTTACCAAATACTTAGTTAAATCACATATGATAGTGACAGCATACTCATTTCCATCTTCTGATCTTTGAAGTGGACCAATGGTATCTATCAAATGCTGTTGCTGGCGTTTCAGTTATAGTCATTGGCATTTTCATGTGTTTCAACGTTTTAGCTTGTTGGCATTTTAAGCATGTCTTAACATATTCACTTATTGCCCTGTCATTTGTGGCCAATAATAAAAGTTTTTTATTTTCCTCAGGATTCTAGAAATTTCTGAGTGGCCTCCTTCTGACGGATCATCATGATATTTTGACAGAATTGCTTTTATTTGAACCTCATCATTTTTATCTATCTTAGTCACCTTATTTAATAGAGCTATTTTTAAATTTTGTAATATTCTGTTGCCCTTTTCTTTAAAATTCATAATAGTGACAAACTCAAAGATTTGTTCACTTGGTGCGTTTGAATGATCTTATTTATTCTTGCTTCTTCGTTAAGCCTTTGAAAAACTAATCTTAATCGATTTTTTCATTAGAATAAAAATTAGTCATATCGAAACGTTTTATAATATTTTTGCCTCTTTTTAACAAACACTTACGTTTGTCTATTTTGAGAACAACATATTTTCTGGCGTCAATGTTATTGACAACCTGATAGATATTGGGCATTTCTATATTTTCTTTATTTAATTTGGGTTCTTGCAATTTTTATCCTGCGCAGGAATTTTTCTGTCTTGCTGAAGCTCTCGTTTCGGCCTTCAGTATCTGTCTATTTATTTCTTTTAGCTCTCCGATGGTTATTCGGGAAAGAGCATCTGCTATATAATTATATATAATTCTGGTTAACTTGGAACTCGGATTTTTCATTGAGAAAAGATATGATAGTGGCCTATGGTCACTTTGTACTAAGAAATGCCTACCATATATATATGGTCTAAAATGATTAATTGCCCAATAAATAGCTGCTAGTTCTTGTTCTGTAGTGGACTTATTACTTTCGCCTTGTGTAAAGGTTCTTGAAGCGTATGCCACTGGTAGTTGTTGACCGTTATGGTCCTGAGATAGTACCGCTCCACATGCTTGTTTACTAGCATCAGTGGTTATGCAAAATTGTTTGCTGAAGTCTGGGTACTGAAGAAGTGCAGATTTCATTAATTCCCTTTTAAGATATTCGAATGCTTCATTGCATTCGCTTGTCCATTCAAATGGAACATTCTTTTTACAAAGCCTCGTTAAGTGGCGTGATTTCTCAGAAAAATTCTTAATAAATCTTCTGTAATAATTGCAAAATGCGACGAATCGTCTAGCTTCGTCTGCATTTACCGGTTGTGGGTAATTTTTAATTACCTCATATTTAGAGTCATTTGGTAAAATACCTTTATTAGTACATTTATGACCTAAATATGTAACCTCTTTCATAAAGAAAATACATTTTTCTGGATGTAGTTTTAAATTATGTTGTCTACATAATTTGAAAACATCGGTTAAATTCTTAAGCATATGCTTTTCAGAACAACCGACTACAACTAAATCATCCATATACAGAAATGCTTGCGAATGCTGTAAGCCTGTGAATGCGAGTGTCATTATTCTTTGAAATGAATTGGGGGCTATTTTTAACCCAAATGGTAAACGCGTGTAGCGATATGAACCTGTTGAAGTTGAGAATGATGTTATATTTCGTGACCTTTCGTCTAGTTCGATTTGGTGAAATCCTGACATAAGGTCTAGGCACGAAAAATATTTTGCTCGTCCTAATTGATGAAGAATATCTTCTATTCTTGGAAGTGGGAATTTATCTGCTAGCAGTTTCTTGTTGATCTGACGATAGTCAACTACTAATCGCCATCTCTTTTCCGCCCAATTAGGCAGTGATTTCTTGGGTACCAAGAGAAGTGGGCTATTATATTCTGATATAGACGGCTCTACTATACCGTCTTTTATCAGCTTGTCAACTTGCCTTTGAATTTCTGGTTTTTGACTTTCTGGCATTCTAAAATTTTTAATGTATAGAGGTGTTTTGTCATTCAATCTCAATTTTTGTCTATAAAAGTTATTAGCTGATATGGTTTCTGAAACCAAAAATATCGCTATATTCGGTGCATAATTTTGTTAAATCGTTTTTAAATAACGATGGAAATTTTAGAAGTTTTAATACTTCTGAAGTTCTTTGTGCACTATTTTCTGTCTTTGCATTATAAACATCATAATCGTCTATTGATTCGCTTTTTATATTTGCGCTGTTTACAATAGCGTCTTTTTCTGTTGTATTTATAATGCGAATCAACACGTTCTGAGTGTATTACTAGTGCACTTGCTACTATTATGGCATGTTGCAATTCCTGGTTGGGGATAAGAACATTGGTGTCAGTAGAAGTAAGGTGAATCTTTCGAATTACCTCTGATCTAGCTGGTAAAACTATTTCGTTATCAAGTGAATGTATTATAGGAATGTTTATATTCCTGAAATTATCGGGCCTCAAAGTGAACCAATCTTCTTGGTCGTGGAATTCTAAAATACAATTGTATTTTTTTAATGAAGTCCAAACCAATTATACCATCCCCTGGTATAGGAAAATTGTCAGGTACGATATGGAATTTATATGGTATTGCTGCATTTGCAATACTCATTTCCGAATCTATAGTATCTAGAGACTGAATTGTCCCTTGCCCTATTCCTGATATATTTGTTGTATCTCTTGAGTCTAAATTATTTAAATTATTATTACTGCATTTAAGCAGTGAAATTTCTGCACCTGTATCTATTAGTAGAGTAACCATTAAATTGGTACTCATTTTTTTTAACTTTTTAAAAATACTTAAATTGAGATTGATTCTATACAGCCTTACTGTTGGCTGTTGCTCAAGGGGGCCTGCTGGTTTTCCGTCTGTATGTTTCTGACGGTATTATTGTTTCTATTGTTTGAGTTTTGGTTTTGGTTACCCCTACGGTAACCTCCACCACTGTTGTTGTTCTGGTTACCGCCGCGGCCTCTATTTCCTCCGCAATAACCACCTCGGCCTCTATAATTATAATTATAGTTACAGCGGCCATTACCGCTATTTTGGTAATTTCCACGATGACTATTTCCTCGAAAATGTCCTCTAACAAGAAAACTAAGAAAACATTGTTCGAGTTGCCGGTCATTTCTGTACAGCAGTGTATGTATTTCTCTATTACACTATTCATAGTGCTAAAGTTTCCTGCTTCTAGAATTGTCTTGAGCTTATCATGCTCGCAATTCTTGATCATCGCAGTGATCGCTTCTTTCGTCGCGAACTTACCTGCGTTGTTTGTGTCTAGTCCGTCATCTATGTAGGCTGCCTCAAGCGATCTACGTAGATTTTCAATTTCTGTGGTATACTGCACTGCAGTTTTACCACGTTGTTGTGTATTTAGCAATTTTGCTTTAATGACATCAGGTGATTCGCCTTTAACTGATGCCTTTAATACACTTATGATTCCAATAATGGTCCTTTCATTTTCAACTTTGTATGACAAAGGGCCAATTATTTTTGTCTTAATGACTTCAACGGCTAGCATCTCCTGATCTCCTTTCGTGAGATCTGTTAATCGGAGAGCCGTCAAAAATCTGTTTAAGTTGACTTTCTTGCCATCGAACTCGGGTATCGTGGACGAAATTTGTCGCACGTATTCCCTTGAAGTTTCGGCTGAGGTAGTCATACTGTCTTCTAAGTCTGTGTTTGTCGTTTCTGAACTTTCTTCTTCTCCTATTTCTAAAAATTTAATTGTTGCCGGTATTGTAAGATCTTCTTCTTTAATTTCCTGTTCAGAGTCCTCTTCTTTATTATCTTGATCGGAGTCTTCCGATACTTCTGTATTGTCACCTGTTTCAATTTCAACTGATGTGTTGAATATTGTAGGGACAGTCAAATTTAAATTATGCCTTTTCCTTACTATTAACAAGTTTTCTTTAAACTTGTATAAATATTTAACGCTTGCGTTAAAAGTATTCTAGTTAATCTATCTTTATTTGTATTTAGTAATTGGCGTGCTTCATTAAAGCATTCTACCAATATTTGTGCGTGCCTATTGAGAGTACTTTGTTGTATTTCTCTATTCTGGCTTACGCACTTATAAGATTTATCAAAGGCTATTTTTATATGTTCTAGCTGATTTTTCATACTTTGCCAGTCCATATAGACTTATTTGTGTAGTAGACCTATGTAAATTGTTAGTTCATATATAATTACGAATTCAAACCGAGGGTTAATTAAAAAAAAACACAAAGTTGGTTTTTTATAATATTAATTAACACTTTTTATTCAATTCTATCAAAAAGAACCGAAGCCTTTAGATTATCTCGGGGTTGGGATAATATACCTTTAATATCGAAGTTAGGCAGTGCTATCGCGGCTGATAGCGTACTCAGTATTGAACTAGTGTTTGGGGGCGCGCTTGAGTTTTTATAGGCAATTTGGCTTAGCCAAAGAGCGAAGATTTAAGAGAGTTTGAGTTTGTAAACTCTTATTCTCGTGAGGAGAGAGAGATTCCCGAAAAATAGTGGTAACTGAGACGAGTGCGTGAGAGCTGACTCGGATAATTTGTTTTTATTATTTGGCTCGCCAAGTGGTCGACGCCAAGTGATCGAAGATCGAATTCGAGTAGCCTAGGGGACGGTTCTTATTGTCTCCGAATTTTGGGGGACAATTGTTTATGTCGCAGATTGTTTATGTCGCGGACTTTTGGGGGACAATTGTTTACAATTGTTTATGTCGCAGATTTTATGCTATTTGTGGGAACGGACTTTTATGGTGAGGGTGACGTATGTGAACGACGACCGAGGTTAATCGAAGGGCTTTTGTTCTGTGGTACAGTGGTATAGTTTTACATGTTTATGCTTAGAGTAATTGGGGGAGTTTTGTTTACAATTATGTGTGTGGAAGGGGAATTGTGTTTACAGCTTGAGTTTTGTGTGGTGTGGGTGTAGTGTAGAATGGATATGTTACTTCCCCATCCTTAAGAAAAAAGCCTGCCCTCAGGCGCTTATTCTAGGGTACAATACCGGGGTATCTACTGTTGGTATAACATTTTCAATTTCTGGTTTTACAATGGTTTCATTCTCTGGATTTGAGTTTCTAAATTTTTACAATTAGCTTATGGGGTATGGTCTTATATTTGTAAATGAAATACATTAGGGCAAGTATAATTATTATGGTTAGTGCTGTGATTATTATTACTTGAAAAATATTATTTGTCTGAGCGTGCTGTTCGATTATTTCTTTTGCTTGGATATACTCTAGTGGTTCTAACTTAGTTACGTTGTTGTTTACATAAATGGTCTGAGTGTAATCTAGCATTGTATTAGTGATTAATATTTCTTCTGTCTGGTCTGGTTATTATGTGAAAAGTATTTATCATGAATAGTTTCTGTTAGTATATTGTTTTGTTTGTCTGGATATGGTTCTATTTCAAAGATTGGGGTTTTAACTATTTCTCTTGGAATTTGGGAAATTATCAAGATTTCATTAGTGTCAGACTTGAGCCATGCAGAAGTTTTGATACTAAGGAGTTTTTCTGAATTTACGTGAATTAGTGAATCGTGTCTTAGGAGTTTGGGGTTGAAGATACCTAAACGTGTTAGTTGTAGACCAAGCTCTATATCTTCTATATACTCTGTGAATTGCTGTAGGTTGAAAATTACTAAAGCCAACATTTGCTCTTGTTCGCGGAGGTGATTTAGATGATTTGTCACTTCTATTCCTTTATTGATTGCGTCTATTACATGATTAAGCTCACTTATCTGTATGTTGTTCTTGGAAATATCGCCTATTTGCTGTTGCAACTCTTCCTTATCCTCTTGGTCTAGGGTGCCAAACAAATACTTATAAATTGTTCCCATAAAATTAGCAAGACCACGCTTGCTGCGTTTTGCGATTCTTATACCATTCATTTCCCTATTGAGTTTCTCTATTGGGTACTTAATTTGCTGTAAATTCTCAAAAAATTGAGCCTGCTTAATGAGTTCCTCGTAGATAATTTCGGTCTTGGTTAAATTAACGGATAGATAGTGGTATTCATAGTTTATGGGTAAGTCTATTGATCCGGTTTGAAATATTAAATAACCATTTTTAGCCTGGATAGGAGTTACCTCTAAGTTCTGTGCATTAACCGTTGTTAGGAGGCATATCGTGAAGATCATGCTCGGGAGTAAGCCTGGAAATATCATTATCGTATTTACTTTTGTTAGTTTTCTTTTTCTTTTTGAATTTAGACTTGTAGTGGATTATTTTTCTGCCTCTGTTTGTTTCCTCGAAATGCTTATTATCTATCTGCCTTATATTTCCTGTTTTTTTAAAAGGGTTGGTTGTCGTTGACATGACCAGAGGGGATTCTCTGAAGTTGGTATCTACACCGAAGTCTGTTCTATTTTCATTTAGTTTGTCGATTTTATCTATTTTGTTCTGTTGAGTGTTATAGGCAGGTGTTCCTGCGAAAATAAAGATATCTGCTGGTGTTCGACCCGTTGTATTATGTTTTGTTTTATGATTATATACGTAAAGTATTTTCTCGAACTTTGTAAATAGATTTTCGGGTTCGTTTTCACTCATTATAATTCTTAATTTTTTGTTGACAGTTTTATGAAATCTCTCAATGTCAGAAATTCCATTTTTGCTTGTCGTAATGTTTAGAGTTACTCCCTCTGAATCTAGCCAGAGTTTGAGTGCAGTGCACATGAAAGCGGAGTCTTTGTCAGCTTTTATCTCTATGGGTTTGCCCATATCGTTAAATATGCGTAAAATAGCTCTTTTGGTTTCAAGTCAATCTCTACTGTTTACTTCTATCAGGGAGGCGTATTTAGAATTAATGTCAATACATGATAGAAACTGTTTGTTATTTATTAAATAGATATCCATGACATATTTGTCTCTGGGGTTGGAGGTTTCTGGAGTTGTTTCGAAGGTTAGTTTAGTATTTCTATGTTCAGTTTTGGCTATATTACAGATTTCGCATTCATGTTTTGAATAAGTTTCTGATAATCAGGATAGTAATAGTGTTCTTTGAACTGAAGAATAAGTTTCTCTATTCCAGGGTGTAATAATTCCTTATGTGTTTTAAGAATAATCTCCTTAAACTGGGCGTATGTTTGAAGATCTATCAATTTACCGCTGGTTCTCATTGTTTTAGTGAGGTTATCTGGACTTATTATTTGGACATAAGCATTTTGGAAGATTTGGAAATCGGCCTCATTGGGGAAATAGATAACACTTTTTTTAGTGCAGAGATATTCCTTAATTAATTCTTTGGCAAGGGTATCCGTCATTTCTTTGTAACTGATTTTTATTCTTGTTTTATGAAAATATTTTATTACTGGGACATCATCGAAATTATCTCCTTTAAATTCTAGCTGTCTGTTGTAATAATTAAGAGGTCTTTCAGTTATGGGGATGTGACTTTGGCTGTCTTCTTGTGCGCTATGCACAGTCGCTGCTGTGGAAAGGGAAACTGTATTTTCCTCACCTAGGAAGTTTTCTTGGATCTGAACTCTGGATAGGGCATCAGCTACGTGATTTTCTTTACCAGGTAGATACTGAATGTTGTAATCATATTCATTGAGTTTTATCTTCCATCTTTGCAGTTTCATATTAGGATCTTTCATGTTGTTTAACCAGACAAGTGGCCTATGATCGCTTAATATGTCGAACTTTCTTCCGAATAAGTAGGACCTAAAGTATTTTGTTGCCCAAACTATGGCTAATAGTTCTTTTTCTATTCTAAAAGCGGACACGTAATCACTATCGTTTATATTGATTGTTGCTCCTTTCTTAAGCTTTATTGTCATGGGTTTTGCTATCTTTGCAAAATTAGGAATGAACTTACGGTAAAATCCGCAGAGTCCAAGAAAAGACTTTATTCCTTTTGTGGTTTTAGGAATAGGAAAGTTGACAATTGCTTTTATCTTATTGGGGTTTGGTTTGATGCCATCTGTTGTGATAATGTGACCGAGAAATTCTGTTTCTTTCTTCAGAAATTCACATTTATCAAGTTGCAACTTTAGATTGGCTGATCGAAGCTTATCAAATACCTTTTTTAGTGATGTTATATGTTCTTCCAACGAAGTGGAGTAAATAATAATATAATCTAAATAGACTAAACAATCCTTATAGATCAAGTCTTCTAAGAGATTGTTCATGCAACGTTGAAAGGTTGCTGGTGCATTTTTAGACCAAAGGGCATACGAGTATATTCGTAATGTCCATGTTTTGTCGAAAATGCTGTCTTGGGAATTGATTGCGGGTCCATTTGGATTTGATGGAAACCCTTAGCTAGATCGATAGTTGTGAAATATTGACAACGTCCGAGTTTGTCTAATATTTCATCCATTAGTGGAATGGGGAACTTGTCATCAATGGTTATTTCATTGAGACTGCGATAGTCTATGACTAATCGAAATTTTGCTTTGCCAGAAGCGTCACCTTTTTTGGGGACAATCCAAATCGGAGAACAATAAGGAGACTTAGATTTTCTAATTATCTTTTGTTCAATCATTTCCTTAATTTGTCTGTTGACTTCTAGGTCGAAAGCTTGGGGATACTTGTAAGGTTTTTTGTAGATAGGGTCTTCGTGTTTTGTGTGAATAGAGTGTTTAATCGTACTCGTGAAGGTCAAATTTTCACCTTCCTTGTACTGAATATCACTATATTCAAGCAAGACATGCGAAAGTTGCTCCCTTTCTTCTGCATTTAGATGTTCTAATCTAAATACATTGGACTCTCTTAACTCGTCGTCTAAAGCGTAGTTAGAGGAGGTTGCTAGAAGGGCTTCTTCTATGTAAGGGGTGATTTGAGGGTTTTCCTCAGTTTTAGAAGACTTGGGACACTCATTGGTGGTCTTGGACTCTTCTAATTTAGATAACTTGGGGCACTCATTGGTAACCTTGGACTTATCTGACTTTAAGTGGGATTTCCGCTTAAATTTTCGGAGGGTTTTCTCCTTAGTTGAAACAAACATATATACTCTGCCGAAGCAAGAACGTGAGCAGCAGCACGACCAGCATCCGCAGCAGCACGTGCGCGGGAGATTGGAAATTAAAGAACCACCATCTCCCAAGCCGTTGCCGAAAAGAACTATAGCCTGCCCGAACGACTGCCCTGGACCATTGTACGCTCCAACATGCGTATCCACATGCCTAAAACTAAAGACCAGTGCGAAGACCAGCCCCGGCCCCGCCTAATCCAATAGGCCCCGGACATCAGCAGCAGTAACAACAACAGCAAGAGGGGCACTCGGCCACTTTCGCACTCCGCCACTTTCGCCTACGAGGGAGTGTCAGCGTCCCAACACCGGCGACGCCCAGCTGACACAGGATAACGTGGTGTGCAGCCCGCCCACTACGTCAACGAGGGAATAGTATTCACATTTATGGTGCGCTATCCGCACACTACAACAACGGTGGATCAATGATCTTCAACAACTGACAAGAGAGAACCGACAGCGCTTCAAAGAGCGCAATTTTTTTTGAATGTGCAAAATTTTTTTTTCTTGATTGCACTGCGTTGCATATTTTTTTTTATAATTATAAAAACCAATTGTAACATTGAGCGGAACCTTTCCCGCCCGATGAGAAGTTCGGCCGGCAAAGCCAAACGAAAACCTAGGTAGGACGACTATAGGAAATAGGATCTACAAAGTAGATGTTCTAGACAGAGATAGGGAAAAAAAAAATTATTTTATATCAAGAGATAATAAAATAAGAACGGTGCCCAATATGGGACTAGTAGACACTAAGTCGGTAGATTCTACCGCTAATGTAATAAACAAAGTAGAAGTAAGTTCAAGTAACTTAGATTGGATCACTTTGATCCTGGGCATAATAGCTCACTAAATTGTATAAATTCCATAATAAATGTTTAAAAAGGAAATATGAAAGCAGAGCAACCGATCTAGACGAAATATAAAAAAAAAATTTTTTAAATTCAATAAAATAAATTTTTATACATAATAAAAAAAATGTGTTTTGAGAATGAAAAATAAATAAATATATATATATAAAAAAAAAAAAACATTGAAAATATTAAGAAATTAAATTTATATATGATAAATAGGGTAAGCCATTTGAAAAATGTTAAGAATTGAAAATGAATAAATATTTTGAAAAATATTAAAAGTTAAATATATATAGTAACATATCCATTCTACACTACACCCACACCACACAAAACTCAAGCTGTAAACACAATTCCCCTTCCACACACATAATTGTAAACAAAACTCCCCCAATTACTCTAAGCATAAACATGTAAAACTATACCACTGTACCACAGAACAAAAGCCCTTCGATTAACCTCGGTCGTCGTTCACATACGTCACCCTCACCATAAAAGTCCGTTCTCACAAATATCATAAAATCTGGGACATAAACAATTGTAAACAATTGTCCCCCAAAAGTCCGCGACATAAACAATCTGCGACATAAACAATTATCCCCCAAAATTCGGAGACAATAACAACCGTCCCCTAGGCTACTCGAATTCGATCTTCGATCACTTGGCGTCGACCACTTGGCGAGCCAAATAATAAAAACAAACTATCCGAGTCAGCTCTCACGCACTCGTCTCAGGATTCTCCAGTTACCACTATTTTTCGGGAATCTCTCTCTCCTCACGAGAATAAGAGTTTACAAACTCAAACTCTCTTAAATCTTCGCTCTTTGGCTAAGCCAAATTGCCTATAAAAACTCAAGCGCGCCCCCAAACGCCAGTTCAATACTGAGTACGCTATCAACCACGATAGCACTGCCTTACTTCGATATTAAAGGTATATTATCCCAACCCCGAGATAATCCAAAGGCTTCGGTTCTTTTTGATAGAATTGAATAAAAAGTGTTAATTAATATTATAAAAAACAAACTTTGTGTTTTTTTTAATAACCCCTCGGTTTGAATTCGTAATTGGCGCAGCCGGTAGGATTCTCAAGTAAAATCGCGCGACTCGTTCCAAAAAACTAATCTAGTGACAAAGGAGTCTTGTACGACCAAGACTTATCCTTTAAAGAGATTAGACCACGCGAATCGGCGCTATGGTGAACGCGAATCGTAATACGACGAAAACTTAGAATCTGCCAAAGAACTACGTGAGTCGGTAGTTGACATACACGAGTCAACTTACTGCAAACAAACCATAAAAGTGTAAAAACAAAAACCCTATCACTACAACAAAAGTGCAAAAACCAAAAACTCTATCACTACAACAAAAGTGCAAAAACCAAAAACTCTATCACTACAACAAACTTCATCACCACAACACAAAAAGTACAATATAACACCAAATGATGACGACGTTAACGGAACAAGTTAAACTACTGTCGGAGACACACTTGAATCAGGCCTTGAGTCAAATAAGACAAGTGCCTTCATTCAGTGGCAGTACCCAGGAGCTCAGTGCCTTCATCCGAAGGATTGAATTCATACTACAATTATACCCAACGACGGACACCAGGCAACAACATGTGTGCTTCAGCGCAATCGAAATGCAGTTAGCAGGAGACGCTCAGAGAGTATCGCAATTATCTGGAGCCAGGACTTGGCCGGACCTGATGAATGCTCTTATCAGCGAATATAAAACGCAAACACCATGTGAGGAATTACTTCGCCGCCTTTATAATACCCCTTTCGCTGGAAGTATCCGTAAGTTCGTAGAAGACCTAGAGAATAAGTCATTCATTATTTCCAATAAGTTAATGTTAGAAAACAACGTTAGCAACACGATATTATACACAAATGCCCTGAACAACACGGTCAAAGACGTTATAATGAGAAAATTACCCGATAGATTGTTTATGACTCTAGCTAGGCACGATATAACAACTGTGTCCAAACTTAAACAGGTAGCACAGCAAGAAGGCGTTTACGAAACGGTCTTCAACGATAGAACAAAACCACAAAACAATTCTAATTCAAATACAAATTCACCACAAAACTCCAAGAATAAGGGAAACTGTCAAAATTTTTCAAACAATGCCATGCATAATGCAGGCAAATCGAATCAGAACACCCATTCTAAACCTGCTGAGCATAATTCGCAAGCTATGAATGAGTTCAAACAGAAATTAAGCCATGGTAGAGCCCAGAACCCCTTAAATCATCAACAGCAAAATAATAGTGCACCAAACCCTCCAGTTAAACGGCAAAATGGACACAGGTGAAAATTTTCTTCAACCAGCCTCGGAGTCGGAAAGCGACTCAGAGGAAGAGGAAACCCGTTCTTAAAAATTAAATTAAATAACATCACCCTCAAATGTTTAATAGACACCGGTTCGTCTATTAACATCATGAAGCAAAACTTATTTAACTTTCCTATTAAAACTTCCAAAGTAAAAGTCCATACTATAAATGGCATCATAGTTTTGAACCAAAACGTTTCATTTCACCCAAGCAAACTTTGCCCTAACAAACAAACTTTCTATATTCATAACTCTTCTGAGAAATATGATTTGCTATTAGGAAGAAATTATTTAGAGTCAACTAATGCTCAAATCGATTACTCAACCCAAACAGTCATTATAAATGGCTATCCTTTCAAAATGTGGTACGACCACATCCAAACAGATGAATCAAAGGCTACCAATGAGTGCCCTAAATCATCTAAAGCAGAGGAAACCCCTCTAACTACCCTAACTAAGGAGAAAACCCTCCGAAAATCAAAGGAAACCCCTTTAAACACTTCAACTAAGGAGAAAACCCTCCGAAAATTTAAGCGGAAATCCCACTTAAAGTCAGATAAGTCCAAGGTTACCAATGAGTGCCCCAAGTTATCTAAATTAGAAGAGTCCAAGACCACCAATGAGTGTCCCAAGTCTTCTAAAACTGAGGAAAACCCTCAAATCACCCCTTACATAGAAGAAGCCCTTCTAGCAACCTCCTCTAACTACGCTTTAGACGACGAGTTAAGAGAGTCCAATGTATTTAGATTAGAACATCTAAATGCAGAAGAAAGGGAGCAACTTTCGCATGTCTTGCTTGAATATAGTGATATTCAGTACAAGGAAGGTGAAAATTTGACCTTCACGAGTACGATTAAACACTCTATTCACACAAAACACGAAGACCCTATCTACAAAAAACCTTACAAGTATCCCCAAGCTTTCGACCTAGAAGTCAACAGACAAATTAAGGAAATGATTGAACAAAAGATAATTAGAAAATCTAAGTCTCCTTATTGTTCTCCGATTTGGATTGTCCCCAAAAAGGTGACGCTTCTGGCAAAGCAAAATTTCGATTAGTCATAGACTATCGCAGTCTCAATGAAATAACCATTGATGACAAGTTCCCCATTCCACTAATGGATGAAATATTAGACAAACTCGGACGTTGTCAATATTTCACAACTATCGATCTAGCTAAGGGTTTCCATCAAATCCAAATGGACCCGCAATCAATTCCCAAGACAGCATTTTCGACAAAACATGGACATTACGAATATACTCGTATGCCCTTTGGTCTAAAAAATGCACCAGCAACCTTTCAACGTTGCATGAACAATCTCTTAGAAGACTTGATCTATAAGGATTGTTTAGTCTATTTAGATTATATTATTATTTACTCCACTTCGTTGGAAGAACATATAACATCACTAAAAAAGGTATTTGATAAGCTTCGATCAGCCAATCTAAAGTTGCAACTTGATAAATGTGAATTTCTGAAGAAAGAAACAGAATTTCTCGGTCACATTATCACAACAGATGGCATCAAACCAAACCCCAATAAGATAAAAGCAATTGTCAACTTTCCTATTCCTAAAACCACAAAAGGAATAAAGTCTTTTCTTGGACTCTGCGGATTTTACCGTAAGTTCATTCCTAATTTTGCAAAGATAGCAAAACCCATGACAATAAAGCTTAAGAAAGGAGCAACAATCAATATAAACGATAGTGATTACGTGTCCGCTTTTAGAATAGAAAAAGAACTATTAGCCATAGTTTGGGCAACAAAATACTTTAGGTCCTACTTATTCGGAAGAAAGTTCGACATATTAAGCGATCATAGGCCACTTGTCTGGTTAAACAACATGAAAGATCCACAGCAGCCACTGTGCATAGTGCACAAGAGGACAGCCAAAGTCACATCCCCATAACTGAAAGACCTCTTAATTATTACAACAGACAGCTAGAATTTATTAGAGATAGTTTCGATGATGTCCAAGTAATAAAATATTTCCATAAAACAAGAATAAAAATCAGTTACAAAGAAATGACGGATACTCTTGCCAAAGAATTAATTAAGGAATACCTCTGCACAAAAAAAAGTGTTATCTATTTCCCCAATGAGGCCGATTTCCAAATCTTCCAAAATGCTTATGTCCAAATAATAAGTCCAGATAACCTCACTAAAACAATGAGAACCAGCGGTAAATTGATAGATCTTCAAACATACGCCCAGTTTAAGGAGATAATTCTTAAAACACATAAGGAATTATTACACCCTAGAATAGAAAAACTTATTCTTCAGTTCAAAGAACACTATTACTATCCTGATTATCAGAAACTTATTCAAAACAATATAAATGAATGCGAAATCTGTAATATAGCCAAAACTGAACATAGAAATACTAAACTAACCTTCGAAACAACTCCAGAAACCTCCAACCCCAGAGACAAATATGTCATGGATTTCTATTTAATAAATAACAAACAGTTTCTATCATGTATTGACATTTATTCTAAATACGCCTCCCTGATAGAAGTAAACAGTAGAGATTGGCTTGAAACCAAAAGAGCTATTTTACGCATATTTAACGATATGGGCAAACCCATAGAGATAAAAGCTGACAAAGACTCCGCTTTCATGTGCATTGCACTCAAACTCTGGCTAGATTCAGAGGGAGTAACTCTAAACATTACGACAAGCAAAAATGGAATTTCTGACATTGAGAGATTTCATAAAACTGTCAACGAAAAATTAAGAATTATAATGAGTGAAAACGAACCCGAAAATCAATTTACAAAGTTCGAGAAAATACTTTACGTATATAATCATAAAACAAAACATAATACAACGGGTCGAACACCAGCAGATATCTTTATTTTCGCAGGAACACCTGCCTACAACACTCAACAGAACAAAATAGATAAAATCGACAAACTAAATGAAAATAGAATAGACTTCGGTATAGATACCAACTTCAGGGAATCCCCTCTGGTCAAATCAAAGACAACTAACCCTTTTAGAAAAACAGGAAATATAAGGCAGATAGACAACAAGCATTTCGAGGAAACAAACAGAGGCAGAAAAATAATCCACTATAAGTCTAAATTCAAAAAGACAAAGAAAACTAACAAAAGTAAATACGATAATGATAATTCCAGGCTTACTCCCGGGCATGATCTTCACGATATACCTCCTAACAATGGTTAATGCACAGAACTTAGAGGTAACTCCTATCCAGGCTAAAAATGGTTATTTAATATTTCAAACCGGATCAATAGACTTACCCATAAACTATGAATACCACTATCTATCCGTTAATTTAACCAAGACCGAAATGATCTACGACGAACTCATTAAGCAGGCTCAATTTTTTGAGAATTTACAGCAAATTAAGTACCTAATAGAGAAACTCAATAGGGAAATGAATGATATAAGAATCGCAAAACGCAGCAAGCGTGGTCTTGCTAATTTTATGGGAACAATTTATAAGTACTTGTTTGGCACCCTAGATCAAGAGGATAAGGAAGAGTTGGAACAGCAAATAGGCGATATCTCCAAGAACAACATACAGATAAGTGAGCTTAATCATGTAATAGACGCAATCAATAAAGGAATAGAAGTGACAAATCATCTAAATCACCTCCGCGAGCAAGAGCAAATGTTGGCTTTAGTAATTTTCAACCTACAGCAATTCACAGAGTATATAGAAGATATAGAGCTTGGTCTACAACTAACACGTTTAGGTATCTTCAACCCCAAACTCCTAAGACACGATTCATTAATTCACGTAAATTCAGAAAAAATACTTAGTATCAAAACTTCAGCATGGCTCAAGTCTGACACTAATGAAATTTTGATAATTTCCCAAATTCCAAGAGAAATAGTTAAAACCCCAATCTTTGAAATAGTACCATATCCAGACAAACAAAACAATATACTAACAGAAACTATTCATGATAAATACTTTTCACATAATAACCAGACCTATACAGCAGGCTCCCAAAGCTTAGTCATAAACAAATGCATAACGGGTATATTAAATCAAATAGCAACGCAATGTAGATATAGCAAAACACATTCCGATTTTGAAATCAAGTACGTTGAACCAAACATAATTACAACTTGGAACCTTCCCAAGACAGTCTTAAACCAGAATTGTATTAATAGAGAAATCACAATAGAAGGCAACAATATGATTAAAGCGTTCAATTGCTCTGTTCAGTTAGAAGAAATATTAATCACTAATACAATGCTAGATTACACTCAAACCATTTATGTAAACAACAACGTAACTAAGTTAGAACCACTAGAGTATATCCAAGCAAAAGAAATAATTGAACAGCACGCCCAGACAAATAATATTTTTCAAGTAATAATAATCACAGCACTATCCATAATAATTGTACTTGCCCTAATGTATTTCATTTACAAATATAAAACCATACCCCATAAGCTTATTCTAAAATTTAGAAACTCAAATCCAGAGAATGAAACCATTGTAAAACCAGAAATTGAAAATGTTATACCAACAGTAGATACCCCGGTATTGTACCCTAGAATAAGCGCCTGAGGGCAGGCTTTTTTCTTAAGGATGGGGAAGTAACATATCCATTCTACACTACACCCACACCACAGTAACATATCCATTCTACACTACACCCACACCACACAAAACTCAAGCTGTAAACACAATTCCCCTTCCACACACATAAACATAATTGTAAACAAAACTCCCCCAATTACTTTAAGCATAAACATGTAAAACTATACCACTGTACCACAGAACAAAAGCCCTTCGATTAACCTCGGTCGTCGTTCACATACGTCACCCTCACCATAAAAGTCCGTTCTCACAAATATCATAAAATCTGCGACATAAACAATTATAAACAATTGTCCCCCAAAAGTCCGCGACATAAACAATCTGCGACATAAACAATTGTCCCCCAGGCTACTCGAATTCGATCTTCGATCACTTGGCGTCGACCACTTGGCGAGCCAAATAATAAAAACAAATTATCCGAGTCAGCTCTCACGCACTCGTCTCAGTTACCACTATTTTTCGGGAATCTCTCTCTCCTCACGAGAATAAGAGTTTACAAACTCAAACTCTCTTAAATCTTCGCTCTTTGGCTAAGCCAAATTGCCTATAAAAACTCAAGCGCGCCCCCAAACGCCAGTTCAATACTGAGTACGCTATCAACCGCGATAGCACTGCCTAACTTCGATATTAGAGGTATATTATCCCAACCCCGAGATAATCCAAAGGCTTCGGTTCTTTTTGATAGAATTGAATAAAAAGTGTTAATTAATATTATAAAAACCAACTTTGTGTTTTTTTTTAATTAACCCTCGGTTTGAATTCGTAATTATATGTATATGTGACTGGTCCTGTCACGGTCGCCATGTAGTTAATTTCTGCGTTTCCCATCAATGAACAATATTCCTTGTGTTTAAGCGGTGTTTTTTACGAGTGTTCTTTATTATCTGAATGGAGGAGCAGGGAAGGTCCCGCTCCATTCGAAGTCAATTCGTGAATAATTCGTATGCTCTACATACAATGGTTGCTTATGCCGGCGTAGCCTGCAGCGCCGGGACGCTTATATACATAGCTTATATATATTTATACGAGCGACGGTACTTGAGGAGGAGGAGTGCTATAGGCACACATAGTAAGCGATCAGCGCTGGGCCAGCGTGGGAACTGCTGACCATTCACTTATGTATGTTAGCCTCCAAGCCTCGCATACCCTTGGGCTGGACTGCTTATGTACCCATTGCAACAGAGTGCTACAATGTATTTGTGTGTTATGATTACATATGGGTACAGTGGTTAACCGATATGTGTGCATACTACACTGCAAAGAGCGGTGTGAGCAGTATATATCGGTATTTCTTTATAAATTTTGAATTGGCCAATATCGATAACTAGCAATATATCGAGTAATCAAAATTAATATTTATTTAATTGCATTTTATAGTTTTGTATTTTTTACTGACCCTAATATTGTATATGAATTATTAAATAATAATCATATGTGCACGTAAGCATATTATGAATATTATGAATATGTACTAGACGTCTGCACGAGTGCACTCAAAATTTTCGGTTAATTTAGTACTCACAAGCTCAAGTCGCAATTTGGCGTGCCGAAACGGTTTCAACAGAGTTAATTGCGCCTTGGCTAGCGTTGATTTTGTTGTATGTGGAATGAGCGAAATTCAAACCAAAGCGGAATGGATAAAATTAGTGGATGCAGGGTAAATGTTTAGAGAACTCGGATAAAATTTTGGCATTCTCTTCACTCATGGCTTGCAGAGCAGACGCAGCAGAGCAGAAAATTTTATAATAATAAAAATGCAGACCTCGGACGAAAGCGTAAGTACTTTAGTACTTTCTATGTCTTGCATTCAAAAGCAAAACGAAAACGAAAACGAAAAAATAAACACGCAATAAATTTGACGTCGCCAATGCGGCGCACAGTTAACCGTTTCGGTCGCGAGTACTCATTCGTGCATTGCCTCGCCGTTCGGTTATAGTAAATTTTTTACTCATGCCTTTACCACATTTGCCAAATCCGTTTTATTCAGTCAGAGCTTTGGGTGAGAGTACCATATGCTGCTTTGAGTGCACTCGTGCAGACGTCTAATATGTACACAAGCATGTAAATACTTGCATACATTCATATTCATTTACCACGCCACCTATTGGTTGAGTATTAGTATATATTTCTGCACATGAATTTTCGGTAATTGACATGTGCATGGAAAAGAAGAGTCGAGAAACAGCTCGCACTTCGCGCTCGCATCGTTTGTCCTTTTCTTACCTACGCAAGTAATTTAGTTCTGACGTCATCGACAACATATTTGCTGGTCGAAGGGTCGAAATGGTTTATCTAATAACTTCAGTGTTTATTGTCCGATCGACTGCAATTTGGAGGATAGCTTCATATAGTATTTATCTATATATATACTAAAGCAGAACGTTAAGAAATGAGTAAATCGCCATGTAAATCAAAATTGGCGGTTTGCAGGGGGGTTGGCGTGTAATTGAAAATAAACTTGATCTGCGTATGGTATACAGGAATCTTCATGCTAAATTTGGTGACCCTAGCTTTTGTAATAGCTGAGAACGGCGCGTTCATCCAGACAGACAGACGGATAGACAGACGGACATGGCTCAATCGACTCGGCTAGTGATCCTGAGCAAGAACATATATACTTTGTGGGGTCTCCGACGCCTCCTTCTGCCCGATACATACATTTGCACAAAGTTAGTATACCCTTTTTGACCATTTTCAATGGTCCAAGGGTATAAAAAACTGCAAGACACTGCCATATACACGAACGTTGTTACTAAATTTGGTGGCTCTAGCTTACTTAGTTTCTGAGATCAGGGCGTTCATACAGAAAAACAGACGGAAAGACGGACAGACAGATATAGCTCAATCAACTCGTCTGTTGATGCTGCTTCAGAATATATACAGTTTATGGGGTCGGAGATGCCTCCTTCTGCCTGTTATGCACATTTTCGTTTTGAAAAACAAAATAGACCATCAATTTTTTTAAAATCCATGGCCTAAAAAGCTCTTTTTAGCACAATAATAGCTTTTAAAAACTTCTGAGCTGTTTTAAGCTCCAAAACTAGAAATTTAATTTTACATTCAGTTTGCTCGTTTAGCTTAGAAAGACAATCCCAATTTCCTAGGATTAATCCTTAGCATTAATGCCTGTATTAAGTTGATATAAACTAGTCAAGCCCGCAGCTAGTAAAATTAAATTCCAAATATATGTACAAACTGCTCATTAACCACTCACTTGAGTGAATGGGCGTGTGGGTGTGTCCGTGGTGTATGATGTATGTGCGTGCTTTAGTATGTGTGTGTGTTTTTGGGATGGTCGAAGTAGTAACAAGCAATAGATAAGCACACACGTCAACATAAATCACAGGTTGGTCGCTCCGAGACTGCACAATGTCCACATGTCGCTTTGTTTGGCATAAAGTCGATTTTTCGATGTTAATAATATATCGTTCTTTTCTTATTTAAAAATTAAAATAAATACGTCATACATTTAAAAATTTTAATCAAAAGCGCCAACAAAGCTTTTGAGAGCTTTTAAAGGTGGGCTAGCGATCAGCTTATTTCCGAAAGAAATTTTCGTAAAATATTTAGTTGCTTTAGTTGTGACACACGTGTTAGATATAACTAAATTATGAAAAATAATCTTCAAGGTATACACTATTTAATGTATATTGTTATTTTATATATAGCTCTAAGAGTTAAGCGCTGTGTAATGTCCAATTTATGTGATTTTTTTAGAAAACTAACATTCGTTCTCCCCCTTTCGTGGAATATAACTAATAAGCTGTTCCATGCTGAAAGCAACTAATTGGTTCAGATTGTATTTGCGAGTGTTGTCTTTAGCCACAAACCAAAAGCTCAACTTCATTCGTTTCCCTTACTGTATGGATGACGTCTAAAATATCCAATACATTCGATGAAATCTGCATGACGCCACAGCAAATGGTACGTCCAACCTTATCTTACACGAATGTGGGTACGCTACAGTCAGGAGCTGACTGTATGGCCATGGATTATAGTACTTTATACCGTAAATCTTTTTTGTTAATAACGGTATAGAATCGCCGCTCGAAACTGTGATCGATTAACAAAAATAACCAGTCGAACGCTACAGTCAGGTGTTGACTGTATAAGGCCATGGATAATAGGTGTGTTCAAAAAGTAAACCTTTTTTTTTAGAATAGGTGTAGAATCGCCGCTTGAATTTGTGATCCATTACCATAATTATGTTGTTGTTTTTGGCCAAAAAATCTCTTACAGGCAAAGATGAGTGGTCAGGGGCGTTATCGTGATGCAAAAGCCATGAATTGTTTTTCCACAATTCTGGACGTTTTCTTCGTATTACTTTTCGCAAACGGCGCATAACTTCAAGATATTACTGTTTATTGACCGTACGACCATATGGTAAGAACCACTGATGCACCACGCCATGTTAATCGAAGAAAACAGTGATAAAAACTTTGACATTAGATCGAACTTGGCGTGCTTGCTTCGGTCTTGGCTCACCTGGGCTCTTCCATTGGGACGATTGGGCTTTATTTTCGATATCATAACCATATACCCATGATTCGTCACCAGCTATAACCCTTTTGAGTAAATCTGGGTCATCGTTGACGTCATTCAACAGCTCATGAGCGATGCTCATGCGAAGGTTCTTTTGGTCAAAATTTAGCAATTTTGGAACAAACTTCGTTGACACACGTCTCATGCCCAAAACGTTAGAAAAAATTTCATGGCATGAGCCAAGCGATATACCGACATCTTCAGCAACTACTCTGATAGTGATTCGACGATTTTCCAAAACAATTTTTTTCACTGCTTGAACGTTTTCATCAGTTGTTGACGTGCTTGGGCGTCCAGAGCGAGGCTCGTCATTGGCATCTTCTCGGCCATCTTGGAAGAGTTTGTACCACTTGTAAACATTTTTTTTATCATGCCTCATGCACGGCCGCATATTATGAATATGTTCGCATGCATGTATATACTTGCATACATTCATATCGATCTACCACGCCACCTATTCGTTGTGTACATATGTATGTATGTACACAAATTAAGTATGTATGAGAGTCGTTCGTCCTTTTCTTTCCTGCACAAGTAATATAGTTATGAAGTCATCGACAACTTGATAATAACTTATATCTTTAGTGTTTATTGTCCGATCGGAACGCGCCAATCTTAGCTATTACTAAAGCTAGGGACACAAAATTTAGCATAAAGATTTATGTATACCATACGCAGATCAAGTTTATTTTTAATTTGGAATAACACGCCTACCGCCTCGAAAAACCGACAATTTTGATTTACATTGGGATTTACATTTGAAGTACTCGTTTCTTAACATACATATATATAGATAAATACTATATGAACTTATCCTTCAAATTGCAATCCAATGGGACAATAAACACTGAAGTTATTAGATAAACCATTTCGACCCCCCCACCAGTAAACAAGATGTCGATGGCATCATAACTATATTACTTAAGCAAGAAAGAAAAGGACGAACGATACGAGCGCGTAGCGCAAGCTGTTTCTCGACTCTTCTTTTCCATGCAAATGTCAATTACCGAAAATACATGTGCATATATGCTAACACTCATACATACTTAATGTACATACATATGTACATTTGTATACAACCAATAGGTGGCGTGGTAGTTCGATATGAATGTATACATGTATTTACATGCATGTGTACATATTCATAATATGCGTACGCGCACATATCATTATTATTTAAGATTTCATATTTTAGGGTCATTAAAAAATACAAAACCATAAAATGCAATTAAGTAAATATTCATTTTGATAACAATATATTTTGTGAGTAATCGATATTAGCCAATTTAAAATTTAAAATGAGATACCGATATTTAATGCTCATACCGTTCTTTGCAGTCTTTCACGCGCAAGAAAATTGTGGCGATAAATTATTGGCAACGTATTGAAATTTATGCAAGGCGGCAGCGTACTGCAGTGTTATAATTAATTTGTAGCTTGCGCTTAGTATCATACAATTAGATTTTATGGCAACAGACGTCGAAGGGTATCCCACTGTCGCGTGCCGCTCGACTGTTGCTCTCGTTTTATTTTTGGAAATCAGTGGCAAATTCGAGCGGCGATTCTATACCTTTATTAACAAAAGCGTTTTACGGTATATAGTACTATAATCCATGCCATGATACAGTTAGAGCCTGTCTGTAACTGGTTGAATTCTGCGTAAGGTTTCTACTCTGCCTGGATCTTCTTCTTAAGTAAAGAATTATCCCATCTTTATTTCGCTTATCAAAACGTTAGAGGCCTAAACTCTAAGCTCTCTAATTTGTTTTTGAATAGTGTATCGTTCGATCATCAAATTTTAATATTTACCGAAACCTGGTTAAAACCTGATGTAGAAAACTGTTCAATTTTTCCTAATAAGTAAACCTCCTTCAAATGTGATCGTTTATCACGAATTGGCGGTGGTGTTCTTATAGCTGTAAAGTCAGATCTTCCTTCCGAACTTGTTCCATTAGACCATGGTTCTTCCTTAGAATTTGTATGTGTTAAAATGACGATGTGTCAAATTTCAATTTACATTACCTGTTCTTATATTCCTTCCTCATCTGATATATTTATCTTCCTGGACCATCTTTCATCTATCCAATCCGTTGCCTCCAAACTATCTGATTGAGATTATCTGCTAGTTTTGGTGATTTCAACATACCAGAAGTTACTTGGTAATCTCAATCCGATATATTGGTGCCCTCGGACAGTCACATAGGATGTGTTTAGTAGACTCGTCGTCCTCTTTGCAGAGCCTGCACTCCGCATCCGAGGACAGGCGCATTTTGGTAAGGTGATAGTTCACCAGGTGGTGGCCACTAAGATAGCCAACAAGTAGGTAAAGGTCTCTCCTAGAGAGTAGCTTGGTCCTTCGATCAACTTTAGGATTGGTGAGCTCTTTAGCCTGCCGCATCCCAGGTTGGAAGAACCAGTAGCGTTCGGTCAATCTTCCAGCCCAGGTTTTCACCAGGGAGGAGATAGTTAACCACCCCACGCCACAGAAAGGTTCGGGGCCAAGCAGGGGGGCTGATGACCCAGCCCTCGCTAGTTCGTCCGCCTCCTCGTTGCCCTGGAAACCAGAATGTCCAGGTACCCAAATTAGGGTAACTTTGTTTTTGTTTGACATCCGCTGGAGACAGTTCCAGCAGTCAGCCACCATACGCGAGCCTACTCTTTTTGTGGAGAGGGCCAGTATGGCCGCTTGGCTGTCCCAGAAGATGTATATGTTCGCTCCTCTAATCCCCTTCTCAAGGATAAGACGGCAGCAGAACTCGATGGCGTGAACCTCTGATTGGAAAACTGTAGGCCAGTTGCCCATAGCAATCGAGGTTTTGGAGTTGGGACCATATATCCCAGCTCCAACCCCACGATCAGTCTTTGACCCGTCGGTGTACCAATGTATACCATTGGGGTCTCTGATGGGGTTGCCAGAATCCTAGTCCCTACGGTCCGGGATGAGGGTTCTAAATTTTGCACCAAAGAAGAGTTCCTTGGTCATAGAATCTGATCTGGTGCAGATCTCTAGGACAGGAATATCTTTGATTAAGCTAGCATGCCCTGATTCAGTAGCTAGAAGCCCAGATTGAAGCTTTATTCTAAGAAGGCTCATAGCAGCAACTTCTTTAATGCGGATGTGCAGCGGAGTCGGATTCAAAATTGATTCCATAGCTGCAGTGGGACAGGTGCGAAGTGCACCCGTCAAGGAGAGACACAGCAGCCTATGCAATTTCGTGCATTTGTTGATGGACAATAGGAGCGTAGGTTACGATCGCTCCTACCATCATCTCAAATAGCCACCGGATGGTGCAGGATTTGAGACCCCAGATTCTACCGAGAGTCTTCTGCATGCCCAAATGGCATGAGTAGCCTTTGATAGAGAATTATGTAGGTGGGAGTTCCAGTTTAACCGTTTATCAAGGGTTACCCCTAGATATTTGACTTCATTGGAAAGGTCCACGGGAGGGCCGCCAATGTATAATTGACCAATGTCAACAGAGTAACGTTTAGTGAAGGGAACAATGATTGCCTTTTGTGGGTTGATGCTAAGACCTACATCTTCGCACCAACTTCTGACCGTGTTCACAGCTGATTGCATCAATTCTGTCACGGTGTTGGCATAGCCAATGGCTTCCACGCCTTGTTCTGCAAGTATAATTAGTAGTTCGTCGACTACTAGGGACCAGAGCAAAGGGGATAGGACCCCTCCCTGGGGACACCCTTTAACCGCACTAATATGGGCGGTCGTCGTGTCCAGGGTAAAGGAGATAGTCCGGTGTTTGAGCATGGCGTCAATCCACCGGATTATGGGACGGGCAATATTCCTGCGCTTAAGCGCAGCAGAGATAGATCCGTAGCCGGTGTTATCGATAGCACCCTCTATATCAAGAAAAGAGCACAAAGCAATGTTCTTTGATACGAAGGCTTTTTCAATTTTGTGAATGTGCATGTCTAAGAGCCATTCTGCAGTCTTAAGCAGAAAGGAGGTAAGGCTGATCGGCCGATATGACTTAGGCTGGTCAAGAGGACGATTTCCCTGTTTGCGAATGAATACCACATTGACTCTCCTCCAAGAGTTGGGTGTGTGTCCCCACGTGAGACTAGTTCTAAGAAGGCCGACTAGTGGATCGAGGATATGATCCAGACTGTTTTGGAGAAGGGCTGAAAAGAGTTTATCACCCCCTGGGGCTTTGAAGGGAGCAAAGGAATCTACAGCCCATTTGACCATTTCAGGATCGAAAATGGTTCCAGATAGACTGCCTCCACGTGAGTCAGGTGACAAGGTGGCGTCAACGTGACTGGAAAGATCTGGTTTCGCCACGGAACCTGGGAAGTGAACTTGCAATAAAAGCTCAAGTGCTTCCCTGCGATCTTGAGTGAAAGAGCTATCTGCTCTTTTGAGAAGCCCTATACCATTAGACGACCCTTTGGCTAATACTTTGTGGAGTATCGCTGCCACTAGCAGCGATTCTATGCTACCACAGTGGCTGCGGCTTGTTGTGGAGGCGGCAGAGGTCCACAAGCCGCTGAACCTCTGCGGGGGGTGCTTCATCCACATCGCCCGGGAAGTAAGCAGAGGCGATCACTACTTCCCGGACTCCATCAGCAGTGGCTACCTCTATAGCTGTTGCCACCAGGTCTCTGTGAATGAAGTTAGTTAGAGGGAAGTGTCTCACACTGTTATTAACCAATATAGTAGTGCGAGGGGCAACTCCCATACGGTCATATAGTAACTTACATGATCCGCATGATAGTCCACGGACGAGGCCACCTATTAACCATGCTCTTGGACGAGAGCCAGGTCAATCTCGTCTTTACAGACGACACTGCACAGGGTGGCTGACGCTCCTCTGGCGTGGTGCAGGTTCGCCTGGAGCACCTTAATTGCGCTTCGCATCCTCTCTTAGCGCCTTAGTGACAAGGCCACATGCCTTGCCACCCCGAGAGTCATTGCCACGGATGCCCTTCGGCACTCTGGCGGAGCTGCTCGGGGGAGGTCGCCTAGCGACCCCAGTCGCGGGAGGTACCCTTGCGGGTAGCTTGCGCCCAGCGCTTATTGTGGGTCGGGCAGGAGCCAGGAGGCGCCCGCTGTCAGCCACAGGTCTGGTGCGGCCCGTTGGTGGGTTGGGGCGAAGATTGTCAGGGGTTTGCCACCGGGGCGGCAGCTACTGCCGTCGCGTAGGTGGGGGCAACCTTCGTCGCTTCCGGAGGGGCGTCGGTTGGGGGGGAATGGGGAAGAGGGACGGGCAGGGGAGGAGGAGGCTCTGGGGATGGAGTTCTTCAGGAGAAGCTTAACTCGTCCAAAGACGAATTTCACCTTCCCGTTGCACTCCGCAGAGCCGTTTACGACTCCTCGTCGACCAACATCGCGAGGTGAGTCGTGGTGCCGTTGAGGCTGTGCTGGACCACCCGCCACTGCTTCGTTGAGAAGCAGTCCGCATTTTGGATACCAAGGTATCCCAGAATGGCGGCGAGAGTCAGGTCAGCACTACTGGGGAAATATCCTCGGATGAGGTGAGCTTTAGGAAACTCAGTCTCCCCCAGTAGTTTGATGTCAAGGGAGCTGATGGACCTGATGTGTCCAACGGCTCCCCTGACCCAGTCAGCAGTGCGGCTGTCATCGCACACCAGGAACAGCCATTCATTTCAGGGTATGCAACCCTCGAAACCTGGACTGACGCCCGGTGTGGGATGAAGCAGCAAAGCCTTGGCAATGCTTGCTTTCACCGTAGCCACCTGATCGGCTAGTGATCCTGAGCAAGAACATATATACTTTATGGGGTCTCCGACGCCTCCTTCTGCCCGATACATACATTTGAACAAAGTTAGTATACCCTTTTTGACCATTTTCAATGGTTCAAGGGTATAAAAAACTGCAAGACACTGCCATATACACGAACGTTGTTACTAAATTTGATGGCTCTAGCTTACTAAGTTTCTGAGATCAGGGCGTTCATACAGAAAAACAGACGGAAAGACGGACAGACAGATATAGCTCAATCAACTCGTCTGTTGATGCTGCTTCAGAATATATACAGTTTATGGGGTCGGAGATGCCTCCTTCTGCCTGTTATGCACATTTTCGTTTTGAAAAACAAAATAGACCATCAATTTTTTTAAAATCCATGGCCTAAAAAGCTCTTTTTAGCACAATAATAGCTTTTAAAAACTTCTGAGCTGTTTTAAGCTCCAAAACTAGAAATTTAATTTTACATTCAGTTTGCTCGTTTAGCTTAGAAAGACAATCCCAATTTCCTAGGATTAATCCTTAGCATTAATGCCTGTATTAAGTTGATATAAACTAGTCAAGCCCGCAGCTAGTAAAATTAAATTCCAAATATATGTACAAACTGCTCATTAACCACTCACTTGAGTGAATGGGCGTGTGGGTGTGTCCGTGGTGTATGATGTATGTGCGTGCTTTAGTATGTGTGCGTGTTTTTGGGATGGTCGAAGTAGTAACAAGCAATAGATAAGCACACACGTCAACATAAATCACAGGTTGGTCGCTCCGAGACTGCACAATGTCCACATGTCGCTTTGTTTGGCATAAAGTCGATTTTTCGATGTTAATAATATATCGTTCTTTTTTTATTTAAAAATTAAAATAAATACGTCATACATTTAAAAATTTTAATCAAAAGCGCCAACAAAGCTTTTGAGAGCTTTTAAAGGTGGGCTAGCGATCAGCTTATTTCCGAAAGAAATTTTCGCAAAATATTTAGTTGCTTTAGTTGTGACACACGTGTTAGATATAACTAAATTATGAAAAATAATCTTCAAGGTATACACTATTTAATGTATATTGTATATTTTATATATAGCTCTAAGAGTTAAGCGCTGTGTAATGTCCAATTTATGTGATTTTTTTAGAAAACTAACATTCGTTCTCCCCCTTTCGTGGAATATAACTAATAAGCTGTTCCATGCTGAAAGCAACTAATTGGTTCAGATTGTATTTGCGAGTGTTGTCTTTAGCCACAAACCAAAAGCTCAACTTCATTCGTTTCCCTTACTGTATGGATGACGTCTAAAATATCCAATACATTCGATGAAATCTGCATGACGCCACAGCAAATGGTACGTCCAACCTTATCTTACACGAATGTGGGTACGCTACAGTCAGGAGCTGACTGTATGGCCATGGATTATAGTACTTTATACCGTAAATCTTTTTTGTTAATAACGGTATAGAATCGCCGCTCGAAACTGTGATCGATTAACAAAAATAACCAGTCGAACGCTACAGTCAGGTGTTGACTGTATAAGGCCATGGATAATAGGTGTGTTCAAAAAGTAAACCTTTTTTTTTAGAATAGGTGTAGAATCGCCGCTTGAATTTGTGATCCATTACCATAATTATGTTGTTGTTTTTGGCCAAAAAAATCTCTTACAGGCAAAGATGAGTGGTCAGGGGCGTTATCGTGATGCAAAAGCCATGAATTGTTTTTCCACAATTCTGGACGTTTTCTTCGTATTACTTTTCGCAAACGGCGCATAACTTCAAGATAATACTGTTTATTGACCGTACGACCATATGGTAAGAACCACTGATGCACCACGCCATGTTAATCGAAGAAAACAGTGATAAAAACTTTGACTTTAGATCGAACTTGGCGTGCTTGCTTCGGTCTTGGCTCACCTGGGCTCTTCCATTGGGACGATTGGGCTTTATTTTCGATATCATAACCATATATCCATGATTCGTCACCAGCTATAACCCTTTTGAGTAAATCTGGGTCATCGTTGACGTCATTCAACAGCTCATGAGCGATGCTCATGCGAAGGTTCTTTTGGTCAAAATTTAGCAATTTTGGAACAAACTTCGTTGACACACGTCTCATGCCCAAAACGTTAAAAAAAATTTCATGGCATGAGCCAAGCGATATACTGACATCTTCAGCAACTACTCTTATAGTGATTCGACGATTTTCCAAAACAATTTTTTTCACTGCTTGAACGTTTTCATCAGTTGTTGACGTGCTTGGGCGTCCAGAGCGAGGCTCGTCATTGGCATCTTCACGGCTATCTTGGAAGAGTTTGTACCACTTGTAAACATTTTTTTTATCATGCCTCATCGTCGTTCGTCCTTTTCTTTCCTGCACAAGTAATATAGTTATGAAGTCATCGACAACTTGATAATAACTCTTATCTTTAGTGTTTATTGTCCGATCGGAACGCGCCAATCTTAGCTATTACTAAAGCGAGAGACACAAAATTTAGCATAAAGATTTATGTATACCATACGCAGATCAAGTTTATTTTTAATTTGGAATAACACGCCTACCGCCTCGCAAAACCGACAATTTTGATTTACATTGGGATTTACATTTGAAGTACTCGTTTCTTAACATACATATATATAGATAAATACTATAGGAACTTATCCTTCAAATTGCAATCCAATGGGACAATAAACACTGAAGTTATTAGATAAACCATTTCGACCCCCCACCAGTAAACAAGTTGTCGATGGCATCATAACTATATTACTTAAGCAAGAAAGAAAAGGACGAACGATACGAGCGCGTAGCTCAAGCTGTTTCTCGACTCTTCTTTTCCATGCAAATGTCAATTACCGAAAATACATGTGCATATATGCTAACACTCATACATACTTAATGTACATATATATGTACATTTGTATACAACCAATAGGTGGCGTGGTAGTTCGATATGAATGTATACATGTATTTACATGCATGTGTACATATTCATAATATGCGTACGCGCACATATCATTATTATTTAAGATTTCATATTTTAGGGTCATTAAAAAATACAAAACCATAAAATGCAATTAAGTAAATATTCATTTTGATAACAATATATATTGTGAGTAATCGATATTAGCCAATTTAAAATTTAAAATGAGATACCGATATTTAATGCTCATACCGTTCTTTGCAGTCTTTCACGCGCAAGAAAATTGTGGCGATAAATTATTGGCAACGTATTGAAATTTATGCAAGGCGGCAGCGTACTGCAGTGTTATAATTAATTTGTAGCTTGCGCTTAGTATCATACAATTAGATTTTATGGCAACAGACGTCGAAGGGTATCCCACTGTCGCGTGCCGCTCGACTGTTGCTCTCGTTTTATTTTTTGGAAATCAGTGGCAAATTCGAGCGGCGATTCTATACCTTTATTAACAAAAGCGTTTTACGGTATATAGTACTATAATCCATGCCATGATACAGTTAGAGCCTGTCTGTAACTGGTTGAATTCTGCGTAAGGTTTCTACTCTGCCTGGATCTTCTTCTTAAGTAAAGAATTATCCCATCTTTATTTCGCTTATCAAAACGTTAGAGGCCTAAACTCTAAGCTCTCTAATTTGTTTTTGAATAGTGTATCGTTCGATCATCAAATTTTAATATTTACCGAAACCTGGTTAAAACCTGATGTAGAAAACTGTTCAATTTTTCCTAATAAGTAAACCTCCTTCAAATGTGATCGTTTATCACGAATTGGCGGTGGTGTTCTTATAGCTGTAAAGTCAGATCTTCCTTCCGAACTTGTTCCATTAGACCATGGTTCTTCCTTAGAATTTGTATGTGTTAAAATGACGATGTGTCAAATTTCAATTTACATTACCTGTTCTTATATTCCTTCCTCATCTGATATATTTATCTTCCTGGACCATCTTTCATCTATCCAATCCGTTGCCTCCAAACTATCTGATTGAGATTATCTGCTAGTTTTTGGTGATTTCAACATACCAGAAGTTACTTGGTAATCTCAATCCGATATATTGGTGCCCTCGGACAGTCACATAGGATGTGTTTAGTAGACTCGTCGTCCTCTTTGCAGAGCCTGCACTCCGCATCCGAGGACAGGCGCATTTTGGTAAGGTGATAGTTCACCAGGTGGTGGCCACTAAGATAGCCAACAAGTAGGTAAACGTCTCTCCTAGAGAGTAGCTTGGTCCTTCGATCAACTTTAGGATTGGTGAGGTCTTTAGCCTGCCGCATCCCAGGTTGGAAGAACCAGTAGCGTTCGGTCAATCTTCCAGCCCAGGTTTTCACCAGGGAGGAGATAGTTAACCACCCCACGCCACAGAAAGGTTCGGGGCCAAGCAGGGGGGCTGATGACCCAGCCCTCGCTAGTTCGTCCGCCTCCTCGTTGCCCTGGAAACCAGAATGTCCAGGTACCCAAATTAGGGTAACTTTGTTTTTGTTTGACATCCGCTGGAGACAGTTCCAGCAGTCAGCCACCATACGCGAGCCTACTCTTTTTGTGGAGAGGGCCAGTATGGCCGCTTGGCTGTCCCAGAAGATGTATATGTTCGCTCCTCTAATCCCCTTCTCAAGGATAAGACGGCAGCAGAACTCGATGGCGTGAACCTCTGATTGGAAAACTGTAGGCCAGTTGCCCATAGCAATCGAGGTTTTGGAGTTGGGACCATATATCCCAGCTCCAACCCCCCGATCAGTCTTTGACCCGTCGGTGTACCAATGTATACCATTGGGGTCTCTGATGGGGTTGCCAGAATCCTAGTCCCTACGGTCCGGGATGAGGGTTCTAAATTTTGCACCAAAGAAGAGTTCCTTGGTCATAGAATCTGATCTGGTGCAAATCTCTAGGACAGGAATATCTTTGATTAAGCTAGCATGCCCTGATTCAGTAGCTAGAAGCCCAGATTGAAGCTTTATTCTAAGAAGGCTCATAGCAGCAACTTCTTTAATGCGGATGTGCAGCGGAGTCGGATTCAAAATTGATTCCATAGCTGCAGTGGGACAGGTGCGAAGTGCACCCGTCAAGGAGAGGCACAGCAGCCTATGCAATTTCGTGCATTTGTTGATGGACAATAGGAGCGTAGGTTACGATCGCTCCTACCATCATCTCAAATAGCCACCGGATGGTGCAGGATTTGAGACCCCAGATTCTACCGAGAGTCTTCTGCATGCCCACATGGCATGAGTAGCCTTTGATAGAGAGTTATGTAGGTGGGAGTTCCAGTTTAACCGTTTATCAAGGGTTACCCCTAGATATTTGACTTCATTGGAAAGGTCCACGGGAGAGCCGCCAATGTATAATTTACCAATGTCAACAGAGTAACGTTTAGTGAAGGGAACAATGATTGCCTTTTGTGGGTTGATGCTAAGACCTACATCTTCACACCACCTACTGACCGTGTTCAGAGCTGATTGCATCAACTCTGTCACGGTGTTGGCAAAGTTCCCGTTCACTACGAGAGCCAGGTCGTCGGCATAGCCAATCGCTTCCACGCCTTGTTCTGCAAGTATAATTAGTAGTTCGTCGACTACTAGGGACCAGAGCAAAGGGGATAGGACCCCTCCCTGGGGACACCCTTTAACCGCACTAATACGGGCGGTCGACGTGTCCAGGGTAAAGGAGATAGTCCGGTGTTTGAGCATGGCGTCAATCCACCGGATTATGGGACGGGCAATATTCCTGCGCTTAAGCGCAGCAGAGATAGACCCGTAGCCGGTGTTATCGATAGCACCCTCTATATCAAGAAAAGAGCACAAAGCAATGTTCTTTGATACGAAGGCTTTTTCAATTTTGTGAATGTGCATGTCTAAGAGCCATTCTGCAGTCTTAGGCTGGTCAAGAGGACGATTTCCCTGTTTGCGAATGAATACCACATTGACTCTCCTCCAAGAGTTGGGTGTGTGTCCCCACGTGAGACTAGTTCTAAGAAGGCCGACTAGTGGATCGAGGATATGATCCAGACTGTTTTGGAGAAGGGCTGGAAAGAGTTTATCACCCCCTGTGGCTTTGAAGGGAGCGAAGGAATCTACAGCCCATTTGACCATTTCAGGATCGAAAATGGTTCCAGATAGACTGGCTCCACGTGAGTCAGGTGACAAGGTGGCGTCAACGTGACTGAAAAGATCTGGTTTCGCCACGGAACCTGGGAAGTGAACTTGCAATAAAAGCTCAAGTGCTTCCCTGCGATCTTGAGTGAAAGAGCCATCTGCTCTTTTGAGAAGCCCTATACCATTAGACGACCCTTTGGCTAATACTTTGTGGAGTATCGCTGCCACTAGCAGCGATTCTATGCTACCACAGTGGCTGCGCCACGTATCGCGTTTGGAGCGTTTAATGTTTTTGTTATAGTGTGTGAGAGCGTCCCTATAGACGTCCCAACTTATGCGGTTAGATCTAGCCTTCCTTCCTTCTTTGTGCTGCCAGCTCTTCATTCCACCAAGGAACTTTACGGTTGATCATTAAAGTCTTCCGAACTGAGCTAGCTTCGAAGGACGTAGTAAGCACATCTTTGAGCAGGTTGGCAGCAAGTTCTATGTCACTGAAAGAGTTAGGATTGCTGATCAATAGGTCTGCTTTCAAAGCCAGAGAGGCTTTGAAGAGTTCCCAGTTTGTCTTTTTGGGACAAAAGGAGTTCTGGCGGATGTCGACTTGGCCAGGAAGGTCGAACCTGATGTGCTGATGGTCCGACAAGGTGGTTTCGTCTGTAACCCGCCAGTTAACAAGCGAACTCGCTTGAGTTGCTGACTAGGGTGAGATCTAAAACCTCTTCCCTAATGGAGTTTATAAACGTGGGTTTACACCCTACGTTGGCTATATCTAAATGACAACACATTAGATAATCTAAGAGAGACACACCACGTTTGTTGACATCGCTGCTCCTCCAGATTGTGTGGTGGGCGTTGGCATCACAGCCGATCACAAGCAGCTTGTTGTGGAGGCGGCAGAGGTCTACAAGCCGCTGAACCTCTGCGGGGGGTGCTTCATCCACATCGCCCGGGAAGTAAGCAGAGGCGATCACTACTTCCCGGACTCCATCAGCAGTGGCTACCTCTATAGCCGTTGCCACCAGGTCTCTGTGAATGAAGTTAGTTAGAGGGAAGTGTCTCACACTGTTATTAACCAATATAGCAGTGCAAGGGGCAACTCCCATACGGTCATATAGTAACTTACATGATCCGCATGATAGTCCACGGACGAGGCCACCTATTAACCATGGCTCTTGGACGAGAGCCAGGTCAATCTCGTCTTTACAGACGACACTGCACAGGGTGGCTGACGCTCCTCTGGCGTGGTGCAGGTTCGCCTGGAGCACCTTAATTGCGCTTCGCATCCTCTCTTAGCGCCTTAGTGACAAGGCCACATGCCTTGCCACCCCGAGAGTCATTGCCACGGATGCCCTTCGGCACTCTGGCGGAGCTGCTCGGGGGAGGTCGCCTAGCGACCCCAGTCGCGGGAGGTACCCTTGCGGGTAGCTTGCGCCCAGCGCTTATTGTGGGTCGGGCAGGAGCCAGGAGGCGCCCGCTGTCAGCCACAGGTCTGGTGCGGCCCGTTGGTGGGTTGGGGCGAAGATTGTCAGGGGTTTGGGGAGGGGGCTTGCCGCGCCACTGCGGCTGCAGCGCTGGTGGACGCCGCCGGGGCGGCAGCTACTGCCGTCGCGTAGGTGGGGGCAACCTTCGTCGCTTCCGGAGGGGCGTCGGTTGGGGGGGAATGGGGAAGAGGGACGGGCAGGGGAGGAGGAGGCTCTGGGGATGGAGTTCTTCAGGAGAAGCTTAACTCGTCCAAAGACGAATTTCACCTTCCCGTTGCACTCCATCAGAGCCGTTTACGACTCCTCGTCGACCAACATCGCGAGGTGAGTCGTGGTGCCGTTGAGGCTGTGCTGGACCACCCGGCACTGCTTCGTTGAGAAGCAGTCCGCATTTTGGATACCAAGGTATCCCAGAATGGCGGCGAGAGTCAGGTCAGCACTACTGGGGAAATATCCTCGGATGAGGTGAGCTTTAGGAAACTCAGTCTCCTCCAGTAGTTTGATGTCAAGGGAGCTGATGGACCTGATGTGTCCAACAGCTCCTCTGACCCAGTCAGCAGTGCGGCTGTCATCGCACACCAGGAACAGCCATTCATTTCAGGGTATGCAACCCTCGAAACCTGGACTGACGCCCGGTGTGGGATGAAGCAGCAAAGCCTTGGCAATGCTTGCTTTCACCGTAGCCACCTGCTCCGGTGAAAGCGGATTTTTGGGGTCAGCCGACGTGAAGCCCAGTTTCACGCTGCTTGCCACCTGGCTGTGAGTCTTTTTGGGATTCTTAAAAGACCCTTGTGGTTCGAGGACGGTATCGTCAGCGCGCGTCCGTTTGGCCTTGGTTTCCACGGGGGGCGCGGTGGCGATAGCTAGAGCCTCCGCTCTGCTCGAACCTTTCGCGAGTGCGGCTTTGAATAGCCTCTTCTCGCGTGTCTTCAATTTCACGAAGGCGTTCTCAGATTCCAGTCGCAGTTTCTGGATCTGAGTGCCTGCTTCCGTGAGACCTGACCTCTGAGAGGCCACGGAAGCGTCGTCAACAAGGCTGATCAGGTTAGCATCAGCTTCCGTGTCAGAGGACATCACCTCGACGAGTTGCTGCCTGCCTGAGCAGCTATTGGACGAGAAAGCAGCACTAACGAACTCATCGTCCAAGGGAGTCCGTGGCATGTCCGGGTCTCCTAGAGTACCAGGGCCAATACCCGTGGTATTGGGGATGGAAGCCAGCAGCCCACTGGCTGCAGTGCTGTTGATGGGGTCGGCCGTTAAGGCTTCGCCCTGGGTGGATGCTGTTAAAGTCGCATCAGACTTATCTGGTTTTAAAGAGTTATGCATAAGTTTTGGACCCACGAGTAGGCGGGAAAGAAAGGTCGCCCCTTGCAAAGCCCGCATACCGTGGGAAGTCAAGATGAAACTGGAGTGCGACAGGTATCCAGAGTCCGCATACTAATGACCGGGCTACCCCCCGGCCATGCATCCCTTGGCGTATGCTGTTCCGCCTTGGATTAGGGTGATTTAAAGAATCACAGTCTTCGCCCGACTACAATTAGTCAGCACCCCTAGTAGATACATGACCGTGCTAGGGGCCTGCTTCCAGCCGCCCTCACGTGGAGAGTATTGCCGAAATTCCGGCAGTAGGAGCAAGGACGGCACGTACCTCAGCCAAAGCTAGGGTTACATGTAGTTCCCCTTGCTGCCTCTGACGGCTGACGGCCAACGTGAGTTAGTAAGGCTGAAAAATTTTAAATCGCGGTATTTTAAAAAGTTTATGTTAACTTGTAATCCATCCGATTTTGCGCGTTATATTGCTGCAAGAGCAAAGTTTATTGCTCTGAATGCAAATTGTTACAAAAAGCATTAGTGCCGTTAACAGTTTGCTCAGGA